>BPLQ01013054.1:0-161736 GCA_021605075.1 Caerostris darwini | reverse complement strand
CATGGCTTGCTCAAATTAAATTAGCAAATGAGAGAATCAACAAAAAAATTAAAATCGGATAAATATTGAAACATTCATAAATAGTGTTTCAAACAGCATATGTCTATACCACACATATATAATTAAGATAAACCAAATGTTACTTTTAACGGAAAAACGCTTACCGTCCATTCCAAAATAGAACAGAATAAAAATAATAAGATTGTATAACTTATTAATTTCACTAGTTAATATTCATCCTTAAATAAAAGAAACACATAATTCAAGTAATAAATAAAATATCAATAATAAATTATTCTGTTTTGATTAGAATGAGAACTGGCATTCAAGGACAAAGGAATAATAAATTATTCCTTCTTGATGTGTATTAGAAGTATTCATATGAAATAAACCAGTTAGATAAAATGTAACTAAAAATTCATAAAAAAAATACGTTTAATGTATAACATGTCAATAATAAGTATTTCAAGTGTATAGGATATCAGAAATTAAAAATAATAGTAATATTTTAAATAACAACAAAAATAGCAAATATATATAACTTTCATTCTAAAATAACATTTTAAATTTAAATATAATAGAAAAAATAATTACTTTTACACAATCAGCTTCACTTTTAAGAGTGTAAAAACGCAATATTAATTAAAAATAAATTTCATTATAAGAAAAATATGAAAACAAAAGTTATTGTCAAATAAAAACTGTATTATCTGCAATTTCATCTTGTGAAGTAGCTGTAAATTCTCTTGGCCGGCAAACGGAAGCGATATAAACTTCCAGCTTAAAAAAACAGAAATGTATCACAACAGAGGGAGACTTCAGGGCATATCTGGACTGGTTACAAGGATTTCTGAAAATTTCTTTATTTAGGACAGGACAGCTCTTTATTTAGTTAGGACAGCTTATAGCTTCTTCACCATTAAATTCCAATTTCATACCAGGTCGGTTTTTAGTTTCTTCACCAATAAATAATTCCAACTTCAAACCAGGACGATTTTTGCTTCTTCAACATCAAATTCCTACTTCAAATCAGGTCGACTTTTAATTTCTTCACCATTAAATTCCAACTTCAAGCCAGGGCGTTTAGCTTCTACAATGAATAATTCCAACTTCAAAACAGGACGGCTTTTTGCTTCTTCACCATTAAATTCTAACTTCAAACCAGGGTTTTTAGCTTCTACAATGAATAATTCCAACTTCAAAACAGGACGGCTTTTTGCTTCTTTACCATTAAATTCTAACTTTAAGCCAGGGTTTTTAGCTTCTTCAATGAGTAATTCCAACTTCAAAACAGGACGGCTTTTTGCTTCTTCACCATTAAATTCTAACTTCAAGCCAGGGCGTTTAGCTTCTACAAAGAATAATTCCAACTTCAAAGCAGGGCGGCTTTTTGCTTTACCATTATAAAATTTGTTTCCTCAAATCTGACTATTTCTTCATGTATCATGTACTGCAAGCTGGCTAACCAAAACTCTTTTAAAGGATTGTTTTTCCATTTCATTCGCTCTGATTGCCAATCACCTAACACAGAGATGGACAAACTTATAGAACACCAAAAAAACAAGCAACTTTTGGTTTGCTAATTTGCAACTAGTTTATTTAGGTGCAAACATAAAAAAATATAAGAAATGACAGCTTTTCCTCTTTTTTTATTCAGATTCATTTGGATGTAAATTTGATTTGATTTCAAATGTCCTTGAAAATGGAAGCAGAAGCTTCATCAAATCAGAAGATCATAATGGCTAAATGATTGCTTCATTTTTATGAATCCGTTTCAATTCAAAAGGTGCATTGGCAACCATTCATTCAAAGTTATTGCGGCCAACTCTCAAAACATACTGAAACAATTCAAGAAAATCTTCTTCCAGAAAGAATGCGATTATTCTTGTTTTTTGTGACAGCTTTTGGTCTATTTTTTATCCATATTCATTTGGATGTAAATTTGGTTTGATTTCAAATGTCCTTGAAAATAGAAGTAGGAGCTCCATCAAATCTGGAGATCATAATGGCTAACTGGCTGGTTCATTTTGATGAATCCGTTTCGATTCAAATATGCATTTGCCCCCATTCATTAAAAATTATTGCTAACAACTCCGGAAACTTATTGAAGCAATTTTGGAAAGTCTTCTTCCAGATAAAATGCAATTATTCTTGAAATCGAATCGAATTCGTGGCATAAAAATAAGCATTTTTTACAGTTATGTGTGATATAAATAATTTATTAAGTTGCAAACATAAAAAAATACAAGAAATAACTGATTTTCCTCTATTTTTATTCAGATTCATTTGGATGTAAATTGTATTTGATTTCAATTGTCCTTGAAAATAAAAGTAGAAGCTCCGTCAAATCTGATCATAATGATTCATTTTGATGAAACCGTTTTGATTAAAATGTGCATTGGCACCCATTCATTGTAATTTGCGAACAACTCTCGAAACATATTGAAGCATTTCTGAAAAATCTTCTTCCGGAAAAAAAGCTATTATTCTTGCAATCGAATCGATTTTTTTTATTTCCAATTTCAAGTTTACAGGACAACAGATATCATAATGTTATATCATATCATCTTGTTATATATATATACATATATATAACAGAACAAGATAGAAATAAATGCCATCAGTTAATTCATCAACTTAAGTCTGGCAATCCAATAACGTTTCCATAAAGAAACAGGAGGCAGTGCATAACAGGAAGCAAGGTGAGACATATCCATTTTTCCTGATTATCACACAGGAGACAGAGAGGGTTAGGAGACAGTTGAATTCTGTGAAGGTGCTTGCGGAAACCATCGTGACCACAGAAAAACCGTAGCAATGCCAGCGATAATAAAGGAAGAAGCTCTAAGAAATTCAAACTGAGGACCAGACTGAAGGCCGTGTTTGTAGATCATTTTGCCGTATCAGACGTTGCCTGGAGTGCACCACGAGGGGGTAGATCTACGTTGCACTCTATCGAATCGATTTTGTAGCAATTATAACATAAATTCAATAACAATTCTCGATCACCAAAGAAAATGAATTTTTTCATAATAAAATAAGGTTTATCTGGAGATATCAAGCTTAAGAATTCTTCATTTTTAATTTTAAAGTCAACAAACATGTTCTGATTTTGAATTTCGAATGGTCTTACACATGCCGTTCATTCTTTGATTAAAAAAATTTCAAAAGAGAATCTAATTTTTTTTTTATTTATTTAGAAAAATTCTTATAATTGTTTGTGTTTAATGCTATACATTTACATTATAGCCATAATTTGCTGTTAAAATAAGCCTTTTTTATACTCTATCATCTGTTAAAACTTGCACATCAATTTAAGAATAATTCTTTTTAAAATACACAAGATTCATTTGGACGTAATTCTTGAAAGCATTCAATTCTTATCATTTAGTTCATTCTTTTTTCTTACTCAAAAAGGAAATCATTAACATTTCCTGTTGAAACTTTTTGATAATAGATGAAAGCTTTAGAAGCCTTGTCACCAGCAAACGAAACTAAAGAATATGGTGGTACAGGTTCTGTAAAGGGATTTAAAAAGAATTTAAGCAATTTTCTTATTATTTTTTACGAGACAGCAACCTTACTTGAAGAATGATTTTGAAACTAATAACATTCGTAACCTGTTTTTGGATTTTTGCTACAGTTTCAGGTAAATTTTTATAGATTAAAAATTATGTATTTGTTACTTAAATTAAATATAAAATAATAAAATAAGAATGTTCAATTTCAAAATTATTTCGAACACAAATGCAAATGCAAATTTCTCTTCCTTTTGAAAATAAATAATAGAAAGTCTTTATACATTACATTTTTACTTACTTATAAAAATATATATTTATATATTAAATTTATACTTACTTATTTATTATTTATACTTTAAAGATGAATTTATAGTTATAGTTATTAATTTGTCGGGATCATTTATCGATGAATTATCTTAATTTATTAAAAATTTCATAAAAATTACGAAAGCTAAATATGAATAGTTATGTTTAAAGAGTAGTTAGAGTTTATAGTTAGCTAAAGAATAGTGTTTGTGTATAGTTAGAAAGAAGCTAAAGTTAAATTTTAAATCCCAACCCTCGTTGCAAGTGTGTTATTTAACTAGGCAGTTAGCTTATATATTTAATGTTATTTAAAAGGTAATGCAAAAGATTTTGCTAATAGAACAAGCTATTGTAGAAACGTGCGCAATTTTTACAATACGAAACTTAAATCAAATAAAGCGGTAATTTTTCTGCATAGAAATTATAAAAATTAATATCAACATTAATAAAGGTACATTAATAAAGGAAATGTTCATCAATGAACCTTGAATTTCTTGGGTATACAGATGTGATAATGGAAAATTCATTCGCAAACGCTGCTAATAGTACACGCTATTGTAGAAACGGGTACAATTTTTAAGCTACGAAATTTAAATAAAATAAAATACTAATTTTTCTACATAGAGATTAAAAAAATTACATGAAAATTAAATATTCCCTTGTTTTAAATCCTCATTTAGGTACATTAATAAGGGAAATATTCATCAATAAACCTTACACTTCTTGGGTATTCAGATGTGATAATGGAAAATGCATTCTCAAACACATACAAATTTTTCAATATTATTGTGCATGTGCTATTGTAGTAGAAACGTGTACAATTTTTACGCTACGAAATTTAAATAAAATAAAACACTAATTTTTCTGCACAGAGATTTAAAAAATTACATGAAAATTAAATATTTCCTTGTTTTAAATCCTTATTTAGGTCATTAAATAAGTATAATAATAAATTAATAATAATAAATTAGGTAATAATAATAATAAATTAGGTACATTTAATACCAATGAACCTTGCATTTTTGGGTATTCTGATGTGACAATGGAAAATGCATTCTCAAACACTGCTAATAAAACAAGCTATTGTAGCGATCATAACGTTCAAACAGGTTTCTGTTAGTAGAACAAGCTATTGTAGAAACGTGTACAATTTTTACGCTGCGAAACTTAAATAAAAATAAAGCTGTAATTTTTATACATAGAGATTATAAAATTACAAGAAAATTAAATATTTTCTTGTTTTAAATCCTCATTTAGGTACATTAATAAGGGAAATGTTCACCAATGAACCTTGCGAATCTTGGGCATTCAGATGTGATAATGGAAAATGCATTCGCAAACATTATCGATGTGATAATGACCAAGATTGCGGAGACACATCAGATGAAAGAGAATGTTCTACAGGTAAAAATGTTAATATTGAAAAATAAACAAGCGTAAGTGAGTTTTCATTTATTTATCCTCAAAATTTGTAGACAAAAAGAAAGTTTTTTATTTATTTACTAGAAATTTTGAATTTCTTGGATAGTAAAATACGGTAAAATTTCTAAAAGTGATTTCTTTTCAATTCCTTCTATTAGCTCACACTCTCCCTATATATATCTTGTTCAAATTTTCTATCTTCAATAAAATACTTTTTATTCATCCACTCAAGTTCAAATACATTTTTTTTAAATTTTAGTGGAGGACACTTGATGTTAATGCAGTTTTTTCAAATATTAATTCAGTAATTAAATTTAATTCATTAATTTTAGTTTTTTTTAGATTTAAGTTGCATATATCTACCAATAGATTTCGCCAGATAAACTTAAAAAATTGAATGAAAATTATTTATAAAGGACTTTCTGCAATATAGTGTGAAAAAAGTAGGAATTGACTTTAATTTTTTTTTTTTTTATGTATATTACTTGTTTTTATGTTCAGATCGAAAGAGGATATTATACAATAATTTTTTTTTTATTTCCAATGGCAGATTGTGAATAGTTACAGCAATAAAAGGAACAACGAAAAAAAAAAGAACAGAGAATACAACAAAACATGCTGCAACAGAGTTCATTAATCTAACATATCTCTAGCCTCCCAATATCGCTGGGCGAGAAAAGTCTTGCTCAAATACAGACAGGACAGTGTAGTAGATGCGTGGAGTCCATAGCCTCTCCAGAGCTGCATATTGGGGAAGGAACAATTTTGAGTCTTCAAAGCTGGTTTCGCAGGCAGTCGGTTGTCAAATTAGCCTCCATAATGGTAAAGACATCAACGTCCTTCTCACACAGAGTCAGCAAAAGCTCTGCGCTCATGGATGGAGACAGTCCACCGGCATTCCACTGTAGCACTCGAAGAGTATCAAAGTGAGGGGAGGAAGACATAATGCCAAGTTGTACATCTTTTAGCCACTGTAAAGTGTTATCAGGTGCACCACGGGGAGGTAGATCTACTGCGCTACCCTATACAATAATTTACATACTAAATAATTTTGAATTTATAAAAATGAAGCTATAATGTCCCTTAAAAGGATAAAGTTATGCAAAATTAAGTAGCAGTAATTTAAATCTTGTTTTTTTTCAGCTATTACAGACCTGTTTAGGTTTGAAAAATTCGAGTTAATGAGAAAGAGAGCAGCGGCGTGGCTCATCAACGAAAGTAAGAAGGAACCCAAAGACAGAAGTTGGGGATACAGTCCGGCTAAAATTGCTATCTCTTTGTACATGATAAATGAAACCTATTTCTTGCCAAGCAACGCTACCGGGGTAAAAATAACTTACGAGTTAGAAATAGAGTTTCTAGCTAAATTAACCCAGTAAGTTCGAATTTTGCTTTATTAACCAATGTTCTTTTATTATTTTTTTTAATAAATATTTTGTTTTTCATGAAATTGTGCAATTTTTCAACAGTGCATTTTTTTTTTAGACTAGAGAATATATATTATTCTAACAAACTCCCAGGCACTACAACCCATGGTGGCTCAAGGCCGTCTGCCTCCTATCAGATTTCGAGAGAGGAAATGGTTTCTTTTTACAGGGCAGGGTTGTCAATTCTACATCCAACTCTCTACTGTCATATTAGACCGGGACCTATAGTTTAAAGGGTCCGAACCACTACAAATATCCATGCACCGTCGGCACTCGAACCCGATTAGTTTTACAAATTGTTAATTATTCATCTATATATATTCTTTGGGCCCGAGGACCGAATGACTACAGCTCTAGCGCTCTGTGTCACAAGTTCCGGGTTCGAGTCTCGACGGTGCCATGGATAATTGTAGTGGTTCGGAAACCATTTTAAACCATGGGTCCCAGTCTGATATGACAGTAGAAGGTTGGAATCCATTTCAGCAACAATAATAAAAAAAAAGTTAATTAACTGATGATAAATCCAAGAAAATATTCAATTTAAAAAGGCAGAATTTTACTTCTATTGTTGTGAAAAGTAGACAATCAAATTAAGTATTGACTTTGCAATTCAAATAAAGTGAATTTTTAATTTAATGACATATTGTAGCATTTTTTCTCACTGGAAGAGTTTTGGTATTTCATTCCCAAGAGAGAGGAATGTACATTCTTTGATAAGTTCATAATAACAACCCATCACTCAAATTTGACAACAGACAAGTAGTGTTGTGGGTAGTTATTACATGCAATTAGTGTTTTGTACTAATGAGAACAACCTGTCACTCAAATGTGATAGCAAATATTCAGTGCCATGCCTAATGAGACTCATTAAATTAGCGATTGTCTGTGCAACCATCACAGGACGAAACAATTACAGATTGAATATGGACTACACCATGAGTTGTTCCATCGTGATTTTTTCCATCATCATGAGCTGAGAAATGTCTACTCCAATGAAAAGCGAGGGAAGCTCTTCTTGACGGATTTTCTTAAAGAGAAGTTTTTGGAGAAGAAAGGGGAAAGTTCTGCGACGAGTCGACCAAAAGCGTTGTTTTTCTTTTTTTCTCTGAATAGGCCGGAGTTTCTGCCTGTTTCAAAATGAGCCCCTTGTGGTTTAGTGATAATTAAGATCTGCCGCAGACCAGGCAATTAGAATCGACGCAGACTCGAGAACCTGGAAAATCACTGACCTTGGAGTGACCTGCACTTGTGAATCAATTTATCTTTTTCCTTTTTTCAATTTCTTCTATTAGCTCACACTCTCCCTATATATATCTTGTTCAAATTTTCAATCGTTCATAAAATACTTTCTATTCTTCCACTCAAGTTCAAATACATTTTTTTGAACTTGCAGTGGATGACACATGATGTTAATACAGTTTTTTCAAATATTAATTCAGTAATTAAATTTAATTCATTAATTTTAGTTTTTTTTTTAGATTTAAATTGCGTATATCAACCAATAGATGGCGCCAGATAAACTTAAAAAATGATTGAAAATTATTTATAAAGGACTTTCTGCAATATAGTGAATTAGTAGTAAAAAGTAGGAATTGACTGAAATTGGAATTCAAATTTTTTTTTTTTTTTATATTACTTGTTATGTAAATAGAGTTCAGTATATATATTTAATGCAGGGTTTAATAAAAATTAAAATGTTCCCATGACTCTTAAAGTGGCCCTCTTCTTGAAGCAGTTATAGGTCTAATACAAGCCGAGATGTTACAATACATAAATAGAAATCTCCGGATTACAAAAGCCGTAAGTATCCAGCCAGACAGTGAAGAACGAAATAAATGAAAATTAGTGTTAATAAAGTAAAATAATGGCAATAAATATAATGATTTCTAGAAAAAAAAAAATCCAACAAATTATTTGTTATATGGATTAACAGTAAGCATTAAAATCATACAATTTTAACTTAAAGGTATTTTTTCAAGACTATTTAGTAAAAAAATATTTATTTTGCATATTTCTTTGAAATCTTTAAAATGCTTTTAAGATTACAATGTCAAATTTCACTTAAATATCCATGACACTGAATATCTGCTATCAGATTTGAGTGACAATTTGTTCTCATGAGTACAAAACACTAACTGCATGTAATATGATTACCCATAACACTGCTTGTCTGTTGTCAAATTTGAGTGATGGGTTGTTATTATGTACATTTTAAAGAATATACATTTTACTCTCTCCTGGGTACGAAATGCTACAACTCTTCGCGTGGTAAAAATACTACAGCATATTTTAGCATATTTTTTTTTTATTATATAACATATTTTAGTACAATTATTAGCCTATTTATTACCTGATTTCTAGTTCATGATCGAGTTCACCCTCCCGTACAAACAAATAGTCAAATGTAAAAATAGAGAGAGAGACCTTTGCACATTTATTCAAAACGTAACTCTCCTAAAACCCTAGTCGTAATCATTTTCAGTTACGATTAATTGCATGTATCTTACAAAAACAGGATTTCTCCATTATTTTTATCGTGAAGATGATGCTGTCCGGGTTAGGGTTTCCTGGCACAATCCAAAAAGTACAGCAAGCAAATAAAACCCATTCCAAATTTGCAAATTTTGGTGGAAAAATGGTAAAATTTGGGCCCCTTAACTCTTGAAATGATTTATGAATAACGTTAATCCTCAGGAATTTTTTGGAGAATTTGGCTTTTGCGTGAAGTGTTTTGTAGTATGGATTTGAAGCACTTTTCACGTTTTGGCTTGGGATTTTAAACATTTGTATATCCAATGGCTATAAGTACTCGTAGTGTTGATCAATTCCTTCTTCTTGAAGTTTCACATTTATCACTTTTTTGGTATTTTCTGGTGTCTGTTGAGCTGTATAGTGCTTCTTATTGTATTTGGAATACTTCTTTAATCTTTTTTCTAATTTATGCCTAGAATATTCAAACTTTGATATATTCTTTTCACTATTGGATGTTATAGTGTTTCTTGTAAAATTGGGAATACTTCATTCTTCATTTATGCCTAGAATTTTCAAACTTTGATATATTCTTTTGGGTATTGTACGTGATAACGTTTCTTGTAGAATTGGGAGTACTTCATTCTTCATTTACGACGATATTTATCTTACTTTTGTATTTTCTTTTAGAAATTCTTGAACAATTCATTCTTCATCAAGTACTTGATCTCTTCAACATTGCTCCAATCAATTGCTTCCTATACCTCGTGCATTATTAAACATTGGCATATTCTTGGGTCCATTCCTCCGTTCTCGAATGTTCACACATGATAAGTTGAAATTTGCAGAGCAGATTTCAGTTTTTTATTTATTTTTTTTTTTTTAAATTTTATTTTAATAATTTTTCTTTAAACCACAATTAAACAACTTTAAACATGATACTTTTGCTTGCTGTGTAAGAAAATAATTACAATTATATAAATGTAATTTTAAAAATTAACAAAAGGGGTTTGATGCAATATTGAACAAATTGGTGGCCCATACTTTGTATTTCTGTAACATGAGATGTCTAATATGTTTTATTAAAGCGTGTTTCAATTGCAGACAAACTGTGGATGAAATTGATCTTGCAGAGTTAGCTTCATTTGTTAATGCTTTCATAGTCGCATGCATTGACCCCCGACAATTTTATGGCCTGGATCTGGTGGCAAAAATTCGATCTCGTGTTGATTCGAGTGAAACCGTGGATCCAATTGTTCTGCTGGCCCTCTGCAATGCCGGAGAGGCTATCACATCAGCTGATGTTCAAAAATTGGAGGAAGCATTTGATAGCACTCAAACAGCATTATGGACTGGTAAGCAATAGAGTTCATATTTAATTTTTGTGATATCTCGATTCGAAACTCGAGGTGGACAGAGTTTTCATGTTTCCCTAGGAAATAAAATCTATAATTTTGTGGACCAGAAATTTTTTTCATTAAGCTCAAAAAGGTGGGGGCTGAATGGCCGAGTGGTTAGGTGGCACAGGTTTCGGGTTCGAGGACCGGCGTTTCCATGGACGTTTGTAGTGGTTCGGAATCCACTTTAAACCATAGGTCCCGGTCCTAATAGGATCGTAGAGCGTTGTGAGGGTTGTCTTGCTCCGCGTCCGTGGCTTATCTTCAAGTTACACGCGCTCCCTGGGTAATTCAAAGTGAGTAACGTCTGTGCAGCGCTTGCCTTAAGGCATACAAGACCAAGCTGCCTAAGTGTTTGCCAGCTGCATTAAAAAAAAAAGTACTGAGAAGGGTGCAAACTACAAAATGTCCCTTCTGTGGTTGTTCTTTTCAAATTTTCTCAATGGCACAAAGTGGTTACAGTGAATCGTGAGTGATGCTAACTCTATAGTACATCTAGAGTTCTACAGGTGAATGACTTTTTCAAAATGTCCAATATTTAACGACCACTGGTGGTATAAGAGTGAATATGAAGAATAGAAGAGTGGTATAAGAGGGAGTTGAAAGTGAATCTTGAGTAATGCTAATTACAGTACATCTTGAGTTCCACAGGCGAAAGACTTTTTCAAAATGTTCAGCATTTAACGACCACTGGTGGTATAAGACTCATTCAGATGGAAATATTATATTAAGAGAATGCAAAACACTTGCCCATCATATTTCTATAAAATCTCTTTTTCTTTAGAGCAACAGCCATTTGGTGGGTCAAGAATGTGTGCCTACTGGTAGAATTCGAAACATGAGAACATCTTTTTACGTGGTAGGATTGTCTGGCATATCCCCAATGCTCTACATTAGACTTTATTAGACATTATTAGTACATTAGACTGGGAACTAGGATTGAAAGTGAATTCCAAACCACTACAAATATCCATGGCACAGCCTGAAGCCTGTGGCACCGAGCGCCAGAGCGCTAGTCACTCTGCCATCAGGCCTCTTATAAAATCTCGCGATCTGATGGCCAAATGGTACCACAGGCTTCAGATTCGAATCATGGTTGTGTCATGGATGTCTGTTAGTGATTCGAGAGAGAAGGGTAAGAACTTTCAAGTAATAAATTAGGGTTCTTTCTTGGAAGAACACTTTAGTACCTTAGAGAGTTCTTTCTGAATTGAAATGAGGAAATTCAGCTCATTCAGAAATGTCAAACAGTTTTTTCTTCTTTCTTTTTCCTATTTGCATGTTCTTCAATCTAGTCGAAGCTGCTCCTTCTTGCTAACAATGCAGTTTACTAGACCTAATTTATCATATACTAACTTAGAGATCTCAGTACCACAGCAATCTCCAATGTTATATTTTTAAAACTCTAAAATAAGAGCATATTGAACCAATATGGAAAAATTTAAATATTTTTATCTTAATTCCTTAGACGTTACACTGGTGATACATAATTTGAATTTATATTAAATTAAATCATTTTATCAAATATATTTATGGAAAAATAGAACTTTTTAGGATGAAATCTGTACGAGTTATAATTTATTTAACATAACATCTAAGCTTTGGCAAATACACTCATGTCCATAAATTAAGGATAATGAAGTTCAGGCAAAGAAAGAGACAGAAGCAAAACAAATTTAACTTATTTGTAAAGTCTATTTATTAAACAAAAGGTAAAGAGCAAAAAAGATGCTATATGTTTGACATAATAAAAATTGCGATTTTTACTCCCTGGAGCAAATTTCAAAAAAGAACCTATTTACAAAAAACAGTATAACTTGGTTAGTATGATGGTTAATATGGAGTATGTCTCCGGGACGATGCAATACAGGCCTTACAACGCCTAGGCATGCTGAGTATCAAATTATCAATCTGATCTTGGGGAATATTACACCACTCCTCAAGCAATGCCCTCCGAAGTTCCGGTTGACAGGTGGGAGGGGGTTGACGGGCTGCAATTCGTCGGCCAAGCATATCCCACACATGCTCTATTGGATTCAAGTCCGGTGAGTATGCTGACCAATCCATACGGTTGATATCCTCCAATTGAAGGCATTAGTCTACAATGTTTCCACGGTGAGGACGGGCGTTGTCATCCATAAACAGAAATTCAGCACCCATGGCGCCCC
Organism: Caerostris darwini; assembly: GCA_021605075.1. Lineage (NCBI taxonomy): Eukaryota > Metazoa > Arthropoda > Arachnida > Araneae > Araneidae > Caerostris > Caerostris darwini. The sequence goes on along the minus strand of BPLQ01013054.1, from coordinate 149,026 downwards.
GAAACAAACGTACATGTTGTTCCAGAATGACATCCCGATAGATGTGGCCTGTCATCGTTACACTCTGAACGTGCAGGTCAGTTCTGTAACCAAGAATATCTCCTCCCCAAACGAACCATCCTGTACCATCGCAACGCTGTCGTTCAATGGTCTCTTGGTGGTAACAGGTACCTGGCGCTCTCCATATGAAAGTCCGGTGAGAATCAGACTGCAAACTAAACCTGGACTCGTCGGAAAACATCACACAAGACCACTGTTGCGGTGTCCACATTGCACACTCTCTACTCCAGGTTAATCGCAGGCGACAGTGAGTTGCGGTAAGTGGAACACATCTGACAGTCCTACGAGCATATAGACCAATGTGCCCTAAGCGTCTGTACACGGTCTGCCTTGAAACTGTCGTACCGGTAGCTGAAGAGAGCTGACGAGACAGGTCTGATGCTGTGCTCCGTCTGTTTCTTTCGGCAGTAGCTGCTCATTCGGCGTTGTAACTCGGGGGCGACCTGTGTTGTAACGTCTATTCACATTACCATCATCTTGGAATCGTTGCCAAAGCCTGGAGATGACACTCTGGGCGATTCCAAGTTCCTCGGATACTTCCAGCTGGGTACGTCCACATTCCAGTCGTCCTATAATTCTACCACGTAAAAAATCATCCAAATGCTTCTTTTGGGCCATAACTATGCGGTTATTGCACTGAAAGGCTTTTAAAGCGCTTGTGAACAATTTTACTTCTTTGCCACCATTCCTTATATACCCCTCTCTTACACTCTCGTCATTGTGACGTACTATCCGCGCCATCTGGTGGTTTCCTGTAATTTGCATATTCTTCTTCAAGATGTGTGTGATAATTCTACAGGTTAAATTCTTATTTTAGAGTTCAATTTCTGTGGATTCTGAATTATCCTTAATTTATGGACATGAGTGTAGTATAATGACCAATAAATTAAAAGTTATTAGTTCAATCAAATTTATTACCATTTAGCATATCTTACATTTAAGCACCATGAATATTTAACATATCTTCCGTTACCATTACCATTTGACATATTTGATATTTTTTAAAGTAATCTCTTAAGAAGAATTTTATAAATTACTTTCATACAGTTTTCTTTAAATTCTTATGTACCAATTTTGTTTATCAGATACACAAGCTATCATTGTAATGGCTTTAAGTTGCGCTGCACAGCAGTCGAACCCTTCATTCAACATTCAGAATATCAAACAATTCTCTTCTACACTGATGCAACAGCAAAATGCCACAAATGGACTCATAGACAACATGAAAACCACCAGTTTAGTTTTACAGGTATACAGGTTTGTTTTGTTTAAATTATAGACTATTTTAAATAAGAATCTTAATATCTTCTCTATCTTGAAAATTACTGGCCCTTTTGAAAAATGTATTTAAAAAAAAATTGGGAAATGGTAGAAATGCACCATTAGCCGCAATGTAACTGAAAGGCTTTTATTTTTTCCATTGTTAAAAATTAGTTCAACTACTATTAAGCAATAAATTTTTCAATTGAAAAAATATTTTTCAAATCGGCCGGGTCATTTTTGAAACACCAATCATTGTAAGTATACATAAATATTATTATGTGTAAAAATAATATTATTGTAATGTTAGGTACAGAACTTCTGATGTGCATAAATATATATATATTTTTTTATTTCCAATGGCAGATTATGAACAGTTACAGCAAAAAATAAAAGAACAACGAAAAATAAAAAAGTACAGAGAATACAACCAAACATGCTGAAACAGAGTTCATTAATCTAACATAATGCCAAGTTGTAGATCTTTTAGCCACTGAAAAGTGTTACCAGGTGCACCACGGGGAGGTAGATCTACTGCGCACCTCTTTATAACAATATATACAATGCCAAATAAAAGTAAAATCATAAATATATATTTAAAATGTCTAAAGTGGTCATTTAAATATATATTTACGACCGTAAAATAAAAATAATCGATGGTTTCATCTCGAAAAATGGGATGGCATTTAATAAATTTGGATGAGTAATACAAATCGGTGGCTAAATTTATATTTTGATTTGTCGCTCTACGGTAATTTTTGTGCACACTTTGTGCTAATTAGACAGAGACTTACAGTTTAGTGTAGATGTCTAAACACTAACAAACATCCATGTTACCGCCAGCATTAGGACCAAAAGCCTGTGGTTCCAAAGTCCAGAGCCCTGGCCAATTGGCCATCAGGCCGCAGCTGAAATTGCAAGCCTGTTCTTACTTTAAATCTATATCTAAATGGAAAGCAACTCTTTTTTCTTTGGAATTTTCCTTTTCTCACTGAAGGTAGTAAGTATTTCAGAATGAAATCCTTAAATTTGGATGTTTAACCTTACAAGTACGAAAAATTGTTTGAGACCATTGAAAAATGACTCTACCAGCAGGGAATTGTTAAATAGACATTCCACTATATTTATATACAAAGTATATATACAAAACAAAAATGTCCAATAATGCTTTAACATTTTTAGAAATATTTGATGTTATAAATATTAAAAATATATGTTATGAAGAGCCTTTTTTATTTTTATGCGTACAGTAGAGATGTGCTCATACTTTTGTGAATAATTTAATTCTGCAAATAACCATTTACAGATTTGGTTTTGAATACTTGAAGTGTTTTCAATTCGAACAGAAATGTAATTTTCACATGTCTGAACTTATCTAAAAAATATATTTTCAGGATACTTACTTTTGGTCTTACTTGAATACTTTCTTTAGGCTTATCAGACTAATTCTAAGTCACTAATTCTAAGATTGCTATTATTATTCTTAAATTACTGTAGTTCTTATTAATTTTATTTAACATAGCCTATCATCATCATCATCATTGGTGCTACAACCTTCGAACCTCCTCCTGAGCTCCTTTAAGATTTTTTGCCATTCCCCACAACTAGTTGCTCCTTGTTTTCAGTTCGTAACACTGAGCGTCTTCAAATCCTTCTCGACTTGATCTCTCCATCTTATTCATCGTCTTCAAGATATTCCAATTTGCCATATATAAATCGCAAGTCTTTTTTTCCGGATTCCAGGTCGTCTCCAGTCGGCAGTCCGGTTATTTTCTCTCAAAGGCTTTGCAAGATCAAGGAGATCAAGTCGAGGAGGACTGAAAGACACTCAGTTAGTTGCTACTAACGTGTTTCCAGTTAGTAGCAACTAACTGGCAACAAAAGTGAAACTAATCCTGTGGAATGGCAAAAAACCCTTGAAAGAGTTCAGGGTCCTTCAAGGGCAGAGAACCAATGATGATGATAGGTTATGTTAAATAAAATTAATAAGAACTACAGCAATTTAAGAATGATAATAGAAAGTTCCTTTTTACAAGACAGGGATGTTAATCTTGAGGACAACCCCCACCCTGGAGGACCAGGTCTCCAAATTTATAAACCCTATGTAGACAGGAGTGTCCCTCTATACCCCCAGACACTAGAGGCCCATTTTAATCGCCTTTTAGAACATGCATGAGCTACATTTGGGCTATTTTTTCACGCTCGATCACCACACGGGTGAACATAGCCTATCAGTATTAAAAATAAATTATATTTCGAGAAAAATTTCTTTATACACTACCACATAAACATAAAATTTTTCTTATTTGAGATGTATTGAAAGAAATCTTAAGCTTTTATTTTCCAAATTTATTTCAGGCCTTAATTGCTTCCGGAGATACGAGTAATATTGAATCTTTCAGTTTGGATCTTGCATTAAAAAATATAGTTTCAAATCAACAGAAAGACTACTCGTTCGGAGATGTTTGGAAAACTTACTACGCTCTTCCGATATTCAGCTGGAAAAGTCTGGCGAACATCAGTGCCGTCCACTGCAGTGAAAAGACAAGAAAAGGTTAGTTAAAATTAATTAAAAATTACTTTGATTCTTTTTAATTAAAATTTTTTTCGTGTCTTCTGCAAATGTAAAAATAATCATTATAAATATCTCAGAAAATAATTAAATTATAATAAAATTAATGATGAAAATAGTTAAAATACACAGAATTTTAATGGATAGATAAATTCTCGATTTGCAACAAAATACATTGTGATATAATAACGTTATCTACATTGCTGAAAACTTTTTTTAACATAGTTAAAAGCAATAAATAATTAGTTAATTTTCTTTTGATATCGGAGGTATGGAAGAGTAAGCAATCAAAAATAAGGGAGCCCACAAATTGGCATTTATCAACATAATATTGCAATGTTTATTTTTTATATAATATAAATATTATGCTTCTTAGTGCGAAATAAAAACTGCCGTGGCTATTATTTTGTATAATAATTCTCAAATGGAAACATATAATGCTAAAAATACATTTGAACTGTTTTCAAGCAAACATTAATAAAAAAATGTGCATAATATTTGAAAAGTATTTATTTAGAATACACTATTGAATTTGTAGTCATCTCATATTGCAGCAATAAATTATCAGGAATTGATTTCTTACTAAATTTTAACTGTAACCTGATGGCTGAGTGATTGGCGCTCGGTGACATGGGTTTTGGGTTCGAGTCACGACGGTGCCATGGATGCTTATTGTGGTTCGGAATACACTTTAAACCGTAGGTCCCGATCTAATATGACTATTGAGTGTAGGGCTGACGACACTATCCCGTAAAAAGGAAACATCTCCTTTCTCACCTTTTCGGCCCTTGCCTACCATGAGGCTGTTGCGCTAATGTGAAGCAGTAAAATATATATTGTAACTTTTTAAATAAAATTTTTGTAAAGTACTCTTCAGCATGCTTCTGATGCATATAACTTTTGAAATGGATTATTTAAGATATATTATAAATAAAAAATTTTGAATCTTCTTAAACAAGATACATGCACCTGAAGAAATTTAATCACAAATGAGCTTAAATAAACATTAATAAATTATATGAATGACTAGGGTATATAAAAGAGAATTGAAAAAGAAAAAGTGTCTTGTACACCAAGCGAGAGAGAAACATTTAAAAGAACATGCAATTCCTTTGAATGATAAATTGTACATGAGGACACTGAGAAAAGTTGTCAGAACTAGAGAGTCTTTTCCTTAAAGTAGATTAATCGTACTTTGATGGTTACCTCAAACTTTAAGGAAAATTGGCAAAATAATAATCATAACATAATAAAAAATATTTTTAAAATTATACAAATTGCTTGTGTTTCATGTACTTTTAAAAATATTTTTATAAATAAGTCAAGGTTTTTCGAACCATCTTATATGTCCTTTTGCTTGATTTCAATACAAACCCCGTGTGAAACTGTGAAAAGATGAAGCTTTAGACATGTTAAGTAACAAAATATATTGTGATTTTCAAATCTCTAATATCACTTTATTTAATCCTTTCAGAAGAAGAAATGCTAAAATCGTGGATTGGTGAGAAGAAAACCATCAGATATTCACTTTGGTTGGGAACCGACAAATACCTCCAAACGTCAATGACTCTGAAAGCTCCTGAGAGCAAAACATTCCTCGGTATAATGAAAATAGCTGAAAAACTAGATGACAGATACAGGTACTGAAATGAGATCTTTATTACTTTAAATTTGTGTAATTTTAGTATATATATATACATACACAGTCTAATCACATTAATTTGACCAACACCTACTTTCGACGTCAACTTGAAATAACCAATCACAAAAGGCAGGTGGCAGCACATTGTCCTAGGGCATCGGAAAGCATTTCAATCGTTGGTTACCTTGATCGAATTGCAATCGGTCCGCTCTGCCAAAAGTGGTTATTCTGGCTTTTGACAGGTGGTCACATTAATGTGACTGGACTGTGTACTATTGTGTCCAAAAAGTAAGACCAATTTTCAGTTTAAAATTCCCGGGCCTTATGAAAAAATAATAGTCTAGTAGAATGGTGAATATGTAGCAAATTCAGCGATATCAAGGATGCTCGACAAGTAACCTGCCATACATCACCCCCATTGTAATACAGTAATTTAGAATGAACGCCAACAAGGTGCATCCGGAATGCCACACATAACTACTAATGTGCCCAAAAAGTAAAACCAATTTTCAATTTAAATTTCCGGGCATATGGAATTTCAATGTTTTGGGCCTCAAACGCGTCAAAGCTCGATTGGCACCGAAAACACTGAAAGTGCTAACTCACACTGCATTGATTCTTCGTGACTTTTTCGCCAAAAATGAAACCCATATCGTTCGACAACCACCGTATTCCCTCCGTGCGACTTCAGGCTATTCCATAAACTCAAAAGAACACTCCGGGGACACCGTTTTGAGTCGATTGAAAAAATTCAACGTGAATCGGTGGGGGCTTTGAAGACCATCCCTGCCGATGACTTTTTAGCATGCATTGAGGATTGGAAAAAAAGTTGGCATAAGTGCATTGTGTCCGGAGGGGATTACTTTGAAGGCGATGAAATAAATTGGGATGAAAAAATAAAGAGTTTTTGAGAAAAATAATTGGTCTTACGTTTTGGCCACAGTAATATATATATGGCGATCTTCTGAACAATATCATTCATATGACAAATGATCTCAGGCCAAACAGACCGGCATTTCAAAGCAACATACTTAAAACATGGCTCTACCATGACTTGCTTGACTATGATGGTGATGAGAATAACGTTGGTGGTGGAAGTTGAGTTATTTATTTCCAATTAGATGGACATGCAATTTGACAATGCTTTGCTGTCATTGGGCTAATTGGATGAGCACTTCCACAACCTTTCATGCGTATAAACAAATGGGGTACAGTTACTCTTAGACCAGAGAAGGTTAACCTCTCTCTTTATTTGTTCTCTTTTGTTAAGTGCACTTGGCTATGGCCCACCTAGTTAATTGATACCGCGTTAGCAAGTTGATTGGCGTCCACCTAGTTAACTGATACCGCGTTGGCTATGTTGGTTGGCGTGCACCAGGTTAACTGACACCTCGTTGGCTATGTTGGTTGGCGTGCACCAGGTTAACTGATACCGCGTTGGCTATGCTTATTGGCGTCCACCTAGTTAACTGATACCTCGTTGGCTATGCTGATTGGCGTCCACCTAGTTAACTGATACTTTGCTGGCTATGTTGGTTGACGTGCACCAGATTAACTGATACCGCATTAGCTATGTTAATTGGCGCCCACTTAGTTAACTGATACCGCGTTGCCTATGATTGGCGTTCATCTAGTTAACTGATAACGCGTTGACTATGTTGATTGGCGTGCATCTATTTAACTGATAACGCGTTGACTATGTTGATTGGTATCCACTTAGTTAACTGATACCGCGTTGCCTATGATTGGCGTGCATCTAGTTAACTGATAACGCGTTGACTATGTTGATTGGCATCCACTTAGATAACTGATACCGCGTTGCCTATGATTGGCGTGCATCTAGTTAACTGATAATGCGTTGGCTATGTTGATTGGCGTGAACCTAGTTAACTGATACAGAGTTGGGTATGAAGTTTGCCATCCACCTAGTTAATTGATACCGCGTGGGCTATGTTCATTGGCGTCCACTTAGTTAACTGATACCGCGTTGACTCTTAAATCTTCTGAATAATTACAGTAGTAGTGGTAACTTTTCACAGTTAAGTGCAGGCATTTAAAATAAATTAAATACTTTTTAAGAAACCTTTTTCAGGGTTCGTTTTTATTCGGAAAAGGATTCTATTCAGAAGAATATCTATTTAAGAATGGAGAAATATATTTTCCAGTATTAGAATTCTTTTATAAAAGAGAATCTTTATTCTATTATTTCATGAAAGGCACAGGTTTTTACCAAGGATTTATGATTTCCTTGATGGCCCATGGACTTGGTTCAGGGGATCCATGAGTTGAAAAACAAAGCAGAAGAAAGCTTCATGTTTGTTTTTACTGATCTTCAAAAATTTTTAACTTTTATCGTATGAATTGATGCAAAAAATTCATAGCACAAATTAATTGTATTTGCAATTACAAATAAAAACAAGTAATATAAAAAAAAAATTTAAGTCAATTCCTACTTTTTTTTTCGCTGTATTGCAGAAAGTCCTTTATAAATAATTTTCGTTCATTTTTTTAAGTTTATCTGGCGCCATCTATTGGTAGATACATGTAACTTAAATCTAAAAAAAACTAAAATTGATTAATTAAATTTAATTACTGAATTAATATTTGAAAAAACTGTATTAACATCAAGTGTCATCCACTATAAGTTAAAAAATATATATTTGAACTTGAGCGGACGAATAAAAAGTATTTTATGAACGATTGAAAATTTGAGCAAGATATGTATAAGGAGAGTGTGAGCTAATAGAAGGAATTGAATAACCAATTGTTTTTAGTTACACAGCAATTTAATTGTTGATAACATATGTTTTTACTAAGAAAATTGGAAATATCTTTTACTTTATAGTGAATTAAAAAACAGTTCATATAATAATACTTTTTTTTATATATATTTATGTTTTTATTATAATTGATATATTTGTATATCATTTAAAGCATTAAAATCTTTTATTCTGGGAAGAAGGTCTGCTGTCCTTACCTTATTGGTAATAAATGTGCAACATATTCATCTTACTGTCTTAATGGCATAAAAGCTTAAGAACCTCTAATGCAGAATATCCTATTCCATATATTTATAAAGAATAAGAAGGTTCAAAAACCAGGCGAAAACTTTTAAATCTATTTTGAGGCGAAATTGAGTGTTGTGTGTAATGTCAACCTAAAAAGTTATTATCTCATGATTTTGTAAAGCAAACCTAGTCAAATTTATAATTAAAAAAATGTTAGCATATAGATTTCAAGAATTTGTAAATGATAATATTAAGGCCAAGGCGTCAGCCTATTTCAGAAAAAAAAATTTAGTTTTGATAAATTTTGTTAGAAAAAATCAAACTTACAAAAAAATTATAAGAATGTATCTTATCTTTCATGGATAACTGTCCCGCACTTGTTTACTACATGGTAGAAAACCCAGAAAACTCGTACTGGGAATTCTTATGTTGATAGCAAGACGTATCCCAGTTTTTGGAAGAAGCAACAACTTGCGGTTTATTGTGCGGCCTGATGTCCAATTTATTACCAAAGGCCTCAGATTCGAATCCTGGAGGCCTAAGGCTGGAGGCTAATCTAATTAGCCTAAAGTGAGCACAAAGAGCAACAAACCAATAAATCCAAGTTATTACACGCTAATCTGTATTTGTAACCTCTGGACCACGATTTGGGATCTGGACCGCATATAAAATTTTATATCCCCATATTATATTTAGAGCCATTATAGACATTTTTTGGAGCGAAAAATTGAAACATAATGAGTTATTATTATTGTGTTTACTATTATTCTTACATGTAAACTTAGATAATATAATAATAAACATACTAAACGCACATTGTAAATAAATATATAACACTAAAAATGAAATATAAAAAATATATATAAATAAAATAAAAAAAGGAAATATTGAAAAATATCTATTTTACTAGTGAGAAATTTTTTTCTCCACTCTTCCACTTAGATTTACAAATCGATCTCAATTTGGGTTTTTGCACATCGTAATAGGTGTTGCGAAATAGCGTCCGTTATGTTTGAGCGTGTTTTGTGTTTGGTCAATTTCATTTTCGAAAAAAACGATTCGCAGGTGTAAGTTGAACCAAAAGCTCTAACAACTTTTTGTACCAGATTTCTGAAATTGAAAAATTTCTCTTTGTGACATAAGTGTTATAAAAAACTATTTTTGATTCTGAAGTTTCAAAAATGTGTTTTAATTCAATATTGTATTGGAAGTCAACCAGTTCCATTTGGATATATTCTAAGGCCGACTTGATTTCAGTATGAAAGGAAGGTGAATATATTTCAAAAATTTTGTTGTATTTGTCTAACTCTAAATTAGACAACTAATTTCGACAGTTAATCTTTGAATATATGGATGTACACATAATGTATTTTTAATACATTGGCTTTCACTACTTTGGCCATTACAAAATAAATATATTTTGCAAATGTGTAATAAATCTCACGGGCCGGAAAAATGCTCAAGGCGGGCCGCGGGTTGGCCACCCCTGTTATAGAGTATTGGTCACAACATATGATATAACATATAATATATGATAGATACAACATATGTATAGTTTATATAAAATACTTTGCCCATTGCTATGCGTAAACTACTAAACTCAAACATTTATTTTTGAAATTTATTTTAGATTCGAAGTCAGCATGAGAGATGGTAAGCCTTACGTCTACTCGATTTCAAAGGTTGAAGACGATCCTAAAAAGGGAAGATTTTGGTTTTTATATGAAGTATCTTTACTTCAAATAAAAACCGAAACTAGATTTAATTCAAAAATTTAATACAAAAACCAAATTTACAAAAACAAATTGTAAGAATGTATGTTACCTTTCATGGATAGCTGTCCTGCAGTTGTTTAACATATGGTAGAAAACCTAAAACACTTGCTCTGAGGAAACCTTACGTCGATTGCAAGACGCATCCCAATTTCTGGAAGAAGTAACAGCAGAGCAGTACATTTTTAAAGGCCCAAAACTTCAAGTTATTACACATTAATCTATATGTGTTACCACTGGACTACAATTTGCAATTTACAAACTTGTTCTGAAGAATCCTTATGACGATTGCAAGACGCATCCCAATTTCTGGAAGAAGTAACAGCAGAGCAGTACATTTTTAAAGGCCCAAAACTTCAAGTTATTACACATTAATCTATATGTGTTACCACTGGACTACAATTTGCAATTTACAAACTTGTTCTGAAGAATCCTTATGACGATTGCAAGACGCATCCCAATTTCTGGAAGAAGTAACAGCAGAGCAGTACATTGTTAAAGGTTCCAAAAATTCAAGTTATAGCACACTAATCTGTATGTGTTACCACTGGACTACAATTTGCAATTTACAAACTTGTTCTGAGGAATAGTTATGACGATTGCAAGACGCATCCCAATTTCTGGAAGAAGTAACAGCAGAGCAGTACATTTTTAAAGGCCCAAAACTTCAAGTTATTACACATTAATCTATATGTGTTACCACTGGACTACAATTTGCAATTTACAAAATTGTTCTGAGGAATCCTTATGACGATTGCAAGACGCATCCCAATTTCTGGAAGAAGTAACAGCAGAGCAGTACACTGTTAAAGGTCCCAAAACTTCAACTTATTGCACATTAATCTATATGTGTTACCACTGGACTACAATTTGCCATTTACAAACTTGTTCTGAGGAATCCTTATGACGATTGCAAGACGCATCCCAATTTCTGGAAGAAGTAACAGCAGAGCAGTACATTTTTAAAGGCCCAAAACTTCAAGTTATTACACATTAATCTATATGTTTTACCACTGGACTACAATTTGCAATTTACAAACTTGTTCTGAGGAATCCTTATGACGATTGCAAGACGCATCCCAATTTCTGGAAGAAGTAACAGCAGAGCAGTACACTGTTAAAGGTCCCAAAACTTCAACTTATTGCACATTAATCTATATGTGTTACCACTGGACTACAATTTGCCATTTACAAACTTGTTCTGAGGAATCCTTATGACGATTGCAAGACGCATCCCAATTTCTGGAAGAAGTAACAGCAGAGCAGTACACTGTTAAAGGTCCCAAAACTTCAACTTATTGCACATTAATCTATATGTGTTACCACTGGACTACAATTTGCCATTTACAAACTTGTTCTGAGGAATCCTTATGACGATTGCAAGACGCATCCCAATTTCTGGAAGAAGTAACAGCAGAGCAGTACATTTTTAAAGGCCCAAAACTTCAAGTTATTACACATTAATCTATATGTGTTACCACTGGACTACAATTTGCAATTTACAAACTTGTTCTGAGGAATCTTTATGACGATTGCAAGACGCATACCAATTTCTGGAAGAAGTAACAGTAGAGCAGTACATTTTTAAAGGCCCAAAACTTCAACTTATTGCACATTAATCTATATGTGTTACCACTGGACTACAATTTGCAATTCACAAACTTGCTCTGAGGAATCCTTATGACGATTGCAAGACGCATCCCAATTTCTGGAAGAAGTAACAGCAGAGCAGTACACTGTTAAAGGTCCCAAAACTTCAACTTATTGCACATTAATCTATATGTGTTACCACTGGACTACAATTTGCTATTTACAAACTTGTTCTGAGGAATCCTTATGACGATTGCAAGACGCATCCCAATTTCTGGAAGAAGTAACAGCAGAGCAGTACATTTTAAAGGCCCAAAACTTCAAGTTATTACACATTAATCTATATGTGTTACCACTGGACTACAATTTGCAATTTACAAACTTGTTCTGAGGAATCCTTATGACGATTGCAAAACGCATCCCAATTTCTGGAAGAAGTAACAGCAGAGCAGTACATTGTAAAGGTTCCAAAACTTCAAGTTATTGTACATTAATCTATTTGTGTTACCACTGGACTACAATTTGCTATTTACAAACTTGTTCTGAGGAATCTTTATGACGATTGCAAGATGCATCCCAATTTCTGGAAGAAGTAACAGCAGAGCAGTACATTGTTAAATGTTCCTAAACTTCAAGTTATTGCACACTAATCTGTATGTGTTACCACTGGACTACAATTTGGGGTCTATGGATTTCTGTATTCTTATTTTTGAAATAGTAAAATTGGGTTATCAGAAATCAAAATAAGTCAGTTTTACGAATCGAAATGTTTGTAATTTATCATTTGGTGTAATAGCTTTGAACCGAGAAAGAGTTTGTAAGTAAAAATTTCTGTTTTACAAGTGTTTGATGAGATTTACCAACTAAATCTTATCATTGAAGAGCATTGATCACTGCATATGTAGATTATATGAAAAAATTTGTCCATTGCTATGCGTAAACTTCTAAACTCAAACATGTATTTTTAACATTCAATTTTTAGATTCGAAGTCAGCATGAGAGATGGCAAGCCTTACGTCTACTCGATTTCAAGGGTTGAAGATGATCCTGAAACAGGAAAATTCTGGTTTTTATATGAAGTAAAGAATAATGGAACAACTGATCTTATAATTACGAGTAAGATTGATATCATTCACACTATATCACTAACTGCATCATTAATTGATTAATTTCTTTTAAATATCACTTTAACAGTATTTTTAACTGTACCTTCACTTTAGATATAAATAATTATTATTTTTATATTTTTGATATATTTTAAAATAATTTAAATTTTTATAGGCCCTGGTGAATATCTACCTCAAGATGGCCAGCATTTGGTGTATTGGTATAGAAAAGGACCATGGACTTCGGACATAGACCATAGGACATTTACACCCGCTTTTGCCATAGATAATTAAAAGTAAATACAGCATTGGGACCTTTTAAAGTATATTTCATTCATAATGTTAAAATAACATTAAATATTTATTTCAGTTTAATTAGGATAACTCAGTTAAGTTTGCATTATAAATCCAATTTCTTAGATTTTACAACAGTAAATGACTATTATTATATTTGAGAGGAAGATTTTAAGGGCTCTTCTTGGAGGTGTTAAGGAAAGTGATTATTGGAGAAGACGGTACAACGCAGAAATTTATAAATGCTATAAAGAGAGGAGTATTCCTTAGCAGTTATATTTATTTATTATTATTGTTATAATTACTATTTTTTGAGTCATTTTTTCAGACTCTTGTTTTTTATGGATCTTTTAAAAAAATTAACTTTTTTAGCCCATCTTAATATTTCGTAGTGCACTATAAGTAGTTGAAGAAGATAATTAATATTACATATTTTTTATTATTATTAATTGTACTTATTTTCCTTACATGAAAAGAAGTAAAAAAATACTTTTTTTATTTAAGTGAGAGTTCATTCTGATGCATTTTTAGTATTTCAAATGTCTTTGAGTTGCCATACACTTCCAGAAAGTTTCAACGTATATATCTTACTCATTAATAAAATGTTGTTCTTGCATTTTTTTCTCGTGTTATATATTGTATAAATAAGTTTGCTGCGTAAATATATATCACTTAAGATCACTTTTTAAAAATCCAGATATTATAAAATTTATTAAAATCAATAGATTAAACTGGGCTGCTAGTGTATTTAGAATGAAAGATTTAAACCCTGTAAAAAGACTCGTTTTGACAAGATCACAGGGACGAAGAGGAAGAAGACTTCCCAGGTTGCGATGGATAGACGCAGTAGAAAACGACGCAGTTTGCTGTACTAAAGGTTAAGAATTGGAGGACCATTGTCCCCAGAGGATTGCATGGAAATCTCTTCAAAGGAAAGCCTTGGCCCACTCTGTCGTGTAATTGATGATGAGGAGGAATTGGTTATTATTGAAATAAAAAATTTTAAACAATAAAATCAGCAAACTTCAGCAAATTGTTATAATGAACATTATGAATCTGAGAGACACATTAATTCAAAGAGAATGTAAGATTTAAATTCTTATTAATAAAGTATGTTGTTGTTGTTGTTTCTTATCCCACTTGGCAGGCCAAGCCCACGAGCCCATATGGACTCATGATTGAAGGGGAAGGAAGCAGCTTCTGTTGTGATGTAGCACCCGTAGGTAGAAGCCTGACTTTTGCTCCGTGACGCTCTTACAGTCATAGAAGACCGGGACCTACGGCTTAAAGTGGATTCCGAACCACTACAAACATCCATGGCACCGCCGGGATTCGAACCCGAAACCTGTGGCACCGAGCGCCAGAGCGCTAGACACTCGGCCATTCAGGTCCCAAATTTGCCAACGGCACGCAGTGTTCCCAGGTGGTCACCCACCCAAGTACTGACCGCGCCCAATGATGCTTAACTTCGATGATCTGACGAGAACCGGTATATTCAGCATGGTATGGCCGTTGGCGATAAAGTATTATGAATTGATAAACAAATTCAATTAGTTATTTTTATTTAGTATTAGGATATATTTGTGTAATGTACAGTACCTTTCTCCGTTCCTTTTGATGATGAAAAGCTAAAGCTGAAAAATCATTTTCTTTTCTAAACCAATATTTTTTTACTACATCATTTCTATTTGGGAGATTTTTAACAGTTTTTGGCAAAAAAAAAAAAAAAAAAAAAAAAAAATGTATATTTTTTTTTTTTCTTCTTTTTCTTTGTTTATTATTTAAAATCAATATGCACAAGATGCGAGGGTCAGATCGGTTTTGATTTCTTAAAAATTTGCAAATTATTTTTTTTAATTAGCTATCACATGGCGTTAAAGTTAAAATAACATAAATTGTTTCCACATTCCTTATTGATCTTTTAATAATTTTACATTTCTTATGTTTTATTTCCTTTCTAGAAACTTTAATTTAATTGATTTGTAAATTTAAATCAGCCCAGTTTATTTATGTGCAACTTTAATTTAACTGATTTGTAAATTTAAATGAGCTCAATTTATTTATGGTCCACTTTAATTTAACTGATTTGTAAATTTAAATCAGCCCAATTTATTTATGGAGCCTCATTGCCGAATGACTAGAGCCCTGGCACTTGGTTCCACAAGTTTTGGGTTCGAATCCCGGCGGTGCCATAAATGTTTGTAGAGGTTCAAAATTCACTTTAAACCGTAGGTCTCGGTCTAATATGACTGTTGGTCGTAGGGCTAAACACTCTATACCGTAAAAAGACATCTCCTGTCTCAAAATATGCCAGTAGACAGATGTCCTTGGCCAACCACGGGGCTGTTGCGTCAATGAAGATTGGTTTGTCGCTCTGCCATCATTTTGTGCAGATTGTGTGCTGTTTAGACCGAGACCTACAATATGACATGAATTTCGAACCACTAACAAACATCCATGCCGCTACCAGGATTCAAATATTGAAACCTGTAGTACCAAAGGTCAAAGCGCTAGTCAATTTTTCATCAGGCCGCGTCCCAATGAAGAAGAAGAAGAAAAAAATTATTTATATTGTCATTCTAGTAGAATGGCAGATATGTAGCAAATTCAGCGTTATCAAGGACGCTCGACAAGTCACCTCCCATACAGCACCCACATTGTAACACAATAATTTAGAATGAATGGCAAAAAGGTGCATCCGGAATACCGTCCTCCTCCTTAACGGAAGTACACTCTGGGCTACAAATTTTTCATACCCATTCCTGGCATAGATACAGAAACTTTTGTCTTCTCATTGCATGTTAAGCTTCGAACCTAGTATTGTTTGGAAATTTAGCGCATTGTCAGGATTCTCATAAGAATATATACATTTAAATACAAGTAGTATTAGATGTATTTTTAGTTTTTAATAAAAATAATAAATAGTTTCCCGACGCGCAATAAATAAAATTAATAATAATATAATTTGGTAATAAAATTTGAATTACTGTACTTTAAGGTTTCGAAAAAGAAACTTTTCTTATTTCTGGTGTATTCTTCTTATTAGTGCTATACTTTTTTTTTTTGTTAACTATTTTAACATAAATGATTTACATTGATTTTATTTTACGAATTTAAAAATATTTTTCTTAAAAGTGGGTCCGTGGCTTACTTTTTACTGATAAAAGGGGTCCTTGAATTAAAAGGTCTTGAAAATAATTCTGTTGTTGTTGTTTGTTGTTTCTTATCCCACTTGGCTGGCCAAGCCCACGAGCCCATATGGACTCATGATTGAAGGGGAAGGAAGCAGCTTCTGTTGTGATGGAGCACCCCGTAGGTAGAAGCCTGACTTTTGATCCGTGACGCTCTTACAGTCATAGAAGACCGGGACCTACGGCTTAAAGTGGATTCCGAACCACTACAAACACATCCATGGCACCGCCGGGATTCGAACCCGAAACCTGTGACACCGAGCGCCAGAGCGCTAGACACTCGGCCATTCAGGTCCCAAATTTGCCAACGGCACGCAGTGTTCCCAGGTGGTCACCCACCCAAGTACTGACCGCGCCCAATGATGCTTGACTTCGGTGATCTAACGAGAACCGCTATATGCAGCATGGTACGGCCGTTGGATTCTTGATAAAACAAACAAATGACGGATTAAAATTAAATATTATCAAATGTTTGTATTCAATATTTCAGTTCGCCTTCCCTCAATAATGTGCCATATCTATCATGGTATAGAGCAATAAAATTTACAGGATAGACTACATCCTTTTTTCGTTTTCTATCAGAAATTAATTTTTAGATAATCTTTTTTATTCATCTAATAGTTGTTGATATAAGGAATAAGATAAAAACAAAATAATATAAAAACAAAATAATTGGCCTATATTAAATCACTGCATTACAAGAAATTCGTATTATCAATAGCATTACTCAAAAACAAAATAACGATAGTAGTAATAGTAATAATAGCTGATACAATGAGGAATCGGAAGATAAGATTAAAAAAACAAAACAATTGGGCTATGTTAAATCATTGTATTACAAGAAATTCATATTAACAATAGTATTACTGAAAAGCAAGAAATATTACATTTAGATTATACTTCTATAGCCAATATACAGAATGCCACTATATATATTATGGAATCCTACCGATTTCGATTACTTTTTATAATCAGAATTGTGATAGCTGGAGTATTGTACCACTTAAAGTTATAAACAAATTTGGGCTTAGGCAAAATAATAATAATAATAATAATGTTGTTTTGTTGTTGTTTCTTATCCCACTTGGCTGGCCAAGCCCACGAGCCCATATGGACTCATGATTGAAGGGGAAGGAAGCAGCTTCTGTTGTGATGGAGCACCCGTAGGTAGAAGCCTGACTTTTGCTCCGTGACGCTCTTACAGTCATAGAAGACCGGGACCTACGGCTTAAAGTGGATTCCGAACCACTACAAACATCCATGGCACCGCCGGGATTCGAACCCGAAACCTGTGGCATCGAGCGCCAGAGCGCTAGACACTCGGCCACCATTCAGGTCCCAAATTTGCCAACGGCACGCAGTGTTCCCAGGTGGTCACCCACCCAAGTACTGACCGCGCCCAATGATGCTTAACTTCGGTGATCTAACGAGAACCGGTATATTCAGCATGGTGCGGCCGTTGGCTATAATAATAATAGTTGATACAATGAAGAATACGTTCAGATTACACTTCAATAGCCAGTACCCAAAATGTACTGTGTCTGTTATGGAATGATACCAATTTTTTGTAATCAGAACTCTCAGTTTGAGTACAATACCACTTAAAATAATAGATAAATTTGCGCTTAGGCTTCTTAGTATATAAGCTGGCAACGAACATGTTTTCCTGCTTCTCCTTGAGTGTAACATAAAGTGTCAGCAAGTTTCCCCTAAAAAAATTTTAAATAAGGCACTTTATTTTGCTTTCAACTTGTATTTGTTTTATAACATATATGAACGAGGACCTAAATTAACACAATTTTCTAATAATGACCTATTGTGATACTACAGAAGATAATGACCTCCAAAAAAAATAAATACCACCCCTAAAGAAAAGGATGAAAAACACTATTACCGGTAGTTTTTCTCTCACAACTAAGAATACATTCAAACGAAGTTCACCTTTTTTTTCTTAAAGTTTAATTATAATGTTTACCAATTTTGTGGACAAAACTTATTTATACAATATATGCCCCCCAAAAATTTTTTTTTATCGTGAATTGAAAAAAGAAAAGAATTTTAAATAATCTTTATAGAAAACATTGCATGGTTACAAAATTTTATAAATTATTTTTACATTACATATACAAAACAAAATGGTTTTTTTTAAATCAAATTTAAAATTATTTTTTTCAATTCCTTATATTAGCTCACACTCTCCCTACATATATCCTGTTCAAATTTTCAATCGTTAATAAAATACTTTTTATTCATCCACTCAAGTTCAAATACATTTTTTTTGAACTTGTAGTGGATGACACTGATGTTAATACAGTTTTTTCAAATATTAATTCAGTAATTAAATTAAATTAATTAATTTAAATTTTTTTTTAGATTTAAGTTGCATACATCAACCAATAGATGACGCCAGATAAACTTTAAAAAATTACTGAAAATCATTTATAAAGGACTTTCTGCAATATAGTGAAAAAAAAAGTAGGAAATGACTTTAAAAAAAAAAAATTTTTTTTTTTTTTATATTACTTGTTTTTTTTTAATGGGCAACTAACTGTGTTGCAGGTTACTGATTGATATCCATGTCCAAAGATATCAATTAGTAACCTGCAACACTGCATTATAAACTTGATTTTTTAAAAAAAACATCTTATTTTGTCTTTGGAGTCAGAAGACATCCTTCCAATCTCGTTTGCTGCACAGGAGGAATGATCAACAACATTTACAAATCCATTACCTTTTGGGGGACAATCGATATCAATTAATCGCCGCACAAAAACAAATCCTGTCCCCGCCCCCTCGCCGACCACGTGACGGGGCAGGAAAGTTAAAACTACAAATCGGGAGGCATGGAAGGTCTATTGGCATCGTGACGTCAGGACGTGGGAAAACCGAAACCTGTTACCTTATTCCTTCCCCTAACGATTCTTACCACCAGTACAGCACGGGAGGGCCGAGAGAAACGCAACACTTTGGGGCCGGCTCCTCTCCGTTCGCGTGTCTGAAACAAAGAAACAGGCTAGAGTTTCCTCCACATGCTTGTCACTGTTTCTGGAGCTGTGTTTTCATTATTTCGCTCTCTCTAAAACAGTTCTGACAGCCTGAGATAGGATTAGAGAAGGTGAGTTGTCAAGCTTAAACCCATTTCTTTAATTAGAATGTGAAATATTTATAGATATCTAAGTTGAAATATAAAGAAACTTTTCTTATATTCTAAATTCTTTTTTTTCATCCCTTTATATATATATACTTTATCTACCCTTTTCTTTAATTCAAAGTATTAGGGATAAAAAAATGTATAACTGAAACAAGGGGAAAGAAAAGTATAATTGTTTTCATGGAAATATTAGACGTGGAATATATTGGTGCATTTTGTTCCGCCTTTGATATTTTGTTCTAAATTCGATTTTTTAAAAATGCATGTCATCTTTAATGCAACATATCTTTGAAAAAGTACAATAATTGTTGTTGAAACATCATTTACAGTATACATTCAGTTCACTTATTTTTTACTGTTTACTTATTTCAAGTTCCGCAATTCCAAATTCAATGTTTTTATATGTTTCGTAATATACTGTCACAGTTGAAGGCAAAATTACAAATTTTGCCTTCAATTGTGACAGTAAATTTTAAAAAAAATATTCATTGTTTACATTTCTGTTCATCCATTTCACATTAATTCATTTTTAATCTGATTATCTCTTTCGTAATTCTAATGCTTATCTCAAATTTCATGTTTCACTTATTTACCTCATAATGAGCATACATTGCCCTATTTTGATTATTTAATATAAGTTGAAATATATTAAGAAAATGCCTTATATTCTAACTTCTTTTTTTTCATCCCTTTATATGTATTTACATATCTTCCGCTTTGATACAAATTTGTGAAGAAAAAAAAGTATAATTGTTTTGAGGGAAAACACGGAGAAAAAAAGTATAATTGTTTTCAGGAAATATTATACTTAGAATATATTGGTACATCATGTTTGATCTTTGATATTTTGTTCTAAATTCTATTTTTTTAAAATATATGTCCTCTTTGGTAGGATTCACTATCATCTTTAATACAACATATATCCTTTAAAAAAAAAGTACAATGATTGTCGTTGAAACAACATTTACAGTATATATTACTCCAGCTAGTTGTTTACTTATTTCAAGTTCCGTTATTTACACAAATTCAATTAGTAATTCCAAGTTTAATTTTTTTATATGTTTCTAATTTGTAGTTTTGCATATGATTTTTTATTTTACTCATTTCTCATTTCCGTAAAATATTAAGAAAATACTTTAAATTCTAGATTTTTTCATCCCTTTCTATGCATATTTTACCGATCTTCCTCTTTAATACAAATTTGGGAGGAAAAAAAGTATAACTGTTTTCAGGGAAAACACGGAGAAATAGTATAATTGTTTTCATGCAAACATTATTCGTAGAATATATTGGTGCCTCTTGTTCTAGTCTAATATTTTGTTCTAAATTTGATTTTTTACCTTTCGATTCGATTGTTTACCTTTGATTTTTCGATTTTGTCAACATTGGTAGGATTCACTTTCATTTCTAATGCAACATGTTTTTTTAAAAAAAATACAATGATTATCGTTGAAACATCATTTACAATATACATTAGTCCAGCTAGTTGTTTACTTAAATTCATTATATCTTTTTATAAAAAAAATACAATGATTTTTCTTGAAACATCATTTACAGTATACATTCAGCTAACATACACATGATAATATGCACATGCTGTCACTATTTCTGCTGCAGTGTTTTCATTATTTCGCTCTCTCTAAAACAGTTCAGACAGGCTGAGATAGGATTAGAGAAGTTAAGTTGTCGAGCTTAAACCCATTTCTTTAATGAGACGTGAAATATTTATAGATATATAAGTTCAAAAATATTAAAAAACATGACTTAAATTCTAAATTCTTTTTTTCATAACGTTATATGTATACTTTACCTATCTTCCTCTTCGATACAAATTTGTGAGGGAAAAAGTATAACTGTTTTCAGGGAAGACACGGAGAAAAAAGTATAATTGTTTTCAGGGAAAATAAGGAGAAAAAAGTGTAATTTTTTTCATGTAAACATTATTCGTAGAATATATTGTGCATGTTGTTCCAGCTTTGATATTTTGTACTACATTCGATTTTATTTTTGAATGCATGCCATCATTAACAGGATTCACTATTATCTTTAACATAACATATTTTTTAACAAAAATACAATGACTTTCGTTAAAGCATCATTTACAGTATAAATTCAATATATATATATTGGTGCATCTAGTTCCAGCTTCGAAATTTTGTTATAAATTCGTTTTGTTTTTTTTAAATATCTGTCGTCATTGGTAGTATTCATTATAACCTTTAATGTAACATACTTTTTAAAAAAAAATACAATGATTGTCGTTTAATTTATCATTTATAGTATACATTCAGTTAACTGTTTACTTATTTCACGTTCCGTTATTTATACAAATTGGATTAGTAATCTAAGTTCAGTTTTTTATGTTTCATAATTTGTAGTTTTGTCCACGATTTTTGTGACAACAAATTTAAAAAAATTATTCGTTTGTAAAAATATTATTCGTTATATTCATTGTTTAACTTTTCCATAAAATATTAAGAAGATGCCTTAAATTCTAAATTCTTTTTTTTTTCATACAATTATATATGTACTTTATCTATCTTCCTCTTTGATACAAATTTGAGAGGAAAAAAAAGTATAATTGTTTTCAGGGAAAACACGGAGAAAAAGGGATCAATCTTAATTCCTTTTATTTTCAATCCTAAATCTTTTTCAATCTTAGTTATTTTCATTAAATATGGAAATATTAATTGTAGAAAATATATGGTGCATCTTGGTGCAGCTTTAATGTTTTATTCTAAATTCGATTTTTTAAAACTACATGTCATCATCGGTAACATTCACTACCATCTTTAATACAACATATCTTTTTTTTTAAAAAAAGTACAATGATTGTTGTTAAAACATCATTTACAGTATACATTAGTTCAGCTAGTTGTTTACCTACTTCAAGTTCCTTCGTCTTAATATCTTTTACTTCTAATTCTGATATTTATTTCTAATTTCAATTTTCATTTATTTATCTCCTCATGAGTATGCACTGCCCTATAGGGTTGATTTAATATATTTGAAAAAGTAGAAAAATGCCTTACATACTAAATTCTTTTTTTCACCCCTTTATATGTATATTTACCTATCTTCCTCTTTAATACAAATTTGGGAGAAAAAAATATAACTGTTTTGAGGAAAACACGGAGAAAAAAGTATAATTTTTTTCTTGAAATATTATTGGCAGAATATATTGGTGCATCTTGTTCTAGTATAATATTTTGTTCTAAATTCGATTTTTTAAAAATATATTCCATCATTGGTAGGATTCATTATTATCTTTAATACAACATATCTTTTTAAAAAATACATACAATGATTGTCCGTTGAAACATCATTTACAGTATAAATTCAGCTAACTGTTTACTTACTTCACGTTCTGTTATTAACTCGTGTATTAATAATAAATACCTTTAGCTATAAATATAAATTTAAAAATCGTTAGAATGATTTGCATGAAAACATAATTTTTAAAATACATTGATACTTTTTGCTATTCATTTATTCCAAATAGGATTTATAATTATTATTATTTAAACATCCTGCAATTTGGGACGTTGTGGATCATTTTTAATTCAACATATTTTAATCGTAAACTACATTAGTTTTTCTTATTGCTTATTGTTAATATTATTTAATACTATATTTGCTTTTATTAATTTTAGTAAAAAAAAAAAAAAAACATTTCGAATTTTTGTTTTTATTTTGTTTATTAGAAATTGCTTTATATTATTTAATCAATACATGTATAAGTATTGAAATTTGTATTGTAGGAAATGTATTGAAATTTACTTACATTTTTTTTTAAATATAAAACCATTCAATAACAAAAAAATTTAATAGTTGTCATGAAAGATGAAAACTAAAATGTTTTATTATCAAAGGAAAAACCTGATTAAATTTTACTAAATTGATAATTTTTACTATTATTAGTTGACTGAACATTTACTTAATCTAAATAACACATCTGATTTAGATATGCTATTTGATTGATTTAAGATTATTTAATTCTTTTTCATTATTTGAATAATATATGATTAAAAAAGAATTTCGAATTTTTTTTTTTTTAATTTTTTTTCAAATTATTGAATTTTATTTATTATCAGTAACATTCTTCTATTAAAAAAAAAAGAAGAAAAAAAAAAGAAATATTACATTTCACTTTTTTAATAAGTTGTGTATAAATAAAGCTGACGAAAAGTTGTTTTTCCAACATTTAAAATACCTATAAGGAAAAAAATGATATAAAGATAAAACATTTTTTACTATTCACAAAATTTGCTTGAATTCTTTTATTACTTAATTATAACATCCATATAAGCTTTTAATATTTATGAAATAATATCTGTTCAATAAATTTTAAAAACAATTTAGAGTAGAAGATAAAATTAAGTTAAATTAATACTTTTTCTAAAAAACATAATTTTCAAAATAAGTACTTTTCTAAAAAGATATTCCTTACTAAAATAAGCCTTCATTTTTTAAAAATGGTTTAAGTTTTTATCTCTGAACTTAAATACTTATATTAAAAAGAAGTTCATCAAAAGTAAATAATGATATAAATGTTTAACATAATGAATTAAAATCAAATAGTGATTTATTCCTTTTAAAAATTTATGATTTTTCAGAATTTAAGTAGAAACTGGAAACTATTTAAATATATACGATAATTTTATTTAAGTTTAACGAATTCTTTAATTCGATGTAATTGTTCTATTTAATTAATATACAAATGCATACTATTAATGCTGTCTAATTTGTTACCATCTTATTACATTATAATCAAGGAATTTTTTTTTTTTTTTTTTTTTTTTTTTTTTATATTTTAATGTTAAATGTTACTAAAAAATCTGTCTACGTTTAGATGAACTAGGAAATAAATTTAATAAATACCTCTGTTTATCTAAATTGTTTAATCATTGTGTGATTATTTAATTTATTGATTATTTAGAATTTCTTTTTTGGGCAAAATAATTACTGCAATTTCGTGATTAACTATTTTGCGATTTGAAACTTGCAAAACATTCTGTAATTACGATTGAACTGCAAGTAATTAATATTTACTTTTTGCAAAAAATTTTTCTAAACGAAATTGAAGCCAGGTAGCATATTAATATCCCTTTTAAAGGTAATTTTTTATGATTATTAGAAAGATTAAACATTTTGTGATTAACTAGTTTGGCATTTGAATCTTGCAAAACATTCAGTTATTACGATTCAACTGCAAGTAATTATTGTTTACTTTTAGCGGAATCTTTTCTATACGAAATTAAAGCCAAGTAGTATATTATATATATCTTTTAAAGATATTTTTTATGATTATTAGAAATATTACACTTTTTTTGATGGTTTAGACATCTTATGAAGTTCATATTAAGTTCGATTTCATATTGCTTTAAAGAAAAAATTTTAAATTGTTACCCATATGTATATTTTTTTTTTTTTTTTTTTTTTTTGCTATGAACTCTATACCAGAACAATATTATATTTATACAGGATAAAAAAAATTCAAATAATAAATTCAAATTAAATCATATTAAAATAAATTAACTAGTCTTCAATAGATCAGAAGAATGAAGAAAAATCTAGTCGTAATCCAATTATAAAGATCACATAACATACAGTAAGTGTAGTTAAAAGAGCTTTATTTTGCTTATTCCCATTTTAATAATCATTATATATAATTATTTACTATCAACTAGCTCAATTTTCTAAAATCTGAAAAAAAAAATTATTTGGTATTTTTTGAAAATTTCGATCAAACAACATTAATTTTAAAAAATGATAATGTTGGCATCATGACATAAATGACATAAAATTATGACATCATATTATAAACATAATTATAGACATAAATTTATTACATCATGACATAAAATTATAAACGTTTGCTTTTAATTTTATATATTTTGAAGGTATATATTTTTCAAATAAATAAAACCAGCTTCGTAAAAAAAATGTAAAAAAATTTAAAAATTTTTTTATTTGTTTCAATTTTTCTGTAATTCAATTCAATATTTGAATATTTTTCATCTCTTCGTTTTTTCCTTTTTGATCAAATAATTGAAATAAAAATAAGAGAAAAAACTTTTAAAATTAAGAAATATTCAACAAAATTTAAATCTAATCAAGATGAACAAAAAATAAATAAATCACAATAAATAATGTAAAAAAATTATTTTAAATAAAGTTATTTTAAAATAATACATTCTTGAGGTGATAATTAACTTTCAAAATAGTAAAATAAAAATTTTTTTATTTTAATGCATTTAATATTAGAGTTTATGTATTTATATTTTATGCATAATATTTATAATATATTGTATACAAACATATAAAACTGTGAAATATTTCCTATAAAATAGTTAGACTTGTAAAAGAAAACTTTAACACAAATTAAACATTATTTAAATTTTGAGGATAGGAATTCTCCATTTAAAAATGGAGAAAATAATTAATTTCGTGCTAAATAATTCATAAATTAAATTTTTAGTTATATAAAAGAAAAAAAAATGATTTTTTTTTTTAAAAAGTGATATCAAGGATTAAAGCTGATACAAATAAATAAATGAAATTTAAAACAAAATTTATATTTCTTTTCTAACTCTACATGCAAATTTTTTTAACACAATTATAAAATTTTATAATTTTTACATATAGAATAATAAATGAATAAAACTAGAATGAATTAAAACAGCATTTATTTGAGTTTCATATAGCAATTCCCAATTTATGACTTTTTCGATTCTTTAAATAGTCCTGAATAACATTGGGTATAATATAAATATTTCCTCATTTTAATAGCAGTGACTGCAATGCGAGCTGCTAATCAATTCGAAACTTTGCCCTCTTTCCCGTTAATCTGCATGCATTACCTCTGGTCAACATGTTGGATACTTTGCGTTTTGAAACAATAAAATTTTAATATTCAATGATAAAACTTTTCCTAAAAAATATAAATAAAAAAAAAAAAAGAATATGCATAGTAAATAAATATAAATGCATAATTTATAATTTATTCCGCACTTATTTATTATTTTTTCTTTCTAATGCAGCTGGCAAACACTTAGACTGCTTGGTCTTGGATGCCTTAAGGCAAGCGCCGCACAGACGTTACTCACTTTGCATGTCATTACCCCCGGACGGGGTAAGAATGCCCCCGCAACGCTCTACGATCTATTAACTTGGATGGAAAGTGGATTCCGAACCACTACATCACCCAAGGGCAATGCCGGGATTTGAACCCGATACCTGTGGTACCGAACGCTAGAGCGCTAGCCATTCGGCCATCAGGACCCGTTTATTTATTATTGTTTTTGTTATTTATTTATTTATTATGCATAATAAATAAATGCATAATAAAACACATGTCATGATTAAGCGTGTGATATACGAAACAACACAAGCATTGGACATACTTCCGTTTTATGCGTATTTTAATTTTAATTTTTGTGACAGATGTCAGCAATAATAAATCTATTTTTACTCATCGTACAATTAAACTATTGAAATAAATTCACAGAAATGTATCAATAAATTATAATAAAAAATATTTCAAATATTTAATTAATAATTTATTATTATTTATTAAAGCCACAGATTTAATACATAAAAATAATAATTGTCTTAAATTATTTTTGTTTTTAAATACAAAGGAATAATTGCAAAAGTCACAAATACAAAGGAAAATTTGTAAAAGCCAATGTTAAAGTAAGCCTCGACTATTTTGAATGACAATAACACTAAAATCAGAGACTGAATTATATCTCAGTTTTTGTCCTGTTTTTATAATCAGTTAAACTTTCTGTCAAATACTGTCAGTTTTAAAAACGGATTGTATCTTTGACTATGGTAAATACAGTAATCAGTTTTGTAGAAATATTTTGCAATTTGTGAAAAGTGAGAATTGTTTGCAGGGTTCTTAAAGCCTCAAATCGTTTTCATTTAAGCCAGATTAAAAATTTACACAAATTTAAAGTAATGAATAATCGTGTTGAAACTAACTGGTTAGAAACAACTTACCACGCCTATGTTAACTAGCAAATCTAAGCAAAATGTACTAACCGATGTGTAACGGATCCTAACTCCATAGGATGAAACTGTTTGCAGTTTGATTGGTAAAGATCCTTATAACTTTAAAGTAGGAAACTGTTAATATTCCTGTCCTTTTATAGTTTATTACAGGATACAATCATATAGTTTATTATAGTGTACAAGCATCAAAGCGGCAACATTTAAGCCAGATTAAAAATCTACTCATATTTATAGTAATGAAAGAAAGGTTGAATTGATTAACCGTGTTAAAACTAATTGGTTAGAAATTACTTACCTCGTTAAGATAGATAAGCAGAATTTAAGCTAGATGCTAGAGCTATTTAAGCAAGATGTACTAACCGACGTGTGCAGGATTCTAACTTCGTAGAGGGAAACTGCTTACAATTTGGTCGGTAAGGATCCTTATAACCTTAAGGAAGGAATCTGTCGAGATTCCTATTTTTTCATAATTTATTCGGTGAAAATATACTGCTTGGTTTTCTTTTGCTGTTGTACTTACGGATACCACATAGAATGCATCGACTAGCACTGAAGTACAGGACAATGCCATCCCGGAAGACAGCCTGAATTTTCGTGTTGTATAAGATAAAACCTATAATTATGAGTTTACACCTATTTTAAATTAGGATCTAAAATATAAATATGAAAAAAATAGGTTATTATTTAGAATTATACTAAGGATAAAGAACGCAAGTGTTTTCGGATATTCAATTTTTCAGTTTTTTTAAACTTCTAAACGTCCTAATTAAAATCATAATGCAAATTTCATAGTTAGGCATAAAAAAAATTTACAAAGGTATATCTCATTTAAAGAGTACATCTCATAGATGTATCAACAGGTTCAAAGATTACTACAAAAAAGGAAACACCATGTTACGTGACCATTTGTAAGGTTTCATCATACAAAATACATAAAATACTTTAGATTTAATAACATGAGACGCAACTTTAAATTTTGTGCCTTTGTTGAGGATGCATCTTTTTACCTTTTTCCACCATTTTTTACCTTTTAAACTTTTACGTTTATTTTCTTTTTTATTCATTATAACATTTATTTTACGTACAGAAATATTAAAACTATACTTTTCACAACTTTTTTTTAATAATCAAATAATAGTTTTTTTCTTCGTTGAGCTCAAAAATATATCCTTCAATTCCTTTTTATTTTTCAGCGACATTTTAAAACAAAGAACAATTTAATGATGACACAGATGATAATTAAACTCGATTCTGAATTTATGTCATTCATTTTTTTATTATTTAAGTTTAACACATGTAAGATTTTTTTGTAATGATTTTGACTTTCCCAAGTTAAAATCATTACAAAAAAATCTTACATCTTAAAAAATTTATCTATACTTTTGTTGCAAGAGTGTTGAAAGCAAATTTGTTGATCTCTCCAAAATAACGTGTATAAGAATAAATTATTACAATTCATGTATCATTATATATTTTTCAATTAAGTGAGAAATGAACCTTCATTAACTATCTTTAATAGATACATAACACATATTCTTTGGTTTTTACGTATCAAATCATAAATATGATATATATTACATGAAAATAAAATGTATACATTCTTCTTCTTCATTGGCGCAATAACCCCATGGTTGCTTACGGGCAGATTTCAAGACAGAAGTTGTTTTCTTTTTTATTAAGACCTTGTCAGCCCTACGCTTAAAGCTCTACAGTCGCATTAGACCGGCACCTACTGTTTAAGGTGGATTCCGAATGGCTACAAACATCCATGGCACTGCTAGGACTCGAACCTAATGCCTGGTTCACAAATCGGCACTCATTCGGCCATCAGACCCAATGTTTATACATTACATAACAATTTTCAACTCAAAGAAACCCATGGTAATTATTTTTAGTTTTAAAAATAGTTGATCAGCTTTTTATTTATTTATTTGGATTTAAATTTTGTAATTAAAAACCTAAATTGAGTTATAAATTAAAATATTACCAACTATTTAAACTTCCATGAAATGTTTCGAAAATCATTTTGGAAAAACAAACATATTAACCAAAATCAAACGGTGCGCATTTTTGCTGTTTGGA
The DNA here is from genome assembly GCA_021605075.1 of Caerostris darwini. Classification (NCBI taxonomy): domain Eukaryota; kingdom Metazoa; phylum Arthropoda; class Arachnida; order Araneae; family Araneidae; genus Caerostris; species Caerostris darwini. The sequence continues at coordinate 119,276 of BPLQ01013054.1, read as the reverse complement.
AATCAAATTACACATTTATTTTCCTAATGCAAACATTAAACATTCAGTCAACATTTTACCAAAACAAATTGAAAGCAAAGATATTTTGAATGGTTCCGCTATTTAAGCGAGTCTTGTTGATTGAGCTTCGAGGAAATTCTTCCATCTCGTAATAGTTCTAAATTACAGAAGATGGTAGAAAGGGGCTATCAACCGCAATCTGGTGGGAATCGGACAACCTGCTGTATTTTTAGGAACAAGTTGAGAGTTTGTGTAATCAGAAATTACATCAGGAAAAGCGATCTATTTTTGTAAATCATGGCGAGATTTTTAGACATCTAATAGAGATGATGTCCTTCCGTTTTAATTGGAAAAAGAAGTCATTAATAAACTAAGCCTTTGTTTTATTTAAAACATAAAAAAAAAAAAGATAATTTTTTAATTGAACCTTTGTTTAAAGAAAAAAAAAGGAATCAGTTTTGAAATAAATTATGAATATCAACCAAGTTTTATAGATCTTCTGTTAAAAATTGAGGATTTCATCAGTTTTTAAAGGGTTTTTTTTTTTCAAGAAAAGGTAAACCATTTTTAAAAAAAAAAAAAGGTTTCTCTCAGTTTTTACGGTTTTATGACGAGAAAAGTTTCAATCGAATCAAATCAGTTTCAGATGTTATATGAATCGAATCAGTTTCAGATTTTATTCAAATCGAATCAGTTTCAGATCTTATTCGAATCGTATCAGTTTCGGATTTCATTCAAATCGAATCAGTTTATCTTATTCGAGTCAAATGTTCAAATTTTATTCAAATCGAATCAGTTTATCTTATTCGAGTCAAATGTTCCAAATTTTATTCAAATCGAATCAGTTTCAGTTCTTATTGGAATCAGTTTCAATTCTTATTCGAATCGAATAAGTTTCAGATCATATTCAAATCGAATTAGTTTCAGATCTTATTCGAATCGAATCAGTTTTAGATCTTATTCCAATCGAATTAGTTTCAGATCATATTCGAATCGAATCAGTTTCAGTTCTGTTCTTATTTTTTAACTGAAAAAGACCAAATCAGTAGTAATTAAACATTTGTTTTTACTATTGAATCACTATTTCACACTAATACTTGGCAACTTTTGTGGTTAATACATAAACCGTAAAAAAATCTTTTTTGGACAAACAAGTAAAGTTATTTGGAAAATATTTTGTTATTACTATTTACTGCTTAAGACGAGAAGCATATTTTTATGCTTATTTTGAGAAGCATATGTGTGAAATAGATTAAATAATCAATTTTTGTAACAATTATTATATTTCAGATATTTTATTAAAATATTGTTGTTCAGATTTAATTGTCAAAAGAAGATGTTGTTAATAATTAAACCTTTATTTTACCCATGAAAAATGAAAGTAATATCTTTTAACTAGGCCATATGTCAAATTCAGTAAAATGTACAATATTTTGGGTTTTATAGATTTCCTAAGACAAGTCTTTTAATTTTATGTTGATACATCTTACAGGGGATTCTTTTAGGGATAACAAGTAAAGTATAATGATGTTTGAATTGACAAATTTTGAAAAATTTCAGAAAATATATTTTAAAACTGCACATTTCTCTTCTAAAGGAATTTAAAATTTTTAAGAATATTATTAAATTTGAAGTTTTATTTCAGGATTAATAAAGATATTTAAAAATTCTAATAATTTTGCAAACGACATATTTAGTCATAAAATGAACCAAATTGATAAATTTGTATCATCATATTCCCATTTACCTAATATATATAACGATTCTATAGAAATATTTAATGCTTTAACTGCACTAAAAATGAATATAAATGTTTAATACATTCATTTAAATATTTCAATTTTTCCCATTACTTACAATATGCTTTTCTAAAGTTTCTGTCATGTTTCTTTCTATAATCTAGAAATGCATTAAAATTTCATATTAAATTAGCAGTGAATTTATATCAGATTAATTATTTTTATTTAAATATACTCATTATAAAAAGATTTTTTTAATATTTTTTTCCTTTAAAAAAAAAAAAAAACTTGAAAGATTTGAGAACTACTTTGAAATTTATAATATTTAAAGTGATGAAGATCATCATTTTGTAAGTTTCCTCCCTGACGGGATAAAGTATACTGAATTTTATATATAACAGAGGTGCTGAAACTTTTTAACCTTCAGGCCTACTTTAGCAACAGAAAATTCTAAAAAGAATTTTCGATTCAAGGAAATCGTTTCTATCTTTTTTCATTATCAATAACTTTGATATTTTTCTTTAATATAATTTGCATTAGCAATAAAATAATAGAAAGTTTTCTTTTTAATTCTTCTTTTTTTTTTTCTTCTTAAATCAGAATGTAAGAATTCAAAACATTATTATTAACAATTGCAACCTCCTAACACATGCATCCTTATAAGCACATGCTTCCTCCTACACACTGGCAAAAGCTCCCCTTGTGGCGTTCAGGAGAAAGAGATAGTAAGTTACGAGACTCCCTCACTAGAGGAAGTACAGCGCAACCTGCGCTATCGCTCAGTAAAGTTTAGTTTATCTATAATCTCTCATTTTTGAGAGGAAATATATTTAATGCAACCCTACGTATTAGTTGGCATATAGACAAACACGCGGAGAGGAACTATCCTTCGCGCACCTCGCGCGTAGCTGACTATCGGGATTTCGGCATATAAATCCACGAATCTACAATTTTTTATCTCTGAATGTGTTAAATATAGTATGTCACTAATTCTAATGTGAGGTGTTTGTGCGCGTGTCAATAAAGCTGTGAGTTCTCCAACCTGTGTCTCAAGTATCTCAACCCAACCACACCCAGTTACGATGTGGTTGCCCAACCTGCTAATAATAAACATGTAACTACTTACTGAAAAAGCAGCCCCATAAAATTAAATAGTCTTTCATTTTTAAAGAACTGTTTTTAAAGTGCGTAATCGTAAAACTTTTTAAAGCTTATTATAAAATAATTGGTTTTGATTTAATAGAGAGTTTTTGCATACCGTACGTTAGTTACCGTAGGACGTCCGTTAGCTTTTTCTCCCTAGCGCGCATGCGTATCTGTAATAATGTTTCCTATGAGCATGCGCGCTAGGGAGAAAAAGCTAACGGACGTCCTACGGTAACTAACGTACGGTATGCAAAAACTCTCTAATAACAGCTATATAAATTTAACCATTGTAATTTTATTGTGAATGGTATTCGGATTTCTTACACTTGTAAATTTCTTACAAATTTCAGTAATTATGGAGCTCATTATTATTAATATTTGTGTTCTCAAAAGTTATCTATAAATTTTCTTTCATCCAATGAGAATCGGTCCCACAATTTGAGACCACTAATCTACATCATGCAAGGGAGGTTTGGATATTGTACAATATTTGTCGCAAACCTGTCAATGTTAATGTAAAATTAAAAAGGTTGTTTATTATTTATAGTTACTTTCTTTTTTTCAATATTTGAAACTAATTAAAATGCAAAGTTATAATGACAACAAAGAGCATGAATTGTCATTGTTGCTAAATTTTATATAAAAAAATAATTCTGTATGAGAAACATTTCATAGAATATTTGAGGTTACATGAAAAGTCTGTAGTCTGTATTATAAAGTCTTATTAATATAAATAAAGTACATTAATTTTGTAACATCAAATTTAAAATCAAATTAACTTATATAGATATTTAAGTAGATTAGATTAGATTCCCGACTCAGGGCTCAGTGATAACACGTGCCGCTGGTGAGCATTAAAGGCTCGTGTTCACCAAGGCGAGAAGTTGCAAGCGAAAAAATTTGACCAATCACTAGCCTCACCGCGGTCGCCTGAAACCGGTTTGCAGTCCGCCGCTTGGAGTTGCCCAACTTTCAACTCGAAGCGGTTTTTCACTAGGCGTAATGCTATTTCTGACGTTTCGCTGTGAAGGGGTCGAAAAAATTTTGTCGCTTGCCTCTTGAATCTTCACGTCTCTCGCCTCGGTGGGAACAAGCCTTTAGGGCTGAGGTTCAAACCGCTGGCGGCTTTGTTGTAGACACTGTTTTAAAAAACGAAGAGACTCGATGGCGTTTGTGACGTTTTGCATCTTGCCTTGTGAGTTGGACTACCTGGTAGGAGTTTTCCTAGTTTTATCAAATAGTTGCCTCTAAAAGCCCTCCCGGAAGGCACTGCTCTCCTTCTCCAACGGCACAGAGCTAAATCAGACTTCTACCTACCGGTGCTCCGCCACAACTGAAGCTGCCCCCTTTTCATCCACTGTCTCATGGATCTAAAATGGGGATATCGACCCGACCAAGTGGAGTATGAAAAAAAAAAATGTCATCTACTTATATTAATCTATATATAAATAATAATCATCTATTTATTCATTTTATTATCATCATCTATTGGTCGTTAAATACAATTTTGCATAGATCCATTTATATTGAAAATCAATAAATATTTTCATTGTGAAAGATTTTGTCTTTTTTGATTATATTTTTATACCCTTAAAATTCCATTTATGGGGGTGAAAAATTATAATACTTTGATTTTCTAACGAAAAGTGCTACTTATTACGGATGAAAAAAAAATTTTAATAAAAAAAAAATTTCTAAAGGATACTTTTATTTGTTTAAAATTTTGTTACACAGTTTATAAAAAGAATAATTGTTTTTATTACGCAAGCAATGAACAATTTTGTGTTCAGCAAAATACAACATGGTTTCGAATTGTCCAAATGTGACTGGTGTAATTGAAAGATTAATTAATTAAGATTTGATAACTTTTTTTGAACTAGCTGATCCATTTATAAAGTACATTACATAAATATTCTGCTGCAAATATCACTAATGCCAAGGTGTAAAGTTATAAATCAAAAGTTATAATTTTTAATATACATATGTTTGCATTAATTTACTACCCTCAAAAGTTGTTTTCTAAAATTCCATAGTAGACTCCTTTCAGGGTATTTCGGTAATGTTAAATCTGTTTCTATAATAATGGATTACAAACAGTCAAGCAAAGTTTAAAAAAAAATACTAAATAAAATTTTAGGAGGAATTCAATTCCTGATAATATTTTGCTATAATATAATATCCCAAATAAATACTTTTTAAATACCATGCGCCTTTTTTTATTATTATTAATGCTTGCTTGAAAACTGCTCAAATGTATTTTTATCATTCGTCTGTCTCTACTTCAGATTTATTATAAAAAATTATAGCCATGACAGATTTTATTTCGCACTAGAAAAAAAAAAAAAAACACAATATTTGCATTACATAAAAAAAAAAAAAAATAAACATCCCAATATTATGTTGGCAAAGGCCAATTTGTTGGCCCACTTATTTTTTTAATTACGTACTCTCATGTACCTCTGTTCTTGCAGTGGCATGGATGTTTGTTAGTAGTTAGAATCCACATTAAACTATAAATCCCTTTCTAATTAGCCCAAAGTGTGCAGAAAATGACCGTAGAGCGACAAACCATAAACCCATATCTGTGAAAACAAAAGCCTGAAGCTCCTACTTGCAACAAAAAGTTTATTTTATCCAAGTTGCAACAGTGGAGATCTGCTACTTGACGCATATCTCTAAGATTTTTAATCATTTAAAACAACCTTTTTATCTAACATCAGTTTTTTTTAAAAAAATTTTACAAATATGACCCACGAATATACTCAACCATAAATATAAGACACATATTTTTGCATATTATGAAAACCTAAAATACTCTCCAATGACATTCATCAAAACAAATCAACACAAACAAACAAATATTCAAAGAACCTCCAATCAATCCGGAAACAAAAAAACTCAAACCAAATCTCCCGAGATTTGCCAAAAAAAAAAAAAAAAAAAAAAAAAAAAAAAAAGCAGCGTGTAATCAAAAACAACAACAAAATCATCAACATCCACAAGACGAAACAACAATCTGTAAATTCCAAAATATCCAGCTAGAAATACAATATTTATATAAAAAATAAGCAGTCCAATATTATGTTGGCAAATACAAAGTTATTTGCCTCTTATTTTTTAATTGCGTACTTACCCATACCTCTGAAATCAAAAGCTTGAAGATGTCATACTTGCAGCAGAAGGTTTATTTTATTCAAGTTGTAACAGAGATCTGCTACATTACACGTATCTCTAAGATTTTTAATCATTTTAAATAACATTAATTTTTTAAAAAAATTATAACTATCATCCACGAATTTACTCATCCATAAACATAAGACACATATTTTTGCAATACAAAAACCTAAAATACTCTCCGACGTCATTCATCAAAATAATAAATCAACACAAACAAACAATTATTCAAAACACCTCCAATCAATCAGAAAACAAAAACTCAAACCAAATCCTACTGATATTGGTAATGGATGTTTGTTAGTGGTTCAGAATCCACGTTGCGCTGTAGGTCCCGGACTAATTAGCCCAACGTGTGCATAAAATGTCCGTAGAGTGACAAACCACAAACCTTTGAAAACAAAAGCCGAAAACAAAACTGAATCTGAATCTCCTATTTGCAACAGAAAATTTATTTTATTCAAGTTGTAATAGTGGATATCTGATACTTTACATATATCTTCAAGATTTTTAATCATTTTAAATAACCTTTGTATCTAACTTTAATTGTTTTTAATTAATTAACATTAATTGTTTAATATCATCCACGAATATACTCAACCATAAACATAAGAGCACATATTTTTACATGTTAAGAAAACCTAAAATACTTTCCAACGACATTCATCAAAACAAATCAACACGAACAAACAAACAAATATTCAAAACACCTCCAATCAATCTGAAAACAAAAACTCAAACCAAATCTTCCGAGATTTGCCAAAAAAAAAAAAAAAAAAAAAAGCTGTTTGAGATCAAAAACAACAACAAAATCATCAACATCCACGAGACGAAACAATCTTTAAATTCCGAAATCTCCGCTAGAAACATAATATTTATATAAAAAAAAATAAACATTCCAATATTATGTTGGCAAATATCAATTTATTTGCCTCTTATTTTTTAATTGCGTACTCACCCATACCTCTGAAATCAAAAGCTTCAAGATCTCCTATTTGCAGCAAAAAAAATGTATTGTATTCAAGTTTTAACAGTGATGATTGGCTACTTTACACATATCTCAAAGATTTTTAATCGTTTTAAATAACATTTTAATCAAACATTAATTAAAAAAAATATTTTTTATAAATAATATATATTATATAATATTATATATTATATAATATTTTTATAATATTCACGTATATACTCATCCATAAACATAAAACACATATTTTTGCATGTTATGAAAACCTAAAACACTCTCCGACGACATTCATCAAAATAAATCAACACACAAACAAATATTCAAAACTCCTCCAATCAATCTGAAAACAAATCTCCCGAGATTTGCCAAAAAAAAAAATAAATAAATAAAATAAAAATAAAAATAAAACAAAGCAGCTTGAGATCAAAAACAACAACAACAAAATCATCAACATCCACGAGACGAAACAACAATCTCTAAATTCCGAAAATCTCCAGCTACAAAAAAAAAAAAAAAATTCCAAAAAAGAAAATAATAACTGTCAAGAACGAGTGAAAGATAGAAAGAAAAAAAAATCAGAGAGAGGAGCAACATCTTTATAAAAGAAGATAGTGGGGGTGGTAGTGGGGGGGGTAGAGGAAGAAATATTTCATTCCATGTAAATATCGTTTAAAAGCGCGATCTCTCTCCAATTCAATATTCCCGAAAGTCCCCGTGGGAACGGGCCCACATGGGCGGGAAACATAGAGTGCACTTATTCGGAAACGCGAACGCTTCGTCAGATCGTTTGGGGTTTCGCCAGGGAAAGGGTAGCCGGAGACATTTGTTTCACTGCAGATCGCCACTCCCACTCCAGGGAGGTTCAATTAATTCGTAGGGTTTGCATGGTGCTTGTCAGGGGTGGCCAACTTGTTTGAATTTGGGATCGACTTTCTGCATAAGAATGAATCGCGGTCGACCAACGAAATTTGCATCTGCGTAATGCCCGACTAATTTAGAAGTTTTGCTGTTCTTGGACTTTACTTGTTTTCATTTACTTGACTTTACTAGTAAATGGAAACAAGTCAAGTCCAAGAACAGCATTTACTTTTGGCTTTAATTTCTTGGCTACTTATTGCTTATTTTCATTGGCTTATTTTGTAGCAAGTCTTTTAGGATTATATAGTTTAAACGCGATCCACACACACACACACACACGATAAACTTTCGTGGTTTTAAGATAATTTTATCTGCAATACTGTCATCCAATGTGCTCAGTATTTCAATTTGCTTTATTTTGACTTTATTGATCAAAATATTGACACTAAATAAACAATCTTGCAATAATTGAATTGAATTTTCTTTTAATGCTTCTATACTCATATAACAGATATTTCTCTGTTCTATGATTACAGAATCATTAAAAGAAAATTTTAAAGCGTAGTGTTCATATTTTGTTAATTATCAGACACATTTCTGTTTATTTCTTGATACTGTTGAATTTGAGATTGATTTTCTGCATAAGAATGAATAGCGGTCGACCTACGAAATTTGCTAGTACTGTAATGCCCGACAAACTCGGAAGTTTTGGTGTTCTTGGACTTTACTTGACATAACTAATAAATGAAAAACAGCTTTAATTTCTTAAAAAACAACTTATTTAAACAACTTTAATTTCTTGGCTATTTATTACTGGTTTTTATTTACTTCAATTAACTAGTAAATGAAAACTAGTCAAGTCCAAGTACAGCATCTACTTACACTCAAGAGCCAAAACATTATAACCACCCCTACATTTTGCAATGAATTCGCCTGGATGACGTGGAAGGCACGTGATCAGGTGGAAGTGGTATTTAACTGGTATTCAGTGGTGGTATTAATCCATGCCAAGGCGGGTTGAAGCTGTGTTGCGCGCCGAAGGTGGGCCAACTCGTTATTGACAGGCGGTCATAATGTTTTGGCTCTTGAGTGTATGTCTTTAATTTCTTGGCTATTTATTACCTGGTTTCTCTGGCTTATTTTGTAACAAATATTTGTAATTACATAATTTAAACACGATCACCACACATGATAAATTTCAGTGTTTTATGTTAATTTTATCTTCTGACCTCCATTGTGTTCGGCGTTTCAATTTGATACTACTATTTTGGACTTATTAGTCAAAATATTGTCACTATAGAAACCCTCTTGCGATTCAATTCATTTATCATATTTATCATTCATTTTCTATAAGTACAGAATCATTAAAAGAAAATTTAAGCTTAGTGTTCGTATTTTGCTAATTATCAGGCACAGCTCTATTTATTTTTTGATACTTTTTTTACTTGTTTGAATTTAAGATCGACTTTCTGCATAAGAATGAATCTTGGTCGACCTACAATATTTGCATGTACTGTAATACGCGACTAACTCAGAAATTTTGCTGTTTCTTGGACTTTACTTCTTTTCATTTACTTGACTTTATTAGTAAATGAAAAGTAAAGTCCAAGAACAGATTTACTTTTGGCTATTTATTATTTGATTTCACTGGCTTACTTTGTAGCAAATCCTTTATGATTATATAGTTCAAACACGATCAAACATCAGTAGTTTTAAGATAATTTTATCTGCAATACTGGTGTTCTTGGACTTTACTTTTTTTCATTTATTTGACTTTACTAGTAAATGAAAGCAAGTAAAGTCCAAGAACAGATTTACTTTTGGCTATTTATTACTTGGTTTCACAAGCTTATTTTGTAACAAATCCTTTATAATAACATAGTTTAAACACGATCAACGCACGCGATAAACCTCTGCAATTTTAAGATGATTTTATCTACAATCGTCTCCATTGTATTAAGTGTTTCAATTGGCTCCCAATTTGTGGCTATTATTTTGGCTTTATTGGCCAAAATATTGCCACTATAAAAACCATCTTGTGATTCAATTCATTTATCTGTTCTATGAGTACAGAAACATTAAAAGAAAATTTTAAAGCGTAGTGTCCATATTTATTTCTTGATACTTTTTTTCTTGTTTGAATTTGAGATCGACTTTCTGCATAAGAATGAATCGCGAACGACCTACAAAATTTACATGCGCCGTAATACCCGAATAACTCAGAAGTTTTGCTGTTCTTGGATTTTATTTGTTTTCATTTACTTGGCTGTACGCGCTACATTACGTAAACAATTTTTGGTTTTAATTACTTGGTTATTTAGTACTTGGTTTCACTGGTTTATTTTGTAACAAATCATTTGTGATTACCTAATTTAAACATAATTACCATATGCTATAAAATTCCGCAGTTTTAAGATAATTTTATCTGCAATTCTGCCATCCGTGACTTTATTGACATTTATTATTATTTCATTTAATTTTATTGTAAATTGAAAAACTTTTACTTTTGATATGTTAATTTGTTATTTATTTTTAAAATAAAAATAGGCTAAATGTATAATATTTTATCTAATAAGTTTTGTCTGAAAATATTTTGTTTCTCTTTGTAGATTGAAAGATTTCTTTTCAATAATTATCAGTCGCGGACACCATGTTGACTATGGCTCTGGTGGGCTGTTTGCCAGACAACGTTCAACAGGTATTTAAAAGTATTTATAGCCATTATTATATTGAAAAATCAAGCCAAAGAGTTGCACAATAAATAAATATTGTAAGCTTTAAGTTCGTTAATTTCCTATTATAAATAATTTAAAATTCTAGGGTTTAATTAATTATTTCCTGCAGTATTTCTTAAAAAATTCATCATAATTGATTAATGAATCGTATTAATAGTAATTAAATGTAACGTATCCTATATAAATCCAAAACAAATCTTTCTATGGCAATTAATATTTCAGGAGAAATTGTAGGTAAACTGAATTTAGCAAATATATATTACGGAATAAAATTTTTTAAACCTGAACACACTATAATAACAATATATTTAACACTTTATTATTAATATTCTGACATAGATCCTAGATTAAAACAAAATAATCAACATTATATTTCTAAGTACTTGCGTAAGTGCATTTTTTAAGTGCTTTCTATTTCAGATTGCTTATAAAAATTAAATTTTTTGTCAAAATATTAATTTATCACTTTGACACTTTGATTCATTTGTTTTTAAATAAATTATATATTGTTAAAAGTAACGAAATCTATTTAAATCTCAAGGATTTTCTATGGAAAATATTTTATTTTACATTTTAAAACTGTAAAAATCAAGCAATGTATTATTCATTCTAGTTCCAAAATGAATAATTAAAAACTATTTCTCTGCATTTAACTTTTAAGATTAAAAGGGATTTAACATTAATCATAGACAAATAAATCATATTAATCATAGACAAATGAATCATAACATTAATAATAGACAAGTGTCTACGATTAATGCTAATCTCATTAACAGTAAAACATTTCCACTAAAAAAATTAAAAAATTGTTTTCTTTCGAGCGATTTCATTTATGATGATATACTTAATATCGAAAGGCAAATAGAAATGTGAAATTCTCAAATTTGAAGCTAATTTTTTTGTATTTTATCACTGTTCTCTTATCAAGATAAGACAATACAGGCTACTGAAAGATTTGGAAGAATTTTTATTTTTATTAGATTTATTCTGGTCAACAAAAAGCATTACTTTTTAAAATTTACTAAAAATTTTTTAATTACTCTTAAAATAATTCTTAAAGTCTAAATAAAGAAAAAAAAAGTATTATAATTTTAGAAGGAAATTACAGAAATACTATTATTTTATATGTGTTGAGAGTAAATTCCATATGCTCTAGGCCATCAAGAATTTCCCCATCCGGCTTGGAATTTACTTTCAATATATATAAAAATTACAGTAATACTATAATTACATATATGTATTCCATATGCTTAGAGTAAAATCCACATGCTTTATAGGACATCAAGTGTTTTCCATCCGACTTGGAATTTACTTTCAACATATATAAAATTACAAAAATACTGTAATTACATATATGTATTCCATATGCTTAGAGTAAATTCCATATGCTCTAGGCCATCAAGAATTTCCCCATCCGGCTTGGAATTTACTTTCAATATATATATAAAATTACAAATACTATAATTACATATATGTATTCCATATGCTTAGAGTAAAATCCACATGCTTTATAGGACATCAAGTGTTTTCCATCCGACCTGGAATTTACTTTCAACATATATAAAATTACAAAAATACTGTAATTACATATATGCATTCCATATGCTTAGAGTAAATTCTATATGCTTTAGGCCATCAAGAGTTTTTCCATCCGACCTGGTAAGCAACACATCACGTTCGCTTTTCCTTTTATGGAAGAAACGCTTCGTTCTTTTTGTGAAACAGAAAGCAGGAATGACACTTCGGGGGAATGTGGTCCGAAATCAAACTCTACATCTTCAGCATCGTCAGTGCTCTTCTTCGACGAGTGCCTAGAAGTGGTCCACGGATTTCAGACTTACGTTACCATACTTCCTCAGTTGAACAAGTAAGCAATATAATTCAATCTTTTATTATTATTCCATCAGTTTAACAATTTTTTATTCATTTCTGTTAATATCCTCGAACAATATACAAAAAAATGCTGCATTCAATTTGGTATTTAGTTTGGTTTGGTTTAAATCGTTTTAGCCAAATTGGTTTTGGTTTTAGCTATCATATGTTGTAAAACAATTACAATTTTTTCAAGAAATTTTACTAATTTTAGAGCTTTGACTCTGTTAAATATAAACAAACAAGTAAAAAATATATATAAATTTTAAAAGAAAATGTGTACTAAGTTTCTAAATAAAATTCTTGTAGGAAAATATTTTGTTTGTTAGCAAATTTTTGTGGATTTGATTATATTTTATCATGTTCATAATTGACAAAATAAAAATAAATACAATAAAAAAGGAAAAAATTAATATTTTTTAATTCTTTCAAAATTTCCATACCCAATTAATGCATGTATATCTTGCGAAAAAAAATTAGTGAATTTTATAATTTAATAATTTTTTTTCTTTCTTTAATTTTAATCATATTAGAAGTTATAAGTAAGATAGTAAGTGATAAGATATAAGAATTATTTTTTTCATGAATGATCATTAACAAATCTTTTTAAGAAAATTCTTTTGCAATTTTATGGTCTGAAAAAAATAAGGACATAAATTACTTCAAAATTTTAAGATTTCGAAAAATATGCACTTTTTAAATCTCTGCTGATTCCTTGCAGACCTTGTGCCAGAAGTAGTCTTCCTGTGGTCATGCTGACCCTTTATCAGAGGGACACAACAGAGGGCATTTGCAGACATTTTCAAAGTCTCATCAGGACGCTGGTAGAACATAAAGTAACACCTGATTTCTGGAAATTACCGGTAAAAAACAGAACATAATATTCGTTTTTGTCATACAATTTATTTAGTTTAGTATACAGCTAACATCCCATTCCAGATTATGGTAGCAGAACTGAATAGCAAGTATAAAGAACTGGTGCTGGATATCTGTGCGGAAACAATCAATGAAATACAGACAGAAAATCTGAGTCATACTTTTCCTGGAAAAAGCCCTGAGCAGATGGTTCAACTACTAAAGGTACATTTTTATATATGGGGTAAAAGCATTAGAATGCAAATTGATTTCCATTTTTAAAACCAATAAATTCCTAAAATGGAAAAAACTGGTTTAGAATTCAAAAAACAATCGATGAAAATGAGAGACCCATGTTTCCCGAAAAAAGTTAATGGCTAAAGATACATTAATATTTGTTTATGGAATATAATTATTAGCATACAGACTTATTCCTTTTTTTAAAACAGTTAGATTCTTAAATTATCAAAAACTTTCTGAAATATTTTAAGCTTAAAATGCGCCAAACAGACTAACATGGTGTCATTATAGATAATCGTAATGTAGGTATTTTAAGCACAAAATGCACAACATTAATATGGTGCCATTGAAGATAATCTTCACCAAGAACGATTTTTAAGATTTATCTCAAGATGTATTAGAAGAACCTGTTTCAGCAGTATTAAAGATCCAGAAAATTACTGGACGGAGAAGTATATCCGCAATTATTTCCGGTGCACATGTAAACGATTTCCTTATCATGCACCAATATGGTCATCATCAACAGATGGTGTGTAAGTCACACTAGGGAAAACGTATAAAGCCTGAATGTGGCATTATAAATATTGACTGAATTATTTGAAAGTCGGTCTTACCCATTAGTTAAACCAAAATATAAGATGCTCGATTAACTTCTGATATCGTTTAAAATTCATACATGCATTTAAGCATAATAATCAATGTGTATCGTAGAATTCCTTTTGTATATTTCATACAAATAACTCTTATGTAATCAATACACTGTAATATTAATGATTTCCTATTTCGCAGGAAAAAATACTGAGACCTTGCATTCTGTCTTATCCTGAATTCCTCCGCCGAAACACGCAAGAAGTGATCCGCACTTTGACTTCCACAGATCCAAGTTACTTCCTCTCCCTCATCGAACTTCTGCAGTCGACTGCCTGCTCCATCTTGGATTTCAAGAAAATAGACATGATGTTCAAGGTAGAATCAATATTATTCTGCTCATGATCATAACTTCTTAAATTTAACTTTCGATTATAATTATTGTTGGCTTAAACGGTTTCGGGGTTCGGGACCCTGCCATGGATGTTTGTAGTGGTTCGGAATCCACTTTAAACCGTAGGTCCCAGTCTAATATGACTGTAGAGCGTTGGACGTAGGTCTGACAACAAGAAAGAAAACATTTCTTGTAAACATAGCAACATAAGGCGAAAACATCTTCTGCAAACATAACAACATAAAAATGACTGTAGAACGACGAACCAAAAATATATTTTGGCCACTTGTTGAAATAGTAATTAATTTACTTTTAAATTTGAAAATCATGTTTTTCTTAAAAGGAAATTATATTTAGTTGACAAAATAAAAGGCTACAAGTGCAAACAAAAAGGCTCCATAGCATGGGGTCGTCAGATACCACAACATGGTATCATTAGGTTCTCCATAACATCAACATGTTATGGTGATGAAATTGTTAGATATATGGTGAGATGTTAGATGAGATAGATGTTATGGTGATGAAGTTGTAGCTCGCAGATCTTGCTTGCTTGACCCATATCTCCTTGGTCAAGCTCGGTTGGTCATTTTAGCTCTATCGGAGTATGAATTTTAAAAAAATAGCCCACGTGAATCAATACACGGATTAGTGAAAGCGTTCAAAAATACGTTTTGCCAACATTTTCCAGAAACTTTCGCTCAATTTTACAATTTCATAATTTTTTGCGAAGTTGCCTCGTTTTAAATTTATGCGTTTGCTTCAAAAAGCATCTAAAATCTTTTAATCCATGTTCATTTTCTCAGAATCCTGGTACTGATCCTGTGATTCGGGATATGTGGAAAGTCTGGGGACATGAACAGATATCCCGGAAAGTGTTTCCTGTGACCATGGCCGCAGCAACGCCACTGGCCAATTTGGGACCACTCTACAGCCATCTGGACACGGGATCGGAGGCAGTGGTGAACGTTGGAACCCTTTCGCATGTCCCCGTAAAAGAAGGCCTGCAAAGTGTTATAAAATGTCTCAAATCACAAGATATATCTCAAATAAGTGAGTGTAAACTTTCCACTTTGTTTGAAAAAAATTTGTTAACTAATTTATTTACATGAATAATCTGTATTTCAGAATTAAAATTTGTTTTCTATTTGAAATAATATAATTTAAAATTCAAAAGCAACATGAAAAACATTAGTTTAAGGTGTATGTTTTTGTAATTATTGTAAGAAATTCAAATATTAAAAAGCTAATGTAGCCAAATAAATTTTTAAAAGAATAGAAAGAATGAATAACGGATGTCCAAAAATTTCATTTTCTGGATATTTTTTTTTTTACCATTTAATGTAATAGAATTGCCAAAAACAATGTTTAATAAATTTAATTATTGAAAATAAATGCCCGACTCGTGGCTCACTGGCAACGTGCACCGCTGGTGGGCATTAGAACTGAGGTTCAATCCGTTGTCGGCATTGTTATAAACACTGTCAGCATCTTGCCTCGTGAGTCGGCCTACCAGGTGGGAGTTTTTCTGAGTTTTCTTCCATACGATATGCAAATGCAGGGCAGTTCCCCCTAAATCTCCTCCCGGAAGGCACTGCCCTCCTTCTTCAGTGACACGGAGTCAAGTCAGACTTCTAGCTACGGGTGCTCCATTGCAACAGAAGCTGCCTCTTTCCGTCCATCCATGAGTAGATGGATTACTCACGGGGCGTCTGTCCCGCACTGCCGGACACTGAGGATTAGACACAACAATATTGTAAATAAATGAAATATTGTTTTTCTCAAAATATAGCAAAAAATAATTTTATTTTCAGAACTAAAAGGTTCTGAACACGAATCCAGGTATCATTCCTGCAGCTGTAGCGTATGCAAAATTCAACCTCAATCACGACGAACATCCAGATTGAGAATGTATGGAGATTTTACCAAACAATCAGTAGGTAAGTTATAAACTTTTAATAATAATATCAAATACTTTCTAAAATAAAGAGAAAGATAAATATGTGAAAATTTACCATACAACTGATACATCGAATCTCAAACTCATAAATTATTGATTCAAAAATGTGACCCTCGTTCAAATTATTAGCACCAGTACATACAGTAAAACATATATTAAAATTAACAAATATTAAAGATATAAAAGTCATTGATCATGTCACTATGACAGCACTACTTAATCATATTAGACATTTTACAGTTTTTTCGTTTCTTCCTCTACGCACAAAATGATGTTTTCACTCTCTTTTGGTGAAACGGAAGAGGTCGAAGTCAGTTCAACTGCCAGTCAGTACAATTTGTTGTTATTGTCGCAAAATGTTTAAAAATATAATCCATCAATTCTTAAAAATAATAATAATAATAATATAATAATTGAACTATTTTCATTTTTTCATAAACAATGAATTTATTGCGACTTCAGGCATGATTTAAGAAGTTAATAAAATTGCTCATAAAACACTCTGAAACAATCGTAGTATAGATTCTGAAATTTAAAAAAAAAAAATGTTAATTACTTATAATAAATTTTCTTCAATAAATAATTGAAGCAGATTTTTTGTTACAATGAATTCTTTGATTTTTAGTATTAATTTCAATTAAAAAGAATAACACAAAACACTTACTTGTTTTTCTTTGCCTAGCGAACATGAGCTCAGAATGTTCAGCATTTCATCTTCCACTTCAAAAGAGACAGCCCACATCCAACGACTTCTGCAACAGATCTTCCGTGTCGTCTTTTCGTCTGCAATCCAGCGTGTCATCATTCTCATACCATCGTCACCAGCACCACAGTTCTTTCATCTCAACCTCAGCTGAAGGATCCAGATCCCAGCACTCGGATTACCTCCAGTCTTATGATCTGGCCAGTACAGAGGGTCCAGGCCTATCCAGTCGCCCTGGCTATGGTCCTTCGAGTCATGTAGTTCAACCAGTACCTCATTATTTGCCCATGAACTTGAAGGCTTTTTCTCAGAGGATGTTATATGGATATCCCGTGATAAACAAACCTCAATATCCTTTGTCCATTCCATCTAGGTCGAATCATTGAAAATGTAGATTGGGTGAACATAAATCGAAGAGATGTAAAATTGGAAGAGTTGTATATTGTTCTACTTCTTAATAAACTCAAGGATTCAGAAAGTTTTAAGATGTGTAAAGGTTTTTGTTTTTAAAACTTTCCCAAAGCAATTAAACAAAGGAAGAACTTATATCATTAAATGATCTTTTACAGCATTAGATTTGCACATAGCAAAAAAATTTTAAAACATTCACAATATTTCTATGTAAAAAAAATATATAACATACGAACTAGTGAAAATAAAATGATTTGTATAGCAATGAGTGATTCAGATTCAAGAATTTAGTAAATTTGTTTTCTAGTTAAATGATTCTTTTTTATTTCAATTGCAAGTTAGTATATATATAGTTCAGTATAGTATATAGTTCAATAGCAAGTAGTTTTTTTATTTCAATAGCAATAGTTTCTTATCTCAATAGCAAGAGAAAATGACACACTCTTACGAGATCAAAACAGTGTAAAACACACATCAATAAAAAGAAAGCAATAAGACAAAAAAAGTCATTGTCGCATCAGCAAAATTCTAACGCCCCAATATCATTTCACCTCGGAGTCCGCACGTAAGTCCGGGCATCCTGTTATGTCGTATCTGACCATGATCTCGTCTTTCCCAAAGAGATGGCAATTTGACCTATCAAAAATGCCAATGCGGTGTAGATGGCTCGCCAAGCAGTCATAGCCCATCGCAAGTCTCAACATCGTAGCTGGCAAGGAAATGCTGAAACTTAGCTTTCTTAGATTGAAGCAATGCCATTGTAAGACACTCAGCCTACGCGAAATCCCATGGAAGTAATCACTCTTGGAGCATTACTGCATGCCGATAGTAATATACCTTTTAGCCGCCTAGGACGTTATCAGGATGCACCTCGGGGAGGTAGATCTACTGCCGCACCCCAGTTAAATGATTCTAAAATATAGCTTTTTAAAATGGATATGAAATGTTTAATTTTCTTTGAACCCAATAGCTATAATATCGCGATATTTTTCTTCTTTTTACTTATGCCAGTATTGTTTTAAGGAGCGGGGTTTTTCGTTTCCTTGGCCACTTTCAACTATTTTTATTGATTATTTTTTTTTTAATTTCTTTCACGATCTATTGGTTTATTTATTAATATTTTTTTTAGTATCGGAAGTACAAAGTTGATTAATAATGCTTCCATTTACTACGAGAAGATAATTTTAATGAAGGTCCCAGATTAACGTTTTGAGTATGTTATATAAAAAGGGACTAACGCATGTACACCATACATGTTAATATTTGAGACATCTGACGGATTTTTAAAATCAATTTTGGCAGTTATGGGAATTTCCTATTATTTTTTGCAATTCTATTCCAGGCGTTAAAAATGGCGCGGTAAATTCTCTTCCAAGTTATGTTACTTTCCTACCGGATAATACAAAAACGACCCAGTGCTGTTCTTAATATGAATAACTAATTCTCCTTTATTTATGACTTCCTGGAGACTTTTTACTTTTTACTCCTGATTTTCAATACTGCAAACCTCCTCTATTGGTTACTCAAGTACCTGCTTACTTTAACAATTAACATTTTTCGTCTTTCTTAACTTTTACAACACCTTTTTATGTAAATAATTTAATAAAACTTCCCAGCCAGTGCTGTTTTAAATATGAATAACTACTGATGACTTCCTACAGACTTCCTACTTCTGACTTCCAATATTGGAAACCTCCACTTAAGGTTACTCAAATATCTTCTTACTTGAACAATTAACATTTTCTGTCTTTCGTAACTTTTGTAATGCCTTTTTTATATCAAAAAAAATAAAACTTGCATTTTTTTTTTATTGTTAATTTTTTTTTACTAATTCAATGGGTAATTGACCAAAGCAAAGAAAAGATTTTAGTTTTTAAAATCTCGACTAAATTTTACAATTTCTTTCCAAACATTTAAAATGGCGAGTTAAATGTTCGTTCAAGTTATGTTACTTTCCTACCTGATAATATAAAACGGCTCAGTGCTGTTCTTAATATCAATAACTAATTTTCCTTTAAGGCTCGTGCTCACCAAGGCGACAAGATGCAAGCGACCAAAATTTGACCTCACCGCGGTCGCCTGAAACCGGTTTGCAGTCCTCCGCTTGGAGTTGCCCAACTTTCAACTCGAAGCGGTTTTTCACTAGGCGTAATGCTATTTCTGACGTTTCGCTGTGAAGGGGTCGAAAAAATTTGGTCGCTTGCCTCTTGCATCTTCACGTCTCTCGCCTCGGTGGGAACGAGCCTTTACTGATAAATCCTGGCGATGGCATGAATTAGTGGTTCGATATCCACTTTAAACTGTAGGTCCCAGCCTAATTAGCCCAAAGTAGGCATAAAATGACCGTAGAGCGACAAGCCAAACCAAACCTTCACTGGTGACTCCATACAAACTTTTGACTTCCATTATTACAAACCTTCCTTGTCGGTTATTCAAGTATCTTCTTACTTTAACAATTAACATTTTCCGTCTTTTTCTAACTTTTGCAATACCTTTTTATATAAATAAATAAATAAAACTTGCATTTTTTTTATTGTTAAATCTTTTTACTAATTCAGTGGGCAACAGACCAAATCACTTTTATTTATTTTCTTGCCCAATCAAAGACTGGAGTTAGAGGTAAATGCAGAACCTACTACATTTATTTAGCTTTGAGAACACAAAAAAAAAATTTGAAAAGACAAATTGGAAATGCTTCCTACACATTTCCAAATGTTTGTGAGTAAGAAATCCAAACACCAAAATTAGAAAGCATAGAATGACAAAATAATTTGGCCCTTAAATAGCTAAGATCTTAGTCTGCTAGACACTTTTTTATACAAAGACACATCAAAAGCACTGTTAGTAAATAACATGCATCAGTAATTGCACCGATTTCTCGCATCAACAATTCCAATTCCACAAATTTCTTTAAAGGACTTGACAGGATATTGATTACTGTTTTGCTTTGTGTCAATCGACTGAAGAAACACATAATCATACATGGTGACGTTAATTTAGCATTGTATTGACTGACGACTCATGCGAAAATTATTACTGATTTCTGAGTCCTGTTTTAAAATTGAGACATTCTTTCGTGATGAACCTTGTTAATATAAAGTTTAAAATTAACCTAAAATTTAAAAAAAAAAAAGTAAAAATAATGTTTAACCTAAAATTATGTTTTTGTGAAGTTTGTATTTATTGAAATTTTTAATAAATAAATAAAGAATTTTCTTACATCTAAAATAAACAAAATGCTACGAAATGTTCTTGTTAATATGGAAATAATTGCTTTATTTTTTCATATCATACAACGTTTTTTAAAGAGAAAAAAAGTTTTTTGCTTCTTAAAAAAGTGCCTTCTGTCAATATACTACAAAGTCGCTCTCCTTGGAAGACCATTTATTGTTTAATGGTATTTACTATCATCTCTCATAAAGAAAGATTCGTTTCATTGAAATTGTAATTTTTAGAAAGAATTTCAGAACCAAGTAATCAGATTGCTTTTATTCTATAATGCATGTGAACACTGCATAAATTATTGCTCAGATTTTCTTATGCTGTGTAATTATTTCCACAATAATTACTTGACAAAAATTAATATTTACTAGATTTTTTTTTAGTTCTTTTAATTTTTATTATTAGTGTGTGTGATGAATGAAGAATTTCACTGATACCGGTATGCATTTTTGCAGTAGTGGCGCCATCTATTGATTTCTATCTATACTATACGTTCATCCAAAAGTGGTAAAATACAAAGAAACAATATATATATTATTATTGTTATTATTATTATTATACATATATGTATGTATTTATAATAAAAAATGCATTTCTTTCTCTTTTCCAATTCAACTCAAATTTTTTTATGATCTCAGCTTTTAATTCGTTTTCAGAAATTTTAGTTTTATATTTAAATTTTAATTCTTTAAATAGCAGTCTTCATATATCTTAGAAAGAATTATCAAAGTTTACTAAATATTTAAAATTTAATATAATTTAAATTTTCATTATTGTTACTTATTTTTTTCATTACTAACGTCATGTTTAATTTGTTTTGAGTTGCATAGAAAGAGAAATTTTACATTAATTTTTAGCTCCATAAAATATTAAATAGAAAATTTACTCATAAAGCGTTATTGCATTCACTTTGTGTTTAACTATCATATATGGTTCAGCAGTTTTAATTATTTACTGCAAATACCACTTTCAGATAAAATCGAGCTTTTAAATTAATTTCTGAAATTTATGTGAAGTTATGTTTTTTACATGAAATTTGTGTTTTGGTCAAGCAACAATATGCTAAGTAATAAGATGCACATAAATTCACATAAATGTGCTCATTTATTAAACGCATGTATAGTTTGCAGAAATATAGAATTTATTCTTATTATTTTTATCATAAAATAATTTTACTATTTTGATCTTGATTATGAAAATTAAATTACATAATTAAATATGCATCGCAAAATTAAGTTTTTGCTGGTAAATCATAATTATTTTCACTTCCTTTTTATTAATGTAGTGGAATTTGGTGGTATTTTTATTATTATTTATTTTTATTATTATTCGTTTTCAAATACTTTTCAAAATTAGTCTTTTATTTTTATTTTAAACTTCATTGTAAAAATGTCTTTTAACAGTTATTTTAATAAATAATACATAGATGGCGCTACTATTGAGCAAAAAAGAATTCTCTCTGTGCTTAAAGCAAGAGAAATATCTTTAATTTAAGCACTTCTTTGAATTTATAATTTTTTATTCTCGTGAGTAGCCAAAACTCCCGAAAATGTTTTTATTAGTTATTTTGGATTAAATATTTGGATCGGAAAAGCATTGTCACTGAAAACGATAAGATTTTAAAATTTTCTATACTATAATCGTTTTCCCCCTCATTAGTATGTTGCGTCATGAATATAAAAAAATATATATTTTTTTTTTTTCCGAATGCAGCTGGCAAACAAACATGGACGTCTTAAGGCAAGCGCTGCACAGACGTTACTCACTTTGCATTACCCAGGAGGGCGTGTAACTTGGAAGATAAGCCACGGACGCGGAGTAGCAATGCCCCCGCAACGCTCTACGCTCCTATTAGACCGGGACCTACGGTTTAAAGTGGATTCCGAACCACTACACACATCCATGGCACCGCCGGGACTCGAACCCGAAGCCTGTGGTACCGAGCTCCAGAGCGCTAGCCACTCGGCCATTCAGGCCCCATATAAAAAAATATATACCACAGAAAAATGTGTGTGAATACACACACACACGTACACAAAATAAATAAATAAATAAAATAAGAATAATAAATAAATAAATAATAAGCGCAAACATATGTTTCATTAATTAATATTCTACTCTGAATATAAAGTTGTATTTAAAACAGATCCTTGCAGTTCAATTTTAATATGGTTGAAAATGCAAACTAAAATTTTGTGGAAATAATTTTGAGTCCTGACAAGTTAAACATTTAAAAAGAGAAAACAAATATTTAAATATTTTATAATAATAATAATAACCAAATATTTATATATATATTTTATAGGAAAGACTGTCAGCAACGCCGAACATTTATCAAAAGACAACTTCATTACACAAGACATTCTAACATTGACATTAAAACATGCCTACTTGCAGAGTGGTTCTATGTATGTGGCTTATATATTATATATACTGGCTTAATCCCATATCGACTCTAAACGGAAAGTTATTTCTGGGGGCAACGGGCGTACCGGTTACGGAGTTCTTAGGTGGTTTTAAGAACCACAATACCTCCACATCTTAATTTAGTTAAAACATTAACATAAAATGGGGTTGCTTAAATTTAAAGAATATAAATGAATACGATAAACAAAGGGTTTATTTCTTCTATTCCATATTTTCAGGATTATTTGATTTATTTTTTATTTGGATCCAGACATTTGATTAGCAGAAATAACAAGGTTTAGATATCCTGTGTCATCTTAAATATGTAATCCTTTATAAAGCAATCATCATTATGTCATAATCTATTTTTTCGCTGTAAATAATCTGTTTTGGATTTTACTGATTTACAGGACAACTTTATTCCCACCCTAATGTTATGAAATTTTGTATAAATACTTGTGTTGCTTTTCTAGCTGTTCATCCTTTTGATGTTTGTATTTCTGAATCTGGGTTTTCTGTCCGGATCTGAATCTGAATGCCTTTTCCCCCTTAAAATATACACTCAAGAGCCAAAACATTATGACCACCCCTACATGTTGCAATGAACTCGCTTGGATGACGTGGAAGGCACGTGATCAGGTGGAAGTGGTATTTAACTGGTATTAAGTGGTGGTATTAATCCATGCCAAGGCGGGTTGAAGCTATGTTGAGGGCCAAAGGTGGGCCAACTCGTTATTGACAGGTGGTCATAATGTTTTGGCTCTTGAGTGTAGATACTGAGTTTATTAAATGATAAGTCACTTTGAATGATTTGATTTTTGATTGATTCTGCAGCTCCTTCAAAAAATGCATTATCAAAATACTTGTAAATAATGAGGCTATATAATTCAAAGATATTTTTTAAAATGCGAATCAACAAAATCAATTAGTGATCAGAGCCATACTACTGTGCCCAAAAAATAAATTTTTTTTTTTTTCCAAAAATTTTCAATAAATTACTTTGAATTTGAATGATAAGTAGATACTGAATTTATTTTAAACATTTATTAATATAAATTTTTAATAAAACAAAATCCACACCTTAGTGGGGACAATCTTAAAGCATTGTCTAACAAAATGCAATCGTAACAAAAGAAAAATAAAGCTGTTCGTTTAAAACAACAACATAAACTTTTCCTATTTATTAAGTGAATAAAACTGAGCCATAAACCTTCATTAAAAAAATGTAAAAAAAAAATGTTACTAAAATTGTTAATAACTGTGAAAGTACATATATAAGGAATTCATTTAAATAGAGAGTTGAACTTTTTTCCTTTTAAAACATTAATTAAATAATGAGTTTCTTTCAAACATTTATTTATTTTTTAAAAAAAATTTTTAATTAATAAATTAAATTAAATTTTCAATTAATATAATTATATTTTTAAAAATTTTTTATTTATATTTTATGAGATCATATAAATGTTTATTATTTATTCAGTTTATTTATTATTTATCTCAGATTTTGTAGGTAAAATATAATTAAGCATTGAGAAGCGTAATATGAAGTTTTTAAAATTATAATAAATAATCTCACAGCCGTTTTCCTTAATTTAAAAGTAACAGAAATTATGTGAATGTAAGTGAGAAACAAGAATGAATTAAATTACAAATAATAAAATCGTGATAAATTTCTTTTTACGAAATTTTATTTTAAAATTATGTGCGTTTATAAAACTTACTTACATTTCTCAGAATGTTTCATTATTTGCTTTATTTTGTCGTAATAATGAAATTTGAATACATTTTGAAGATTCCTATTTAAATCATCTAAATGATTTTATAGCTTTCATGTGTCGCCATCTTTCGGTGAATAAATTGCTAGAATGTTTCCTTATTTGCTTTATTTTTCTTAATAATGAAATTAGAACGCATTTTGAAAACTATTTAAATCGTCCAAGTAATGTTATAACTTTCATGTGTCGCCATCTATCGAAGAATAAATACACTATTCCGATTTAAAAAAAAATGCCTTCGTATTCCGAGTGTAACGACCTTTCGCAGCGAGGCGGTCGTGTCGGTGTGCCATCAAAGACGACCGCCTGAGTGCGAGGACATAAAAACGCGTCACATTGCACTCTCCCGGGGCTGGAGAAACACTCGTAAAAGCCACGTGGGGTGGACAGCGGGCAACGCAGGGGTGCGTGAAATTAACGACCGCATCTGGTTAAAAAATCGGTTGCTCAAAAGAAGAAGCCGACCTTGAGAGGTATTTGCAAGGAAAAAGTAAATCTCGCCCTTAAATGGGGATGTTTAACAACCTATGAATCACTCTGTATCGTTTGCATTTTTTCCTCCCATTCTTCCTTGCTTATTTTATGATCTGCTGACTGCATGTGTTCTCAGAAGTTGGTTAGTGTAGGTGAAAGAAATAAGTTAAAGCCATTCTTGAAATACAGGCGATCTGACTTGGTTGAGATGTTTAAGTAAACCAAATTAAACAGATGCAATATTTAAGTAGGCAAAATATTGTAACACATTATTTTTGGCACCATCGATTAATCAAATTGATTTATTGAAGTCATTTTGTTTTTCTTTGGGATGAGATGGACTGAAAGGTTTAACTACTAGGAAGACTTAATGAATTTTATATTATTATTTTTTTTAATTTTTTTTTATCATATATGAAAAAGGCATTTATTATTATGAAATCTATTGTGCTTTAAAATATTAATCTATTTAAATATAACATCTCCTAATCTGAATAAATAAAATATCATCATATCAGAAAGCAAATTTTGACAATTTTATGTAATTTGATAGGGAAACAATATTACTTTATGTTTTTACTGAATTGTTGTGATGAACTAGAACGTTGGAACAATTTCTATTAAAAACTTACTGAATTGAATTTTTTACTGAATTGTTGTGATGAACTAGAACGTTGGAACAATTTCTATTAAAAACTTACTGATTAAAAACTCATAATTATTCTTATTTGAATTTTTACTTAAAAGAACGTTGGAACAATTTCTATTAAAAATCATAATTATTCTATTATTTACTTAAAAGTATGGCATCATAAATATATTTTGAAAATAAAAATCAAATAAAGTTCTATCATTTGAATGTAGTTAGAAATATGAGACATAAATAAAGTTGATGAAATTATTTAAACATTAAGTATGAAATTTAAAAATTTTCCTTTTAATTTTTCTTTTTGAAATCATCGTCATTCCATTCTTTCCCCTCCCAAAGTTCTCAAAGTTTAATGATTTCTATGAAATATGTATATAAGGAATTTTGAAAAATTAAAGCCACTGTATGGTATGTAAAACCTTTTCAAATAGACTTTGGAAAGATTTTTATCTTCAAATGAATTTATCAGTGTTACATAATATTTATAAATAATTTATTAATCACTGAAAGGTGAAATTAATATGATAATTACTTTATTATATGTAATAAAATGTTTAAAAATATTTATTCACTTCCCAGTCAGTAATTATATAAGTACTGAAAAAGACAAAATAAGAAAAAAGGAAAAGATGAATAGAGAAAAACGTAAGGTATACAACAAACAAATGGTATGCATTTTTGATATTGATCCATTAATAATTTTATAATTATTTAGCAAAAGAAGAAAAGATTAATAATAATGTTTATAAATAATAATTATGAAATATACGGATATATATAAACAAAATAACTCTATTTGGAAGCTTATTTAACTACTAATGTAAACAAGAAAAATTATAAAAAATGAACTATTTTAAAAGCTTTTTAATTCAATAATAACTGAATATTACCATTAATTAAATTAATAGGCTATTATTTACTAAGGACTAAGGTTATTTTTAAGAGGAATGCATTATTTGCAGTTTGTATAGTATATATTTACTATAATGCTTCTTTTTCATAATAATGTTTGGAAATATTTTAGTGAAAATTCGGTATTTAACCCAATATTATTTCGAATACGACCAAATATTATTTGGAATGCGGCCAAATATTATTCGGAATGCGACTGAATGATAATTCGTAATACGACCGAATGGCTAATGTTTAGTTATCAAATACCTATCATATATGCTAGAATCAAACCAGCATTGATAAAAAAAATTTAAAAAATATAATTATTTATATCACAAAGAATTTAGATGACGTACTCATTTTATGTAAATATTTCATAATCATCAAAAGTACGATTCTCCCCCCTCCACCGAAAATTTACGGGGAATGAACAACAATAAAAACTAAATGATGTGAAGGAGGAAAAAAAAAAACTTTTTTTTAAATTATAAAAAGACATTTACTTTTCATAACACGCAATTTTTTCTCATATATCTTAACTTATTTCTCAGTAAATCATATTTATTTTCCTGACTCACGTAATTCGTTACGAGTTTAATAGCTCTAATAAAAAAAAAAAAAGTTATGTTTCGTTTTTAAGAAAAATTAGTTTGATGATATATGATAAAGATACAACCCATATTTCGGCGAAAATTATGATCATTGGGAATTTTTAAACCTTTTAAAAGCGTAGATTAAAAAGCATATGACAGCGATAGAGCTCTAGACTCTAATCTATATGACAGAGGCATAGGTGCTTGCGGAATGTATTCACGTATGACTCCATCACGTTCCTTGTATTATCGGTTTAGATTTCCGCAAATCAACTGTTCCTCTGCCATAATTTTTCCTCCTTTCGTATTAACAAGATAAGGATGAAATATTTATTGCATAAATGATGAAATAAAAATGTTCTCGCCCGGCTATTTATTCCTGTGCTGAAGTAACTCTACCCCCACTCTGTCTTCGATTCCTGATTATGAGCAGGGGTCAATGCCACTTTTATCTATCTCTGCTTTCTCGTTAGTGGGTTAACGCATAATGGTTTTGGCTTTGCATCGTAAAGTTTAACCAGATTTAAATCTATTCCAGTTATAGTTAACTTGTTACATTATTCATTATTCGTTGGAAGGTTCTAATAGTGCACGGAATATTAAATTCTACAATTTTATAACACATCCATTATAAATTAAAGTATGAGATATTTTGAGCATAAAAAAAAGCAGATATTTTGAGCATTTTTTTTTTTTTTTTTTTTCCTTCTCAACTGCACCTGTTCAACATAATTTGAAAATTGGCATTATATCTAAAAGAAACTTTTTAAGACGTATATTTTATAACTGGTTTATTAAAATTTATATTTCAACAACTGAAATTGAGGAAAATTATTGTTGCTTTTGAATGTCGAACGCTCTGATCTCATGTTATTTTAGCATTGATGTAGTAGATTCAATGTTACCCAGAATGCAAAAGGACTTCTGTCGCTGCACCCATACTTCTCTATCGCAATTGTAAATTAACAATTAGGAAAGGATCAAGGTGGGAAGGTCTACTAATCTAGGTTCTAGGACTAGTCTAGGTTCTAGGTCTACTCATCTCCTCGTTCCCAACTGAATGACATTCCAGCCAACAAATTTATTGTTCTACTTCATTGGCGCAACAGCCTCAAGGTGGGCCAAGTTCGTCTGCTTACTAGCACCTTTCAAGATATTAAATGTTTTATTTATACGGGGTAGGGTTATCAGCCCTACGCCCAATGCTCTGCAGTCATATTATACTGGGTGCATATTATACCGCGAGTTAAAGTGGATTCCTGCGCTGAAGTAATTCTACCCCCGGTCTGTCTTCGATTCCTGATTATGAGCTGGGGTCAATGCCACTTTTATCTCTGCTATCTCGTTAGTGGGTTAACGCATAATAGTTTTGGCTTTGGATCGTAAAGTTTAACCAGATTTAAATCTATTCCAGTTCTAGTTAACTTGTTACATTATTCATTATTTATAGGAAGGTCATAATAGTGCACGGAATATTAAATTCTCAAATTTTATAACACATCCATTATAAATTAAAAAATATATAT
Organism: Caerostris darwini; assembly: GCA_021605075.1. Classification (NCBI taxonomy): domain Eukaryota; kingdom Metazoa; phylum Arthropoda; class Arachnida; order Araneae; family Araneidae; genus Caerostris; species Caerostris darwini. The sequence goes on along the minus strand of BPLQ01013054.1, from coordinate 90,098 downwards.
AATTTGAGCATCATTTTTTTTCTCATCTACTGCACTTGTTCAACACTGTTGGAAAGTTGAATTTAAATCGAAAAGAAATTTTTAAGACTATTTTATAAGTCGCTGATTATAATTTATATCTCAGCGAATTAAATTGAGGAAAATTATTGTCGTTTTTTAAATGCCGAACGTTTTGTTCTCCGATAATTTTGGGCTCCTAAATGGCCAATTGGCTAGCGCTTTGCCCTTTGGTACCACAGGCTTCAGGTTCAAATTCTGGCTGTGGCATGGATGTTTGAGAGTGGTTCGGAATCTACATTAAACTGTAGGTCCCTGTCTAATTTGCCTAAATTATGCACAAAATGACTGTAGAGCAACAAGTCAAACCGACAGTTTTGGCACTGTTGTAGTAATTTGAAGTTACCTAGAATGCTAAAGTGAATTCTATCGTTGCACTCATATTTCGCCATCACAATTGTAAATTAACAACCTAATTAAATTGAAGAAACAGTGCCTACAACAAAATCGCCAGTGGATTGAACCTCCTCCCTAATGCTGACCAGATACACGCGTAGCCAATGCGTCATGAGTCGGACATTTTAAAATGCTTTTTTTTTGTTCTAATGCAGCTGGCAAACACTTAGACAGCTTGGTCTTGGTTGCCTGGCAAGCGCTGCACAGACGTACTCACTTTGCATTACCCAGGGGGCGCGTGTAACTTGAAGATAAGCCACGAACGCGGAGTAACAATGCCCCCGCAACGCTCTACGATCCTATTAGGACCGGACCTACGGTTTAAAGTAGATTCCGAACCACTACAACACCCACGGGCAAAGCCGGGACTTGAACCCGATACCTGTGGTACCGAACGCCAGAGCGCTAGCCATTCGACCATCAGGCCCCCACATTTTAAAATGTAAAAGCACAAAATGACAAAAAGCAGTAAAAACCAAAATAATAATCAAAATCACTGATCTGCATCCAAAGCCCTGAATTTACATCAGTTTTCAATTTATTGAACTTCAGAGGATAAAAACAAAAATTATTTATTTATTTATTTATGATTGATTATGTTTTATTCATTTTAAACCAACAGCAATTCATTGAGATAAAATTTAGGGAAAAGTTTACTGAAGATATTTTTAAAAATTTTTTATTATCCCTGTCGTTGATGACAGTGACAAATTATCACTAGAAATATTTGTCATAGATGAAGGACATCTAGAAAAGAGACTGTCATTTTTATGTCGAAATATTTCAGAGACTCCCAGACGCCTGTCATGGTCTTCTATAAGCCGGATTTGCAGCGGATATTTAATAAATGAAAGCAGAACGCGAGCTTATAGGAAATCAGTTTCACTGTTTTATGCTGGAATAAGGAGTCACGTATTTTTTAAAAGTCAAGCGTTGGTTTAAAAATTCAAGTCTAGATTATTAAAAATGCAGCTATTTTAAAAATATTTTTGGATTTTTACAAAATGTTAGGAATTTGCTTATTAAAATTCAGGGGGCTGTGAAAGCCACGGACGTGGATTAACAATTCCCCCGCAATGCAGCTGGATCCTAATAGTAGGACTTTATGTTGTTGTTTCTTCCCATAAGCCTGGCTGCCCACCCATGTTACTCATGATTGAAGGGGAAGCGTGCTTCACTTGATGGAGCACCACGGACGGTAGAAGTCTGACTTTGGCTCCGTGACGCTCTTACAGTCATAGGAGACCGGGACCTACGGTTTAAAGTGGATTCCGAACCACTACACACATCCATGGCACCGCCGGTATTTGAACCCGACACCTGTGGTACCGAACGCCAGAAGTCTAGATTATTAAAATAACTATTTTAAAAATGTTTTTTATTTTCACAAAATTCTAGGAATTAATGTTAAAATTCAGTGTGAAAGAAGCAATTCAATTGTATCCTTCATTAATAAAATCAGTGGCAAAGATAGTTACTGCTTTACCAGAAAATCAAGAAATTTTTGAGAGATTTTTCTTATAAAAAGCAGCAGTCTTATAAAAATCAGCTTTGGATCAACATCGAAAGAAGATCTTGCAGAAGCTACATTATTATTTGAACAAAAAGATTTAATGTATTACAAATATAATATCGTTGTGATTAAAATGTACAATTTTCTTTTGCTTGTCATCAACTATTCTATAAAACTTTGCTACCTTTTCATTTAATACTTATTTTATATATATGATCCTGATGGCCGAGTTACTAGCTCTCTCTGTCACTAGGTTGAAATCCCGGCGGTGCCATTTATCTTTGTAGTGGTTCGGAATCCACTTTAAATCGTAGATCCCGGTTAATATGACTGTAGAGCGTTAGGCTGACAATACAACTCTGTAAAAAGAAAAGTTCTCCTGTCTTGTAATCTGCTAGTAGCAGACGGCCTTGGCCTTCCATGGGCTGTTGCACCAATGAAGAAAAAGAATATATATACTGTTAGCTTCTCTTATTTTTCTTTTAATTTCTTCCTTTAAATGAGTAAACTCACACAACAAATAAGATACTTTTCATTTTAAATACATTTATTTTTATACCTGAAATACAATTATTTTTAAAAGACCCACCGCTATGATCATCAAACCAATTTCTATTGTTCTCTACTCTTTCGGCTCCATAGCATGCATCAGCTGTTGATGAACTGCGGCTGCGTTATGTAAATTGCGTCAGCGCTGACTGCGCCATCTATCGTTCATGACAGAATGTATAAAAATAGTTTTCGATATATATATATAACATGTGAAACTTTTAAGGCTGTAAACAATACTTTATGCAAAAGCAGTTTTTATGGATTTTCAGTAAAAATCATTGAATTTATTTCATAAATTTTTCTCAGTCCATTAGTAAAGATCATTGTACATAAGATTACAACAAGGAGTCAAGAATTAGGCATCGATATAAACAATTCTATTCAAAAGTCAGGACTCAGAAATTTTTTTGCCGAATTCTTTACTCTGGTTTTATGTACCCATGTTATTTTTCAACTTGAATTTCACCCGACTTCTCAGCATCTGCAGAAAGCCATAAAGATAACTATTCAACCCATCTCAAAAACCTGAATTTGTAATCAGAAATTTACGAATTTGTGGAAAAACATATCTGCAGGAATCATCGGTTCTTTACCCTGCTCTTTAAGTATGCAGTTATCAGTGAAAATCCAGCTTAAATCAAAGAAAAGCAGTTAAGAAAGGATATAGATTGCTGTTATAAATGGTTAATAATTAATTTAACTGTTACTACTACTACTACATCACACCACATCACTGTGCCTACAGCTCAGTTGCCCCTTTACAGTTTCGGAATGATGTGGGTGAAAAGTCTGATTGGTCTCTGTGGCGCTCTACGGTCATATGAGACAGGGATCTACGGCGTAAAGTGGATTCCGAACCACTACAAACATCCATGGTACCACCGGGACTTGAACGCGAATCTGTGGTACCGAGCGCTAGACACTCGGCCATCAGACCCCCAATTTAACTGTTACGTTTAAATCGAACGATAGAAGTGTGGTTAAATTAAGAATATTACAATGTTAACAATTTCAAGACAATTATAACAGTTTTGGTCATTGTTCCATACCACATTTTATCGAACAGAGCTCAATCAATAACTTTTTTCGGAACGGGTAAACCCCCGTAAAATACAAAAATCCCTTTATTTCCCCCTCCCCCTTTATAAATTACGATCCCCACCCCCTATCCCCGAGGCATTCGCCAAATATTGCGGCGTAGGGTTTATTTTTTATAAGAGGCCCGGCCTCGGAAATCGTAAAGCTTATCAGCGGCCAGAACCCTGTTTTACAAGCAATAAGGGAAACGGCCCTTCCACTATAAAGTAGGTCCTATCCTTATCTCCCGCTTTGCTCGTATACCACGGGAACATGCTCTTTTCGCAGTCGTAAAAGCGGGGTTGCAACATTCAACAAGACAGCCTCGCCACGAAGAGTGTGGACTTCTTCAACAGTTCGTTCAGAGAATTAACTATGTGTATGTGTATGTTTATGCATGTGTATATGCATACACATGTGGTGTATATATGTACGTATAAGCATAAGTATGTATGTGTATGCACAAGTGGAAATTAAATCGTGCTTTTTTTTTATTTGGTTTGAAATTCTAGTTAGTTCGAAAAACTGTAACTTGTAACTTTTTCCTGGATGGTTCCTGGGTGGTTATATAATTGGTGAGTGGTACTCTTTTCCTGGATGGTTATATAATTGGTGAGTGGTACTCTTTTCCTGGAGGGTTATATAATTGGTGAGTGGTACTCTTTTTTCCTGGAGGGTTATATAATTGGTGAGTGGTACTCTTTTCCTGGATGGTTATATAATTGGTGAGTGGTACTCTTTTCCTGGATGGTTATATAATTGGTGAGTGGTACTCTTTTCCTGGATGGTTATATAATTGGTGAGTGGTACTCTTTTCCTGGATGGCTATATAATTGGTGAGTGGTACTCTTTTCCTGGATGGTTATGTAATTGGTGAGTGGTACTCTTTTCCTGGATGGTTATGTAATTGGTGAGTGGTACTCTTTTTCTGGATGGTTATATAAATGGTGAGTGGTACTCTTTTCCTGGATGGCTATATAATTGGTGAGTGGTACTCTTTTCCTGGATGGTTATATAATTGGTGAGTGGTACTCTTTTCCTGGATGGTTATATAATTGGTGAGTGGTACTCTTTTCCTGGATGGTTATATAATTGGTGAGTGGGTGGTACTCTTTTCCTGGATGGTTATATAATTGGTGAGTGGTACTCTTTTCCTGGATGATTATATAAATGGTGAGTGGTACTCTTTTCCTGGATGGTTCCTGGGTAATTACATAATTGGTGAGTGGCACTCTTTTCCTGGATGGTTATATAAATGGTGAGTGGTACTTTTTCTGGGTGGTTATATGGAATTGTTACATGAAAATTTAGACACATTAAAATGTCAGCATCAGAATAACTGTTAACGAGTACTTTTCTTTGTAGAGCCATTTAGTATTATGACCTCTCAATATGCATGCTGGGTATAGGCACGTTAAGTCTGCAGAATAGGAAAACATCTCCACTAGATTTTGAGAAGTGAATGAAAGATGCGAACTCACAGATGCCAATCCTAAGGGTTTCTTTAAAAATTCGGCCCTCAGCCCCGTAGTTACTGTTGGAGGCTGATGGCCGAGCGGTTAGCGCTCTTGCGCTGGGTACCACAGGTTTCTTGTTCGAGTCCTGGCGATACCATGGAGGTTTGTAGTGGTTCGGAATCCCCTTTAAACCGTAGTCCCTGTCTAATATGATCGTAGAGCGTTGTCTTAAGGTCTAGTCAGTCTTCAGCCCTTGTGGTTCCTCGTTAAAATGAAGCTGCATATTACCTCAGCCATGGACCAGTCGCCTGCGACGGGGTCTACTGGACCTGGTGAAGCTTTTCCTGCACCAACAACAATCATAGTTGCTTAATTGAAGTAATAATCGCTTTTTAAAATGGTCAATAAAACTTGATACTGATGGATAAAAACCCCCACCATTTTAAGAAATTGAATTTACGGAAGATGGCAGCAGAAAAGCTTGGGAAATTTTTAATGAATGTTTGTATAATAACGAAAGGGGAAATATAGTGATATTTCTCTGAATCTAATAAACAAATAAAAAATTTTTTAGCCTTAGGTTGCTCAATTGTTAAAATGAAAGTAATATTTTATATTGCAAGTAATGGACAACTAATTCAATAATTATAATCAAATTGAACTCGCGCATCTGTAATAGCCGTCACCAACTTCTGTAACACATTTAGTTTGTCGTTCTACGGTTATTTTTATTTATTTATTTATTATTATTTTGCACATTTTAGAATAATTAGACCGGGACTTACAATTTAATGTGGATTTCGAACCACTAACAAACATTCAAACCATCGTCAAGATTCGAACCTGAACCATATGGGACCAAAGGTCAAAGTGCTAGCCAATTGACCATCAGGCCACCTGTGTAACTGGCAAACGTACTTTCCATCTGAAATGAATTCATAATAAGTAGTATATATACAAAAAATTTTTGCCGATATCCTTATTCGTTTTGCATGGAAAGACAATTCACATTCAATGTAATACACTTTATATACCAAACATGAATTACCTTTATATAAAAAATTAATGAAAAAAATTTTGAATATTTAATGAAAAGTTGTTAAACAATTAATGAAAATAAATGCTTAAAAAGCAATTATTGATTGCAAAAACAAATAAATAAAGCTGCTATTTCGTCAGCTTTTTGGGTTTCTTTTCTTTTCTTAATACTTTAATTGAAATATCTAAACAAAAGAAATTTAATATAGACGAAAATGTATTCTTTTTAAATAGTTAAAAATTCTTTTATTATTACGAATTCATTTAAAGAAATTAAAGAATAACTAAAATAAAACATTAAAATGAAAGTTAAAAATCATTTAAACAATTTTTGAAATTTTTTGTTTTACAACAAAACTTTATTAAATAATTTAATTAAAAAATCTTTTTTTAGAAATTATATCATTAATAAATTATAATTTAATAGATTAAATTAATTAAATTATATCCCAATATTACATATTAAATTATATTTAAATTATATCACCTTAAATTATATTATTATATAATAATTATATAATTAATTATATATTAATAATTATGAACTATTTAAAACAAATGCACTTTCTCCTGTATTAAATTTTGTATATGAAGAAAATATGTCTGATATAACAATAATTTCCCGGTTTTTATTTACATTTGGCGAGAAGGGCGATTTTTTCTTGGCGAGATTGGCAGTCCTAAGATCGTAACATTAAATCACACGCCGTAGGGCAAGCGTCTGAACTGCGACGCCCGTTTGGGAAAATCTGCGGCCCAATTTCCACAACCAGCAAGTATTTTATTTTATAAATCCCCCTTTTGTCATAAGCATTTCGGTTTTTGTTCTGTAAAAGAGACGAGGCGGCCTTTCATTCGGCATTTGGCGACGTAGAGTGCCAATGCATACTTTCAATCAGTCCGTTTCATTTGCTTCAAGTTTGTAGTCTGTTTGTAGAATATTAACTAATAAAAAATTATTTAATTTATAAAATACTGCCATGGCTTTTTTACAGTGTGTTTGTTATAATTATATCCTGTAAATTGAAATTATATGATAGGATTTATGTAAGTGAGAATTTAAAAAAAGTTTGAAGTTAGCCAAAATATAAATGAAATGAGAAAATAAAATAAAAGACAAGTAAATAAAAACAAATAAATAAAACCCTTTTCTCCACTACAATAGGAAAGAATAGGCACCTGAAAGTCAATATGAGAGGTATATCCCTATTCCCTTACAATATGAGAGGCATATCCCTATTCACTTACAATATGAGAGGCCTACCCCTATTCCCTTACAATATGAGAGACATATCCCTATTCCTTTACAATATGAGAACGATGTTGACCCGCTAACGTGGTTAGAGCGGCAACATAGACCCTATAGAGAGGCCTACCCCTATTCCCTTACAATATGAGAGACATATCCCTATTCCTTTACAATATGAGAACGATGTTGACCCGCTAACGTGGTTAGAGCGGCAACATAGACCCCTATAGAGAGGCGTACCCCTATTCCCTTACAATATGAGAGGCATATCCCTATTCCTTTACAATATGAAAATGATGTTAACCCGCTAACGTGGTTAGAGCGGCAACATAGACCCCTATAGAGAGGCCTACCCCTATTCCCTTACAATATGAGAGACATATCCCTATTCGGGATGTTGACCCGCTAACGTGATTAGAGCGGCAAAAAGACCCCTTTATGTTCCTTCAATATGAGACATATCCCTATTCCTTTACAATATGAGAACGATGTGACCCGTGTGTTTGTAGACCCCTATAGAGACATATGTACAAAGTGAGAGACATATCCCTATTCCTTTACAATATGAGAACGATGTTGACCCGCTAACTTAAATAACAAATATGAAAGAGACCGATGTAAGAAAAGAAGATATATGGGCAATGTATCGGGAAACAAATTCATGTCCTTCCTTTCCATGTAATGTCATAAAAAAGGCCTGAAATAACAAAGAAAGTAAGAAAAGAAGATATATATATATATTTAATTTTCCATGTAATGTCTAAAAGGGCCTGATGACCGAGTGACGGGCAACCGGTGCCACCGGTCCCAGTGGTTCTATGGATGATTGTAATGGTTCGGAATACACTTTAAACTATAGGTCCCTGTCTAATATGACTCTAGAGCGTTGGGAATCGGGCTGACAACACTACCATTAATAACATTTCTTGTTTCGAAATATGCCAGTCGGCCTACGGAATTGGCCCACCATCGGGCTGTTGCGTCACTGATGATGATGATGATGATTATATAATATTAATTGTAAGTTTTTGTGTTTAACCAAATTGAAAATTATGTAGAAATTTAAACGAATATTTTCTTCAGAATCCCCACTGGGAATTTCTCACATTATGTGTGTGTGTGGTCAAATTATCACCGGTAGAGAACCATTGAGAATATATTGCATTACAGGTTCCCAGACAACCTTCTTGTTATTACAGATGTTTTTAAATTTTGGCAAAACAAGACAAATAACTAAACTATCTTAAACAAAGCAATTATTTGTAATGCTATACTACAACAAAGCAGACCACATGAATATAGTGTGGGAAATTTTGCAAGCAGTGGCCAATGATATTCCCGGTGAAATATGGTCTCTTCATCTTTATTTTCGCATATTTTTAATTAACATTTCAAAAGAAAATCATCTCCTGTTTCAAAATCTGCCAGTAGGCAGACGGCTATGGTCCAACATGAATTGTAGTGCCAGGGAGTTGGCTTGTTAGTAATATCTAAAAAAAAAAAAAATTAAAAAAAAGGCTGATTCCACATTAATTTTTTACATGGAAGAGTTATATAACAGATAATGTTAACATCACTGAAGTAACCGCAAAGTAAAGTTTACAGAAATTTCTTTGAATGCAAAAAGTTATTTTTTTAATATTTCTACTCATAATTAATTACATGGAAGTTTTTATTTATTATTATTATCCAGAGAACACTACTCGTATCAATTCATTTTTCACTGATATCTTTTATGTGTTATTTATTTTAAATTCAAGTTACTTCTTTAAATAATTATTATTTTCTTTTTAAATATTATTATTATTATTGTTCTCCATTTCAACGGACTTCTTATATGAACTGTTTCAATTAAAACATAACTTTTACGTCTGCTGTTCTTTAACAAGACAATTAATATAAAAAGCCAAAAAACTACCATCTAAAAAACATTACTTTCAACTTATCGTTAAACTTTCGCTTTAGTTTATTTATTGACAAGAACAAAATTTTAATTTTTTTTAAAAACTAAACTGATTTACAATTAAACTAAAAAGATTGAATTAAATTAAAAAATTTAAAGTACATCTTAATTTATTTTTTGTGAAATATAAAAAAATTTTTTGAAAACTTCTATTGTATTAATTGACAAAGTTAAAACAATTAAATTGACAAAGATTAAGCTTAAATTAAAAATAAAACAATTAAATTGACAAAGATTAAACTTAAATTAACGATAAAACAATTAAATTGACAAAGATTAAACTTAAATTAACGATAAAACAATTAAATTGACAAAGATAAAGATAAAAATACACACAACATTAGTCACTCTTCAAGTCATTTCTTAAATACATAGAGCAATCAGCTGGGTTTTCCCAGGGTCAATATTTACTTTTCTAATGGTTAGCGGATGACATACGTCATGATGATAGTCGGCGTTTCAGAACTTAAGCTTGATAAATAATCTAGACATGAATAAGGAGATTATTTATTTTTATTTAAGAATCTGCATAAGTTCAATAGGTCTCGAATAGCAGAATGAATAAGAGATTTTAAGAATACAATGCTTTCCGCTTGTCTGGTTGTCAACGATAACAGGACCACACACACAATGTCAGAAACTCACAGGGCTGATCTAATGATGTTTGTTTGTATCTGCCATAGACTTCGTGTCTGATAATTATGGAACCTATCCTAGAAATATATATATTTTTTTTTGTATACTGAAATACTTTAATTTTTTTAGCGTATGGAATTTTTTTAATTCTTAAACAAATATTAAATCGAAAAAAATTAACAAATAATCGAAAAAATATTCATGAAAAAATTGTAATTTCTATAATTTGAGATCAATTTCTGAACAATAAATAATGCACCGATTTACACGAATTTAGAGTTATACTATTCTCGGATTTTTTTTTTTTTTTTTTTTTTTACCTGTGCGATAACTTTACTGCCCACTCTGTTTATATTGTTAGTTTTTAATTTAATTATTATTTTTTATGAATTCTGTTTGGATATGTTAAAGTAATCGTCAGCCTGTCTCATGGCTCAATAAAAATGTGTGCCGCTGGTAAGCAATAGAGCTGAGGTTCTATCCACTAGCGACTTTTTTGTAGGCACTGTTTCAAAAAACGAGGAAACTCGATGGCATTTGTAATGTTCAATATCTTGTCTCGTTAGAGAGACTACCCGATGGGAGTTTTACGGGTTTTCTCCCATACTATGCTGAAATGCAGCGGTAGTTCCTAAAAGTCCTACCGGAAGGCACATCCCTCCTTCTTCAGCGTCACGGTGGTAAGTCAGACTTCTACCTACGGCTGCTCCATCACAACAGAAGCTGCATATCCCCCATGAGAACACACGAGTTCATCACTTAGTCTAGATGATGCTGTCAAACAAGTGAGATAGGAAACAACAAGCAGCAAAGTAGTCATCAAGTGGGCTAAACATTGAATTGATTTTCTTTTCGATAGCATCTTTTTAATTTTTTTAAGACTAAATATAGTGTGGTATTGTTTAGGACTTTAAGCTTTAAACGCTTAAAACAATAACTCGAACCTAGAAAGGACACACTAAACCGACTACCCAAAACAACACTAAAAATACGCCATAACCTTTTCAATAATATACCTCAGAAACCGCAATAATCCATACCACATATAAACTTATAGATTCAAATACCTTCAGAGACTTATACATGTCGGGGAAGGAAAAACATACACAAAAAATAGCAATTTTTAGGTTTTAAAATAAATAATATATATTTATTATTATTTACAATTTAAAAAAAATTAAATGCGTTACATAATTAACATTACGTTAGAACAAGAGTGAATTTATAAAGCATTAATCAGACCATTTATACGTGTCATACATTTAATATTATGCTAGAATAAGTGACAAACTATAAAGCATTAATCAATTAACTATATTATGTATATATAATAAACAATATTCTCAACATCTCAGAATAATGCTGGTGCATGGCTCTCTAGGCTAAACCCATTCCCTGTGCATATGCCACAACAGATTCAAAGATCGACACCCATATCGACACGACAATATTTTGAATATCCGTTTTTGAATCACAAATTTAAGTAGCATATATACTCATACGAACTGTTATTAACTCATTGAACTTCCTTTGATGTCAAATTTCAATTCAATTTTATCATCTACATTGAGTTTTCTAAGCAATCTCCTTAAAATTTTCTGCTCCTATTTTGACTTTACAGATAAAATTAGACTTCACTGATCATTTAAATCCTTGGATTTATCGACAAAAAAATTTTTTTTTATTAGAATGGTTTTCTTAATTTATTAAGTCGTAATTTAAAAATATAAAATTAAAAATAATAAGAAACAAATTATTAACGTGATTAAATTCAAGAAATGCTGATTAAAAATCTGTGAAAATAAAGATGAAGAGACCATATTTTAAAACGGATGCCATTGGTCACAAACTGAAAAATTCCCCACAGGATATTCATGTGGGTGGCTTTGTTATAGTATAGCATTCCAAATAATTGCTTTGTTTTAGGAAGTTTAGTTATTGTTCTTGCTTTTACATAAATTCGAAAACATCTGTAATAACAAGAAGGTTGTCTGGGAACGTGTAATACAATATATTCTGAATGGTTCACTAACGGTGAGAATTTGACCACACACACATAACGTGAGAAATCCCCAGTAAATTTGTACAAGATTTTTAGTTTGGTTAAATACAAGAACTTATAATTCATAATATATATGTATATAAATGCATAAGTTAAACTTTAATAAATTTAGTAACAACGAAATAAATATTAATTTAAATATTTTCAAAATTAGTTGTTTAAATTGTTAAATAACTAAGCTTCATAAAATTTATATAATAACGAAGTAAACTAACCAATGATACGCACAAGTTTAGTAAAATGAAGTAGATAAAAATTAAAAGTATAATTAAAAAATCAATTAATCATTAAAAAATGATTAATTGATTTTTGGTTGATTATAATTAAAAAATAAGTAATTAATTTTTGATTGATAATTAAAAAATGATTTGATTGATTTTTGATTAATTAGAACTAAAAAATTGATTTGATTTATTTTTTATTGATTAGAATTAAAAAATCAATTAATCATTTAATCATTTTAAATTAAAATTTCTTAATAAATTTAGTAATAACAAAATAAATATTAATTTAAATATTTACAAAATTTGATGCTTAAATTATTAAATAACTAAGCTTCATAAAATTTATATAAAGCAGAGAAAAACAACCAATGATAGGATACATAAAATGCTATGCTTTAATAAAATGCAATAAAGCCATGTTAAATTAAAAAATTGTAATGAATTTAGCAACAACAAAGTAAATATTATTTTAAATATTTACAAAATTTTTTTATTTAAATTATTAAATAAATAACTAAGCTTCATAAAATTTATACAATAACAGACAAATATAACCGATGATAGGATACATAAAATATAATAAAGCTATTTTAAATTAAAAGTTTTTAATTAAATTTAGTAACAACAAAATAAATATTAGTTTAAATATTTACAAAATTTGTTGTTTAAATTATAACTAAGCCTCATGAAATTTATATAATAACGAAGAAAAATAACCAATAATATAAATAAACGGAAAAGTTTTAATAAAAATCAATAAAGCCTTTTTAAAGTGTTTAAAAATTTTAAAGAGAGAGGGGGTGGTAATTTTTTTAAATAAGTTAAACATATATGTGTGTGTATAAACGAAAATTTCCTATTTCTATTCATAATGTAAATTATTTTTAAACACGATAATAAATTTATGTTCTTTATTGTTATATTGTAATAAACATATTTTATTTAAATTAATTTATTTACCTTCTTTGCTAAAACATTTTTTCTCTACCTCCAATAAAATAAAATTCATATGCATATAAATATTCCCGTATTTTATTATTTTACGAACATATTTAAATTGAATTAAATTTTCTAATATTAAATTAGTTAATTTTTTTTTTTCATAAATTGGGAAAAGGTTGCTAAAGAATGTCTCGGAATTTTGGAAATTATTTTCGTTCTAAACCAAGATATGTGTACACGTCTGGAAACAAATAAAATTCATATAAACTTTCTTAAATATGAATAAAAATATGAAAGTTTTTCATTGGGTTATTTAATGTTATTTTTTAAAACAGAAAATTTAGCATGCACTCATATGGGTAATTTCAATTTCTTAGTACCCAAATTTGTTAATAGATGGCAGCAGCAACTTCTTGCTGTGGCTCACCTAAATCTTATTTTTTTTTTTTTTATTGAAAGCGAAAATTTTTTTAATTTTAGAGCAAAATTTCGATATCAGGCAAATAGTTTCATAAAAAAAATAAAATAACAATAACAATTTTATGCGTCCATTGATCCTCGCAAAATAAATTTAAGTTTTAAAATGTATGTTATACATTTAATAAATGGAAAGCGAAACAATTGCGAATATATGTATATAAAATCTACATTATATTAGCAAAATGATGTTGCATCATGCTATAAGGTAAGGACAGTAGTTTTTTTAAAATATATTCATATATTCAAATTAAAAATTCCATATATTCATATTAAAAATTTTATATATTCATATTAAAAATATATTCATATATTCATATAGTTGTTTTGATTGGGAAGATATATTTTTATTTTTTATTTATTTATTTTTTTCTTACTACTTTTTATTTTTTCAATAAATTATGTAAATTTTTGAAGATAAAATACTGCAAAAAAATAATTAAAAAAAAAACTAAATCTATTTTAAAAATTTTAATTCATTAATTCAACTGTAAAAAATAAAATGAAAATAGATATCGACGCTAATTCAGTATTAGAAACTTTGACATTTGTGTTGTTATTGTTATTTATATCTGTTCAAAAAAATTTTTATGCATTAGCCTGATATAGATATAATGTGAAATAGACTGTTATGTTGTCGAAAATGCGAAGCTCATATATAAAACCGAGATTTGTTAAACTCGAGAAAAGATCTGTGAATTTAGAATTTTAAACATTTGCGATAATGAAAAAGCTGTATTAAATTTTCTGAAGAAATCATGACTTTATGCATTTTGATGAAATTATTGAAAATGACGTTGCCAAAAACACATAGAAAAAAATAAGGTTTGGATATTAGTTCAATAGCCAATAGCAAACTTCGAATACGTATAATTAATATATTTTAATTCCAATGGTGGCTATTGTACTTGATTAATGTTCTTGTGATACCTGTTGTTCTTGATTGATGTTTTTGTTGTTCCGTGGGAATTTTAACTAACATTTGCTTCCACCCCTACGTTAGGATAATCCCAGCACTTCATCGGACTATCAAATTTCGAGCATCAGGAGACGCGGCGGAGGGTATATCCGGCAAGGAAAAAGGGTTAGAGAACAGAACAAGTACAGACAATATTGGAAGTAGGTGGATCTTTTGAGGACAGCAGATTTGTAATTGATTCGTAAATATGTGTAAATCGCAGCTATGTTTAATCCTTCAATAAAAGGAACCATTGCCATTGAATGCCTGATAAATATTATACAAACTCGTCATCATGCCTCAGCTATGGTTTAGTAATGGTGGTACAGTTGAGACATTATAAAAGTGCTAACAACAACAGTTTTTCATTATTCATTTCAATCAACGAAAAGAGCTTGTTTACACATAATAAACTAAAATTCGAGTATTGATTTCAGTTTTTTTATGCGTGTATGTATCTAGGGCCCTTAAATTGTATAATTTAACACTTTATTTTTGAGCAGTTATGAAACAAAAAAAAAGGAAAAAACTATTATTTCGTAATAATCTTTTTTTTTTTTTTTTTTTTTCTTTGAGGCAGCAGAAAGTTATTATTATTTTTTTTTTCTTTTCTTTTTTGAGTAGAGTTTATAAATAGTTCGTTGCATTTTATGTAACACATGATCTTTAATAAATTATCAATGGCGAATCCTTCTATGATGAATGGCGTCAAATGTTCTATATATATGGAGCTATATACGCTGTGGAGCTCGGTGCCACAGGTTTTGGAATCGAGTTCCAGCGGAGCCATGGATGTTTGTAGTTTTTCGAAATCCACTTTAAACCGTATTTCCTGGTCTAATATGGTTGTAGTGTTGACCATAGGTCTGACAACCCTCCCCCGTAAAAAGAGAACATCTCTCGTCTCGAAATATGGCAGCACACAGACGCCCTTGGCCCCAAATGAGGCTTTTGCACGACTGATGATGATATAACTAACTAATTCCCTGCCAATATAGCCCATGGGCGACCAAAGCCGTCCACCTATTGCCAGATTTCGAGTCAGGAGATGTTTTTTTTCTTTTACAGAGTTGGATTGTCAGCTCTACACATAACACTCTATAGCCATATTAGAGCGGGAACCTACTGTTTAAAGTGGATTCCAAAAAACTACAAACATCCATGACACCACCAGGACTCGAACCCAAAACCTGTAGGCACCGAGCTATATATATATTTATGTTTCAAAATTTAGACTAAGCATAGTTTGAATATTCTTCAATACTTTTTTAAATCTATTAAATTGGTAGACATATCAATACTATTATTATTACTAATACCAGGCGTTTTGCAACTTTAAAAGAATCCTAGAAGTTGTCCATGATTCAAACCACATAAATAAAGTGTTGATATAATTTCTATTCTTTTAACATAATATTCCACTCACAGTTTCGTTCTTAAACATCTTATTTATTGCACCATAAAGCAATGGAAAAGCTTTTGCTTGGAAATAAAACTGCAAGGAAATGGAACCATTTCCTGCTTTATAAAAATATTTAATTTCTTCGTTGAAATATATTTTTCTTCCAACATTAAATGTCGGAATAAAGAGCGGAAGAAAGGGAGGAGAAAAAAAAAAAGGCCGAAACCCCCAGCGATGAGTTACTTTATTGCACAGGCCGCCTTTATCTACGCATTTTGAATTCACGACATGACTTCACTACAGTGCAGAGCAGGGGGAAAAAAGAAACCTGATTTAATGTTTAGAACAGCGTTTTGGCAACAGTAGATAAGAAACCAAATAAACATAGCTGAAGACAGACGGAAAAATTGCTTCTCGACTTTTTATAGCTTGAAGCACCGATAGATAACCGGAGAGAAAAAGTTTGTCAGCCACATCTTCTTTTTTCACCTTTCTTTTTTCCTTCCAATTTTCTTTGGAAACTTGAATGCGCATCTCCTTTGAAGATGGTGTAACATTGAATTATGTAAAATAAAAAAATCTGTTAATTGCAGACCAACAAAAAAAAAAGATGTTTGTTTTTATTTTATAGACTTCCGCTCTTGGAAATTGATCTTCGATCACAACATATATATATACATATACAACATTTCTTCTTCTTCATTGGTGCAACAGCTCCATAGTGGACGTCTGCCTATTGGCAAATTATATACAACATTTGCTCACCATTAATGAGTGTACATATATACACCAGTGGGTGGGCAAATGCTGCTCATAGAGCCGCATGTGGGACTTTCTGTGTTCACATTCGGATCTGAAGGACAATAGATAAAAAAAAAAAAAAATTTTAATTTAAAAAAAGGTTTATTTCATTTCATAGATTTCCAATCTGGGAAATAGATCTTCAATCCCAACATAAATAAATAAATATATATATATATTTACAACATACATAAATTTCCTCTTCCTCATTGATGCAACAGCCCCATTCGTCTGCCATTAAACTGCATATATATATATGTAATATATATATAACTGCATATATATATATATATATATATATATATATATATATATATATATATATATATATATATATATGCAGTTTAATGGCAGACGGATGTGAACACAGAAAGTACGACATATTAGAAAAACCATATATCTTTTACGCACACACACATGTGTGTGTGTGTGTAGAAAATATATGGTTTTTCTAATAATTAGATACTATAGCTAATATTTATTTAACTTTATTAGACAATATGAATTAAAAAATATGGGTAAAAAGTTTACGACATAAATACAATTAGAAAAAGTTAACAAAACATTCAATTCAGACGATTTTCCTTTGATTTTTTTTTTTATAATCTGGTGCATTCAGTCTTCATTGGTGCAACAGCCCCATGGTGGCCCGTCTACCTATTGGCAGATTATATACAATATTTTCTCACCATTATTCTGTGGGTATATATACACTGAAGTGACAAAAGTCATGGGATAGCAATATGCAAATTTTCAGATGGCAGTAGCATCGCGTAGAACAGGTATAAATGCGCAGTGCTTTCGCAGAGCTTTCATTTCTGTTCAAGTTATTCATGTGAAGAGGTTTTGACGTGATGATGACCGCACGACGGGAATTAACAGACTTTGAACGCGGAATGTTAGTTGGAGCTAGACGCATGGGTCATGCCATTTCGGAAATCGTTAGGGAATTCAACATTCCCAGATCCACTGTGTCAAGAGTGTGCCGAGAGTATGAAATTTCAGGCATAACATCCCACCATGGACTGCGCAGGGGTCGACCGCCTGCACTTAGCGACCGAGACCAACGACGTCTGCAAAGAGTCGTACATTCTAACAGACGAGCAACACTGCGTCAAATAACCGCAGAAATCAATGTGGGACGTACAAGGGACTTGTCTGTTAGAACTGTGCGGAGAAATTTGGCTTTCTTGGGCTATTCCAGCAGAAGACCGACTCGAGTGCCTTTACTGACAGAACGACATCGCTTCCAGCGACTCTCGTGGGCACGTGGGCATATCGGTTAGTCCCTAGAAGAATGGAAAACCGTGGCCTGGTCCGATGAGTCACGATTTCAGTTGGTAAGAGCTGATGGTAGGGTTTGAGTGTGGCGCAGACCCCACGAAGCCATGGACCCATACTGTCAGCAAGGCACTGTTCAAGCTGGTGGTGGCTCCGTAATGGTGTGGGCTGTTTTTTCATGGCATGGACTTGGTCCTCTGGTGCGACTGGACCGAACATTGACTGGAAATGCTTATGTTCAGCTACTTGGAGATCACTTGCAGCCATTCATGGACTTCATGTACCCAAACAACGATGGGATTTTTATGGATGACAATGCGCCATGTCACCGGGCCACTGTTTGCGATTGGTTTGAAGAACATTCTGGACAATTCCAACGAATGATCTGGCCACCTAGATCGCCCGACATGAATCCCATCGAGCATTTATGGGACATCCTCGAGAGGTCTGTTCGTGCCCAAAATCCTGCACCATCAACGCTTTCACAATTATGGACGTCTATCGAGACAGCATGGCTCAATATTCCTGCAGAAGACTTCCAACGACTTGTTGAGTCCATGCCACGTCGAGTTGCTGCACTTCGCCGGGCGAAAGGAGGGCCGACACGATATTAAGAGGTATCCCATGACTTTTGTCACTTCAGTGTATATATATATACCACTGGTGGGCAAATGTTGCTTATAGAGCTGCATGTAATTCTTTATGTACTTACATTCTATAATATCGAGGAAGGTAAAATTAATGAATATCAAATGTTTAACGAGTTGAAAAAGGAATTTTAAATTAGATTTAAGTATCTGAGGTGCTTCACATTGACATTTGCATTTTTTATTAATCCATTTGCTATTGATATTGTTCAAGAAGGTTTGGATTTGATTGATCCGATTGATCCAGATCTGTTGAGATTGTTTAGCATTTTTATACAGCATATTTCTATGAATGTTTAAACTCTACTATGAAGTTTGAGGAGTAAAAATATTGCTCATAATTAACTAATCAGCGTCTTAAAGAATTACTACAACAGACTTGACAAATGATACACTAGATTACAAAAAATTAATGGAAAGAAAATCGACTGAACTTGCAATTATTAAATATTTTGCTTTTTGTTAATTTTTTTCAATTACATTTATTTCACAAAATTTTCACCTTTATTTTTTTAATTTATATTTTCTAATAAATTAAATAAATATATAATATGGATATATACTTTTTTTAATAATTAAAATTATTAGAGAAATTATATATCTTTTTGAAAAATCTTATATAATCATATATCTCATAATCATATTAATTTTGGGAATTAAGCTTTTAATATGACATAGCTCCCATATACTATATATATACAGAGAGAGGCTTAAAATAGATTAAACCGCTAGAGATTATAGATAAAAAAATATTTACGGTAAGTGCAGTTTTCCATTAGCAGAAAGAGATAAAATACCTGGTTTTATTCGTAACATTCAGCATAATAAAACGATATGCACAGAAATGCCTTTCCATTAATTGGGGGAAAGGAATTTAAAAAAAGTACCCCTTATCCCCCATAAAAGAGAGTAACCATAAACCACGTACCACTTCGAACCATGATTTATTTTTTTAAATAACAAAAATAAATAAATAAAATAACGATATTATTAAAATTATTTTTACTGATAATATTTGAAAAATCTGAAATCATATGTAATAACTTTTTGTAAGTTATATGAGTCTAGAGCTATCAGGTGTTTGTTAGTCATGTTTATATCGGAAATGAGCGTAATAAAACGATATACAATAAATGTCCTTCGATTAATTGATAGAAAAGGATTTAAAAAAATATCACTTATCTCCCCATAAAAGAAGATTCCCAATCAACTTTATTTACTTAAGATCCAAATGGAAAATAGCCACAGTTATTACCGTTCACCAACCCAACAGAGATAAAAAAAAATTCTTTAAAACCACACTGTTTCACTCTTCAATAGCCCTTGCAAAATTTATGAACACCTCATTCACAATAGTATCAAAGAATACTGCACTAACAACAACATCATCTCAAAGGAACAATTTATATTTAAATACCATCTTAGTACTATAGATAAATTGCTTGGAATACTTGAACAAATAGATGGTGGCTTAACTTTCAATGAAACCCCAACAATATTTTTTCTTGAAATAGAGAAAGCCTTTCGTAAAGTTTGACACCGGGGTTTAATTTACGAACTAATAAAGTTAAATTTATCCAATTAACATCACTCATGATTTCCTTAAAGACAGACACTTCAAAATCAAGACAAACAATATCCTCATCTTCAGAACTAATGATTAGTGAACTCGTTTAAGGATCTTTATTCTTTTCCATTTTATACTCCATTTACTTTTAACTAAAAAATGCAAGGTTGTTAGTTCGTCTGTCTGGTTAAGATTGTCTGTGTCTTTCAACTGTGTATGAGTTCCTAAGTCTTACATTCTTTCTTTACATTTTCTAAGCTATTCGTAATTAAGAAGTGCGAGAAACTACGTTTTAAATTGATCAAATTATTTTTTTTTGTTCAATTTCTAAAAATTTTAAATTTGGCTTAATTTAAAGTCTGTCGCCAGCAGTCCCTGTAGCGCAGTGGATAGCGCGTTGGACTTCTAATCCAAAGGTCCCGGGTTCGAATCCCGGCAGGGATGAGTAAGGAATTCCAGGTTTTTGCTATTATTTTTTTAAGTATTCGTAGTTAAAAATGATCAAATGATCAAGCAATCGATTTTAATATAACAAAATATTACTACAACGCTACGAAGAGTAATCCAATCACAAATCACAGGCCTTATCGCTCGACGTTGGCCAACTTTTTACTCTCAAACGCCTTGCATGTCATGTAACTTGGATTGAGCCAATAAGGATCGTAGGAGTAATTGAAACCTCACTCTGCGTAAAGCGACTCTATGCCGCTTCAGTGTGAACGGGTGGAAAAAAAAATGTTCTTCTCTGCCTACTTCTAAACTGGATCGAGTGTCGTTCGGGAACCCATTAAAAACCGGTTTGGCAAAACCCTACCAAAAAAAAATCATGAGCTTCGACCACGCTCCGGCTAGAGTCGTTTTTTACCGCAAAGGAAAAAAAGGAAACCCATTAGCGACTAGCTGTCACTCACAGCCAGAGATAATGTGGGTTTGTTTTTCGCTGTCAAAGGAGACACTAGGATTGAAAGCCGTTCGCCTCTTATGCTGTCTCGTCTGGACGCTGCTTCTGTCACTTGACGCTTTGCTGCTGAACGTATTGGTAGGAATGATGCTTCTACATTCTACGCATTACAGACACGAATCTTGCATTCTATGCAGACGACTCGGCGGTCCTCTGCACAAACAGATAACCTACACATGACCATAAAAAAATCCCAGAATACTCCAAATATCTGCTATTTGCTTTTTCCTGAGGATTTGCAAACGTTCATTTTTCATCCACACTAAAATTAACAGGTTTGGAGAGCTTTTAGGAACGACGATCGCGATTCACGTGTTCAAATCGAGATGCAACTTTAGACTAAAATATAGATCCAAAAAGGTCCATATATATATGAACTTTTTAGAATTGAGAGTTTTTATTTATGCATATGCTTCTTTTTATTTAAGCAAAGTATTTACATCTGATATGATTAGCAGCAGCATTGGTGCAGTCTCATAGTGGGGCAAGGCCATCTGTCTACTGGCAGATTTCGAGACAGGAGATAATTTCTTTTTATACGTGGGGTTGTCAACTCTACGCCCAACGTTCTACAGTCATTTATACCGGGGCCAACTGTTTAAAATGGATTCCAAATCACTACAAACACCCATGTCACCGAGCGCGGAGAGGTAGATCGTCGGCCATCAGGCCCCATCTTTTACAATAAAATGCTGTAAAAATATTTTTATTTTCAATATTTTCATCATCATCATTATTGGCACTACAGCCCAGTGTGGGCCAAGGCCTACTGGTAGATTTCGAGACGAGAGATGTTTTTTTTTTTTTACGGGGTAGGGTTGTCAGTTCTACACCCAACGCTCAACAGTCATATGAGACCGGGATCTACGGCTTAAAGTGGATTGCGAACCACTACAAACATCCATGGCACCACCGGGACTCGAACCCGAAACCTGTGGTACCGAGTGCCAGAGCTCTAGCCACTCAGGCCCATTTTCTATATTATAGCATATTTTTATTCGAAATTAGGATCATAAATCATAACATCAAAATGGCTAGCGCTTCGGACTTTTGTACCATAGGCTTCAGATTCGAATCCTGGCGTGGCATGGATGTTTGCTAGAATCCACGTTAAACTGTAGATCTCGGTCTAATTAGCCTAAAGTATGGCTGTACTGCAAAAATATGGCTGTAGAGTAGTGACCGTTGACCAAGACCGTGCCAAACATCCATAGAACCCGAAACCTATGGCGCCAGAGCGCGATTCACTCGGCCATCAGACCCCACATCTAATATACAACTTGTTAACTAATTATAAAAAATAAAAAAAAATTTTAATCTATAGCTTATATAAGGTTCTTATTTATAAGTCTACTTTCCCACTGCTAAAATACATAGCAAAGTCTTTATTAATTGCCACTTTTCAACAGCTTAACATGCATATGGATATTCAAATCAGCCTTTCCTCTTTATCTTCTCTACAGTGTTTGCTCTGGAATAACGACTCAAAGCTAACGCAAACACTAAGTAGATTCGAAGAGCCACTAGAACTTTTTTTTCTTGATGTCAGCGTTCTTTTCTCTCCACCTGTACTATTATTTGCCCAAGCATTTCTTCTCCTACAACAAGGCCACGTGACAACAGCTCCGTGAAGAATATATAGGCCCTCCACCGCAAATTTAATCCCGCTCTTTTCTGTCAACATTCTGAGTGTTCCCACTTTGTACACGGCTCATTTTCTCGGCTACCTCCATTGTTTGAGCGTGGTATGGTTCCAGACTAATGTCAATAGTGTCGTCGGCGACGCTTTGATCTCGCGCACTCTCTGTTATCATTCAAAAGTTTCCGAAGGCGGGGGAGGGGTGTACTACTTTGTAAAGCATTTTACCGTATTATCTTGCAAATGCTGTAAAGGGAGGGTGGAAAAATTGCGAGGAATAGGCTCGTAGGTCTAATAACGATCCAAATACGGATAGAAACTGACCAATATTATTATTTGTTTTATATAATACAATTGAAAATTCTTGATCGGTTTTGTGTGTTGAAAATCTCGATCGATCGATCTTGATCGGTTTTGTATGTTGAAAATCTTGATCGATTGATCTTGATCATTTGAAAACATATAGCCGTTCTTTTTATTTATTTATTTAGGTTCGGTTTGTTTTGTCGCTCTGCGGTCATCTTGTGCACACTTTAGGCTAAACAAACCGAGACCTAGAATATAAAGGTGATTCCGAACTACTACAAACATCCATGGCAACGTCAGGAATCGATCCCGAAGCCTGTGGTACCAAAGGCCAGAGCGATAGCCACTCGGCCATCAGGCCCCTTATTTATTTAGGAGAAGTACAAAATATAAACACATATGAATTTCAACATTTAAAAGAAAAGGTTCAATTTTTTTCCCCGCATGTTTTGTTATTTCTTCTTTATGACGAAAGAAAAGCTTTGTTAAAGCTGAAATATCAAGCTTTACAACTATGGATATTTTGCAATCAATTATTTAATTAACATTATTTAATTTCAATTATTTAACTTACTACACAATGAAGATGGAAGTTTTAAGGCCTTATCGACGGGCTTGTTTCGCCATTTTCAATTTGAAGCAAAGTACCACTTCCATTCAAATAGTGAATTCAGAGTTGTACGCTCATCCAACATTAATCCTCAGTAGTTCAATTGCATGAAGCTACATTTACAATTCATTTAGCTTCATTAAGAAATTTCCTCACATTTTTAGTTTTTCTTCTCTAATACAAAAGAAAATCTTTGTTAAAGCTTGAAATGCCAGGCTTCACAGTTGTTATAGATTTTTATTGCATCAAATCCATCTAA
The DNA here is from genome assembly GCA_021605075.1 of Caerostris darwini. NCBI lineage: Eukaryota > Metazoa > Arthropoda > Arachnida > Araneae > Araneidae > Caerostris > Caerostris darwini. The sequence continues at coordinate 66,024 of BPLQ01013054.1, read as the reverse complement.
TTTACTACACAGTGAAGATGGCAGTTTTAAAGCTTTATCGCACGGGCTTGTTACTTTACTTTCATTTTGGAGCCAACTACCAATTTTCATTCAAATAATGAATACAAAGCTGTGCGCTCATTCAACGTTCATCCCCCATGGCTCAATTACATGAAGCGTTTTATCGTCAGTTTAGTGGTAACCAATGAGAACATTACGATTTATAGTCACATGACTTTTCTCCCACATAAACAAGCTCATTGAAGGTCCTGCATACCGTAAACTTATTGTTGTTGTTTCTTATCCCACCTGGCTGACCAAGCCCACGAGCCCATACGACTCATGATTGAAGGGGAAGGAAGCAGCTTTTGTTGTGATGGAGCACCAGTAGGCAGAAGTCTGACTTTGGCTCCGTGACGCTCTTACAGTTATAGGAGATCGAGACCTACTGCTTAAAGTGGATTCCGAAACACTGCAAACATCCATAGCACCGCCGGGATTCGAACCCGGAACCTGTGGCACCGAGCGCCAGAGCGCCAGACACTCGGCCATTCAGGTCCCAAATTTGTGAATGCCAACGGCACGCGGTGTTCCCAGGTGGTCACCCACCCAAGTATTGACCGCGCCCAATGATGCTTGACTTTGGTGATCTAACGAGAACCGGTATATTCAGCATGGTATGGCCGTTGGCCTAAACTTATTGTTTGAATGGTAAGACCCATTTGCTTCATGTTGAAAATAAGAAAACTACCCCTTGTATTAAGCGTATTAGAAGACTTTAAAGAATGTACATTAAACACCATATTCTTTATTGACACACCGGTTAAGTAGGTTTCCATAGATAAGAAATATTTCGATCATTGAGTAGATTCCGTTGTTAAAGTAGGATTCCATCGGATACTAAAATCTTGTATTGTAAAACGTCAGCAAATCAGAATCCTAATCTCCTGCCTACTCAGAATCCTGATTCGTTGGCCAACTACGAAGTGAGATTTTAGTATCCAATGAAAATCCACATTTACAAAAACATGTTGAGAATCTGTCATAGGTACTTGACAACTTGTCATAGGTACTTGATAATCCCTGCAAGAGGGAAATTATACGGAGTATCTTCCCTATCCGATGAGGGAATGCATCAGATTTGAATTGGATTTGGCTGAGGCAAGACCACATTTGGAATCAGTATAAACCGTTTTGAAAATTACATTATAAATGGATAATAGATTTTTATAGATTTATATGTCAGTTATGTTGTCAAGTGTTGTTGTGTTAGTTTTGTTAAAATAAAATAATGAAAAGGCAAATTGGAGTCATATTTGATAGAACAGTACATGAACAGGCACCTCAGCAGTGATTGTACATCACAGAGAACACGGGCGCTTCAAACTGTTTCTATAAATTAGATACGATTTTAGACGTTACGCTTAAAATGTCTTACCATCTGCGCTTGAGATTGAGCTGTTTCCAGTTCCCCTACGATTCACTATATCATTCCGTTAAGAAGATGTTGATAGCTATTCCTTTTAACTGTTTGATTTTGCATTTGCATTTGCATTTTTAACGAATGTTGTAAAAAAAAATTTTAAAAAAATCGACAAAATGTTGAGATGTCTGAGCAAAAACAAAGTGGAAGATACCACGTATGTTCTGAAGCCTGTGTAAGTTCATGAAGCGTATGTGTTTCTCTAAATGCTTGATTCGACATTCATCCTCCGTGGCTCAATTACATGAAGCGTTTTATCGTCAATTTAGTGGTAACCAATGAGAACATTACGATTTATAGTCACATGACTTTTCTCCCACATAAACACGCTCATTGAAGGTCCTGCATACCGTAAACTTATTGTTTGACCTTTAAGTCCCATCCCTTACTCACGTATACACTTGCATATTCGTCACTATACAGTTGCATCTGTTAGGAAGCATTAGTAGTACAGTTTATTCAGTACTTCTTCAGAAAAGTGACAAAATATGCAAATTATCTTATTATTGTTTCTTATCCCACTTGGTGGGCAGCGATATCTAGACCAAGTCTAAGAACCCATGTGGTCCATGGAAGGAGGGAAAGGGGAGGGGCAGCTTCAGTTACGATGGAGTAACCTAAATAGCTGTCTGGCTTGACTTGACTCCGAGACGTTGACTTTTTACGGGGTAGGATTGTCAGTCCTATGCCCATCGCTCATATTAGACCGAGATTTAGGGATTAAAGCGGTTCAGAATCTGAACCACTACAAACATCCATGGCACCACCGGGATGTCCGAATTCGAATCCGAAACCTGTGGCACTGAGCGCCAGAGCGCTAGTCACTTGGCCATCAAGCTTCTATATTATTATCAAACACCATTGTTGATATGTTAATCATGGACAGCACATAAATTAATTTTATCACGATTCCTGTGTTTAAACTTGCTGAATAATTTTACTTATTCAAATGATTAACTGGATAATAAATAGAAACTGTAAACTCACTGTTAAATTACGATTTGTCAATATACAAATATAGTTTTAAAACTGTGATCTGTTTTATCTATCAGGAATTTCGATTTAAAACAAATTATGTTCAAGAAGTAAAGTAAGATTAGTTAATGCTTTGGTTTGATAATATCATTCATCGAACTATTTTGTCCAAAAATGTAAGATAAGATAGTAAATATCCGTATGGATACGATATTAAGATGTAAAAGAAAAATTAGAAAAAAATTGTTAGAAATTTTGGAATTGCCAAGGACATTAGAATTGCTTTCATTACAACATTCATTTGGGTAATTATTTAAAAAAAAAACTGCAGTTATTATTAACAAAACAAATATAAAAGCTTTAACTAATTGTTTACATGTGTTAAATTAATTTTAAGAAGTTAGCTAAAATTTAACTTTGGATTCTGTAATAATATAAAAAAGATATTGACGAAACAAAGATTTCTGTTTGATCGATGATATTTTACTAATTAGAGATGCATAAAAATAAACATTTACAGATTGCTAAACTTATCTAATTTAATTATATAAGTAAATTATATAAGTTTATAATTTACTTATATAATTTATTTATTGATAAGTTATTTATTGATATACAACAAACTTGTTGTATTTCGATAAACAATATTGTTTTTATATATCAAATTATATTGTTTTTAAACTATTAAAGTTACTCATTGTTTGTTTTGTCTTCATAAATTTGGCTTCATGAATTTGTGCATAATAGAAACGTTGTACTTTTCAACAACAATGAATGGTACATATTTGATAATGTTAAAGAAGCTGGTCCTTAACAATATGGTAAGTGACTCATATTTTTTAATAACGCATTACAGACATCATTGATTTTAATAAATAAATTATTTATTTTAATAATCATCACGAAGCATATGTTTGATTGATAACTATCACTTGATATTTTAATTAAATATTATTTTTTTAAATTAATTCCCATCTTAATTCTTCTTCATTGGCGCAACAGCCCCATGGTGGGCCAAGGCCGTCTGCTTACTGGTAAATTTCGAGGAAGGAGATGTTTTCTTTTTACGAATTAGGATTTTCACTCCTATGCTCAACGCTCTACTGTCATGTTAGACCGCGATCTATGGTTTAAAGTGGATTAATTGTAATGATGAAGTGGATGATTAAGCGAATTAAGGTGGATGATTGTGCTAATTTCCCAGATTCTCAATATTATTTTACTTTATTAAGAGAAAAATACGAAAATTAATTGTTTGCGATTCCCGTACATAAAGCGTCACATATTTTAAATCTATATAATTTAACTATTGTGTCAACCAAACATTATGAAAACACTTTTCGCATCTAATTTACAACAATCATAAATAGTTGTACCACAATAGCGGCTATCTCGCAAAATCAATATTTGATGTCTCAATCTTGGCTATTTGAAGGCAATTCCGGCTATCTCGCAAAGCCAATATTTAAGTCTCAATCTTGACTATTTGAAGTTAATCATTGCTGTCTCGCAAAACGAATATTTACGATTCAATCTTGGTTATTTGAAGACACTCCTGACTATCTCTCGAAACCAATATTTGATGTCTCAATCTTGGGTATTTGAAGGTAATCGTGGTGTGGTTATATCGCAAAACCAATATTTATGTCTCACTAGTCAACACGATAATAGACCCATTCACAGTTTTCGAAATAGACTATCACCAAAAATAATTCTATGGACTGAATACTTCTACTTTTCTTGTATCAATCGAACGTTACGAAAGCCTTTTTTTTCACATCTTGTCTAATTTACAATACTAATCAGAAATTTGTGTGTTGTAGAAGATAATTATAATTACCTTTAATCACCAATATCACCATACAAAACAAAGCGAGATCATCAACTAATTAACCATTTTTGCCAAATTACTAATCAATGGATTTAATATTTCTTTTACTGTAACAATCAAATATTAAATAGTAATTAAGATTGTCGATAATAAACCAATATTTACACCCTTCAAGTGAAAAACCAGTCATCGGCAGAATAATGTAAAGGCCACAGCTAAGGGCCATACAAAATGGAAATAATACTGGAGCTGTGGAAATGGAAATAGTATTGTATGGAAATAATACTGTAACTGGAAATGGAAATAATACTGTAACTGGAAATGGAAATAATACTGTAACTGTGTATTTATTTCCATACAAAAACAAAACAAGATCCCCGACTAACAAAAGATTCACACATCGAAAACAAGGTCATCACCATTTTTGCCAGAAAACAAATCGATGGATTTACTATTTCTTTTATTGTATCAATCAAATATTAATTAATCAATTTGATTTATAACACTAATGTCCATCTCGATAACTGTTTGAAAAAAACCAATCAAGATTGTTGATCATAAACCAATATTTACACCCTTCAAGTCAAACACCAATCATCGGCAGACTAATGTAAGGCCCACAGCTTGTCCAGCACTACTAAATAGACCTGAATAACCCTAATTTTTACAGTTACCCCCAACACACACACAGCCTCTTGGTGTGAAATGTTTATGTCTGTGATCTGAGTGGTGTTTTGATCGACCAATTCACTATTTTCGAAGTCGACTATCACAAAAAATAATGCTATAGACCGAATCATTTGACTTTTGTTGTTATATCAATCGAACATTACAAAAGCACTTAATTTTTTACACCTTGTCTAATTTACAACGTTAATCAGAAATTTGTTTATTGTACGAAGATAATTATGGTTATCTTCAATAACCATTATTTACTTCCATGCAAAACAAAACAAGATCGTCGACTACAAGACCAACCGATAGTCGACAGATTACAAATCGATGTATTCAATATTTCTTTTACTGTATCAATCAAATATTAATAAAACAATCTGATTTACATCTCCACTTCGCTAACTGTTTAAAAAAAAGTAATCAAGATTATTTATCTAAAAAATTGTATCAAGATTGTTTATTTTTTAAAAAAAGTAATCAATCAACAATCTTCACTTCGATAACGGTTACTAAAAAAAAATTAATCAAGATTGTTGATCATAACCAATATTTACACCCTTCAAGTCAAAAATCAGTCATCGGCAGACTATTGTAATGCCCACAGCTGAATCGACTTAAACGTCCCTAATTTATACGATCCATACAAAACAAAACGAGATCATCAACTAATTCACCATTTTTGCCAAATAATAAATCGATGGATTTAATATTTATTTTACTGTGCCAATCACATATTAATAAAACAATCTGATTTACATCACCACTTCGATAACTGTTTTAAAAAAAAAAGTAATCAAGATTGTTGATCATAAACCGATATTTACAACCTTCAAGTCAAACACCAGTCATCGGCAGACTGATGTAGGGCCCACAGCTGCCCAGTACTACTGAATGGACCAGAACGACCCTAATTTTCACAGTTAACCCCCCACAGCCACGTGGTGTGAAATGTTTCTGTCGGCGTTCTAAGTGGCGCTTTGATCGCGCCCGCCCTATTGTGCCCCTGTCAGCATAGAGACGTCAGTCAGTCGGGCCCCCGTTGAAGAGGGCCCCCCAAGAGGTGCAGTAATGGGGTTACACGGTTTTCATCTTTGCCGCTCCTGCCATTTGTTTTCAACCGCAAGACAAATCTCATTCTCTTTCTGATAAAAACTTTTTGAGGGGTGCATCTCAACCCCCATGCCATTTTTTTTTTTTCATTATCATCCCCTGCATGCGTGTTAAGGTTGCCGGGGTTAAGAATTTATCGCCCCCACCGCTCAAAAGATGTCTGTTGTTTGTGGTTAGCGACAATTTGTAGAAACGGTATGTCAAAGGTGATGCACAGTTGATGTTGAAGGGCAGGCTCGTGCCGCTTACTTGAAGTGATGTGTTCATTGGTTAATCTTTGTTTGGACTGGCGTTGTCATGTAGCTAAAGTAGGGTTAAGCCAGAAGGACTCTATAAACCCAACTGAATAGAAGAAGGATGATTTTTATCATTTGAGTAAATTTTCAGAACGATTTCTAGTACTACTAGTAGTTACACCATACAACAACACTGTGTCTAGAGCTGAGTTGCCCCTTTACAGTTTGGAAATGATGTGGCTGAGAAGAAGTCTGATTGGCTCTGCAACGCTCTTACAGTCATATGAGCCTGGGACCTATGACTAAAGGCTCGTTCCCACCGAGGCGTGAGGCGACGACGTGTCACGAAAGAAAAAAGTTAGTTCTACTAGATGACAGATCTACTATTGGCTCAATCCAAGTCACATGACGCGGCAAGCATTTGAGAGTTAAAAGTTGGTCAACTCGAAACGGTGGTTTTCAACCGGTTTTAGGCGAACGCTGTGAGACTAGTGATTAGTCAACGTTTCACACTTCAACGCCTTGATGTGAACGAGCCCTTAAAGTGGATTCCGAATCACTACAAACATCCATGGTCAGGATTCGAACCCGAAGCCAATGGTACCGAGCGCCAGCACGTTAACCACTTAGCTATCAGGTTGCCCAACGAGCGATTTCTACTAGAAAACTAGCATCACACAAAATTCACATATACTCGTCAGTATTGTATTACCCAAAATACTAAGATCGCAAGTCGCGTAGTATCAGCCAATCAGAAGCCTGAGTGGGCGGGAGATAAGACTTCTGAATGGTTGACGTTCTGCGACACATAATCTTAGCGTTAGATTGCTGGCACAAATACAGTTCATAATTATTCCATTTTTCCAAGTGTCCTAAAAAAGATCTGGTGGGAATCATTTTAAATTTAGCGCAAGAATGATAAATAAATACTTTTGTATAATTTTTACGAATTGCTGATTTCAAAAATATATATAAAATGTGTAGTTTCTATTATCAAGAAAGTATAAGACATTATATTCTTGGTGAGTAAATTTAAATTCATGGGCAAATAATGGAATATAAGCCTGAACCACATTTCAGACTTCTACTGTTTGATAACGTGAAAAAGATATGTCTTCTACTAATTTTTCATGAGTAAATAGTGTATAGTGTAAACTAACACATTATCAGTCAGAGTTATCAGGCCTGTATGCGAAATAAAAAGATCTTCTATCAAAAGAATTTTAAAAGAAGATTGGCAATGATCAAATAAAGCATTGTTTAAATTCCTGCAATAAAACTTTTTTAAAAATGAGGCATGCAAAAATAAGTAGGAATGTCTGTATTGTCTAGTGTGCAAATATTTCAAAATTAGTATAGTTTAAAACAAAAATGGATCTTCAAAAACTTTATCCATACAACAAAAAGCTCATTCAAGAAATTCACCAAATTGTCTGTGCTACAGTTAAGGAACAATAATTGAAAACCAGTTAATATTTTAATAGTAAATAGAATTTTCCTTGTTATGCATCAATTTCAATGCATCGTCATTGAGTCCTTTTTGATATTTCATTATATCATCATTATATTTAATTATCTTCTTCAATTTCTTGAGAACCATGTTCCTCGTTAATTATGATTCTACTTTAAAATGATAAATTTTCTTAAGTAATTATCAATAATATAAAATTATGCAGTTCATATGTTTTGTTAATATACCTCTATTACTTCCATACTATTAAAATTAAGTAAATTTCAATGTCAAACAAATAATCAATAAAAAAAATTCCATTTAATTCGAGAAATTTTTTTAAAAAGTAACCGAATTTCAAGGATATTCGAACTATTATTCAACAAATTCAACTATTTATTCTTCATCAAGAGTTCGCCAAAAAGTTCCAAATTTCCTCCATGCAAAGTTGGTGCAACCCTGCACGACAGGGGGGCCCAACCCGACGGCTGAAGGGGTGTATTTAGGGGCGTGCACCCTTGTCTGGGACTTATTAGTTGTTGTCTATCAGGCGCCATGCCGGCCTGCCACTCAAGCGCACCAAATTACATCTTCAACACAGAGCAAACTAGTACTTGGACACAGAACATTGACAGCAGGTACAGAGGATGGGACGGTGCAGAAATTACAAAGGTGAACACGCACTTTTTTGTGTTTAACAACCAACTGACCGTTTTGTCGGTGCCGTTTTTGCTTGTCGTAAATTTTTTTTTCTTCCTACTAAGTACACCGTTTGAAAGTGTAGTAGCTCAGAGTTTCATTTAGGGCATCCTGTTTGAATTTTTTGCAACAATTGATCTAAGTTCATTCATGTTTAGCATTTATTTTGAAAAAACAGTTGAATAAACTCTTGAAAGAATCAGAAATAAAACAATGTATTCATGTTTATCACATTCTCAGATGAAATTCTAAATTTTTTTTTCATATTAAATCAATGCTGTTTTGAATTATAAAATCAATGATAATTCAATATTTAATGTTGATAATAATATCTCATTATTATTATCAATTCATTCTCAATAAACTCTTGAAAGAATGAAAAAAAAAATGAGAAATTAAACAATTCTTCTCAGCTAAAATTCTAAAAATTTTCACATAACTATATCATGAATTAATTATCAGAATGCTGTTTTGAATTATCAGCAAATATCCTTCATGATAATTCAATATTTAATTGAATTGATAATAATATCTCATTATTATTATCAATTCAATAAAGTCGATAATGAGGATATTAACATTTATTTTGAAAAATGGTTGAATAAACTCTTGAAAGAATGGGAAAAAAAAAAAAAAAAAAAAAAAAAATGAGAAATTAAACAATGTATTCATGTTTACTACATTCTCAGCTAAAATTCTAAAATATTTTATGTAACTATATCATGAATTAATCATCAGAATGCTGTTTTGAATTATCAGCAAATATCCTTGATGATAATTCAATATTTAATTGAATTGATAGTAATATCTCAATATTATTATCAATTGAATAAAATCGATAATAAGGATATTAACATTTCTTGATGTTAATATTTCATTATCGACTTTATTAATTATGATAATATTTCATAATAACTCAGTGGTTTGTAGAACATGAAAAATAATAAATATAATATTAATTCGCTAAAAATATAATGATCATTCAGTACTGCATTCAATTATTCTGATGGCTTAAGTACAGAAATTTCTTATATTTTAATTTTATATCACATTATTTTTTTATATGCACTAATTGAAGTAGATGTAGAAGATTTTTTTTTCCTATTTAAAAATTAGTAAATTATTTCTATTTGTTCAGAGAATTAATTTCTAAAGTTTGCAGTTTAAGTAATGCATTTAAATCCATAAAAATAATTTTCCTAATAGTATCAGTATATTTTCTAGTTAAAGAGTATTATATGCGAAACAATAAAAAAAAATTATTTTCAAAATAAATAAGTTGTGTTCATACATGGATAAATCCATATGTATTATCCTCATTAGCAATTTTTCTATTACTCAGAACACAGAATTTTCTAGAACTCAGGTACACGAACAAACTGACTTATTTAGCTAAATTTTTTTTAGCAAACTGATAAACAGTTTAACGATAAACATTTTCACTACTATTACTTAAAAAATATAAGCTTTTATGAAGGTATTATTCTTAATAGATTTTTAATTTCGTTTATCTTTAAAGAGTTATTAATTTTGTGGAATTAAAAGGCATATAATGATTTACTTGACATGCTCTTAATATAAAGTTTCATTTTTTTTTTATTCATCAGAGGCACAGGTTTAATGCATTGTTGACGTTGTAATGTTTCATTTTTTTTATTCATCAGTGGTACAATTTTAATGCATTGTTGACGTTGTAATGCTTCATTTTTATATTCATCAGAGGCACAATTTTAATGCATTGTTAAAGTTGTAATGTTTCATTTTTAAATTTATCAGAGGCCCAATTTTAATGTATTGCTGACGTTGTAATGTTTTTTTTTTTTTTTTTTTTATTATCAGAAACACAATTTTAATGCATTGCTGACAATTTAAATAACTAGTATATTCAATATTTTGTTGCACATCATTGACAAAATACGTTTACAAAAAATATATATCTTCTCAAACATGGTCAAATCTACCAAACAATACCTACCAAAAAACATTATCCACGTTACATTAGTCAGCCGAAAGCATGTCTATTTTTTTTTTTTTTATGGTACCCAATAACCAGTCTAATTTAAACAAAAGACATTAAGTAATCTTACCCATCCAAAGCCCAGAGGCCATGCATGTAACTTATACATAGAACTCTGTGAGGCCCACCCTGCTAGCTTTGATAAAGGAAGCTGTCCTTACGTTGTCATTATCTATTGAAAATCAAAGCGACAAGTTGGCGGCACCTGTGTTCTTTTCTTGTAGTGTGTGCACTTGACTCGAAGGAAGATAGGAGGTGACAGGTTCCCAACTGGTGACTCGATCGGGGTGGCCACATGACCATTAGTTTTTATCGGAAAGAAAATGCCTCAGTGTGGTTGGTTTGTAAATGGAACAATGGAAGGTTTACTGCGGTGACAAGCGTTTTATTTGAATTGGGAATTGGTATCGTAAATGGGGGTTAAATAATGTCCTTTTCAAAAGCACTTTCCGGCATTGTTGAAGTGATTGAAGCGACAAATTTGTGACCACAGGACACTTTCTTTGGGGATGACCGCTTGAAAGTGTGGCTAGACTGGAGTTCCTTAGCCCTTGGCAAGTGGTCTTTGGCAATAAATATTTTCAAGATTCGCTCTTTAAAATGCGTGTGGTCGGTCATCTAGTGTAGTATGTTGTATTGTAATGTTAAGATAGGATTTAGATAAATTCTTTGCTGGGCATTGAATGATTCATTTTACTTTGGAGGATTTATTACCAATTAGATAGACCCAATGGCGCTATCTTTCAAAAAAGTTTTGTTGCGATTCTGTTGGAAAGATAAGAAAATTTATTTCATGCACAGTTTCTGAAAATTTTTCTTGTAATTCAAATAATTTGAGTGATCAAAACTCACAGTCACCCCTCGTTCAAAAAATAAATAAATAAAAATAAATATTAATAATAATAAATAAAAATAAATAAATAAATAAAAAGAAAAATTAAAACCACAGAAGTGATTGAAGCGACAAATTTGTAACCATAGGACACTTTCTTTGGTGATGACCGTTTGAAAGCGTGGCTAGACTGGAGTTCCTTAAGCCTTTGGCAAGGGGTCTTTGGCCATAAATATTTTCAAGATTCGAGCTTTAAAATGCGTGTGGTCCTCTAGTGTAGTATGTTGTATTGAAATGTTAAGATAGGATTTAGATTATTCCTTTGCTGGGCTTTATGTGTATTGGATGAACCATTATAATCTGGAAGATTCATTTTACTTTGGAGGATTTATTACCAATCAGACCCAATGACGCTATCTTTCAAAAAATTTTTGTTGTGATTCTATTGGAAAGATAAGGAAATTTATTTCATGCACAATTTCTGAAAATTCCTCGTTTTCAGATAGTGTTGATGACTAAGGGTTATTGATGTTCAAAGAAAAATATTTTAATTTATAGTTTTTTAAGTTGGATGTAATTGACTTTAATGCAAGTCGCTTATGCAACAATAAAAAAATACTTCAAAAACGGAAATCAGTATCTCGTCAAATAATTGTAACATGAGCATATTTGTTTTGTTTCATATTTTTATCTCAATACAGAATCAATAGTTAAGTTTTATGTTATTTAGGCCGGTACAAATAGAAGTGAACCTCAATTACTAAAGTTGTAAAATAAAATTAAAAATAATAATGATGATAATAAAATCTATTTCATAAATTTTTTCATTATCTTGCATATATATGGGACCTGATGGCCGAGTGACCAACTCTCTGGAGCTCGGTGCCACAGGGTTCCAGCCCCGCAGTGCCATGGATGTTTGTAGTGATTTGGATGCCGGTCTAATATCACTGTAAAGATTTGTAAGGCTGATAAACCTACTCCGCAATAAGAAAATGTCTCCTGTCTCGTAATCTGAAAGTAGTCAGATGACCTTGGCCCTTCATGGGGCTGCTGCGCATATATATATACATGTGAAGCCTATATATTTTACAAAAGGCTCATATCTATTTATTTTTAATCTATAAAAAAAAATCGTCTCAATATACGCAACAACATTATAATTGATACTTATTATTAATATTTTAGTCATTTACATTAAAATTTTTTATAAATATTTTATAAGTCTCTTGTCCAAATCTAAATAATATATAATATTTGTAAAAAAAAATAATTAACATTTTTTTAAATTTATTTTAATGCAAGGAATGTTTTAAATTAACAATAATGGTATATTTTATTTTCATTTCTCTTTGTTTATTTTCATTTCGCTATTATTTAATATAATTTTGAGGTATAATTACATTTTTTTTTTTTTTTGAAAAATAATAATAATAAATATATTTTCAATCGTTACATGTAATAAGCTTTAATTTAATTATAGCATTTGATAATTCTAATACAAGTTTTAAAAAAATTTTACTGCCCTTTTTTTAATGAAATATTTAAGTATTACGAGCTTAACATTTTCAAAAATTCATTACCTCCATTTAGCAATTTTCATTAAAAAGAAATTATAAACTAATATTATAATTATCAAATACTAATTTTTTTGTACACTAAGAATTTTTTTTAATAACGCATTTATAATGACAATCGCTTCTAGTTATTTATTTCATATATTTTAAACATCAATCCTGTTCACGATTTTACTTTAAATACATAATTAATAATAATAATTATTATTATTATATTAGTTTTTACTTTTAGTTTAAGTTAATAGACGCATAGAATTGTATTCAATTGAAATACAAATAAAAATTGCATTTTACATCATATTACAAGTCTCGTCTTATATCTTACTTTTATATTGCATTTTACTTTTACGCCTTACAAGTCTCGCATATATATTTTTTTTTATACAATATTTTTGCTTTTACGCCAAAAAAGGGATAGCCATGTCAATATTAAAATCCTGCCAATGAATCAATAATCGGCATGTTTTTTTTTTTTATACAATATTTTTGGGGGATAGCCATGGAGGGATTTGCAAGTGCACCTGGACTAAACCCTAATAGAGTACTTCATTCACAGCATCAGGTGACAGCCAACCGCCTCGCTTAATTCGTTTCGCTTTTCCTCTATTTTGGTGGTCTTTCACGAAAGTATTGCGGAGTTACGCCTAGTTCTTTTATAGCGGTGTATTTTTCAAAAGCGTAGCATAACGTACTATATAAGAAGCTATGCTAGGTTGCTGTGCTAGGCTATGCTATGCTAGGTTGCTGCGATTCTTAAGTTTGTTGTCAGAACTCTCAATGGCCAGGGAATATGTTGTCCAGGCTGGATAAAATTTTCTCTCCACCCTTTTTTTTTTACTAAACCAATTGTAATATAACCTTAACTGTCTTAACAATATCATAGCCGAGTCACGAAATGCTGGAACAATTTACATCCTAACTTGCCGTTAATAGGAAACTTTACAAAACAAACTTCTATAGCTCCTTGCCGTTAATAAAAACTTTACAAAACAAATAGTTATCTTTGCGAAACAAGCTTCTATACCTTCTTGCTGTTAATAGAAACTTTTTTGTAAAGTTTCTATAACGGTAAGAATTTAATAGTTATCTTTACAAAACAAACTTCTATAGCTTCATGCCGTTAATAGAAACTTTACAAAACAAATAGTTATCTTTACAAAACAAACTTCTATTATTTAACTAATTATTTTTATTTGTATTATTTTTTTAAAATTATTTATTATTATTTTTTTGACCCACGATTTCCTTTAACTGGTTCGCTTTAAATTTTTAATTTCTGCTAATTCTGTGATACTTTGTTTTTATTATATTTGAATTCTGAGCATATATACACTACGTACAAAGGTACTCGACTCTCCTATCCAATCAAGTAGAATCCATAATCGGCATGTTTTGAAGAAAAAAAAAAAAAGGGAGATTTATACTGCACCTGGACTAAAAACCTAATAGAGTACTTCATTCACAGAATCAGGTGACAACCAGACCGCCCGTCTTAATTCGTCACGCTTTTCCCTATTTTTATGGTCTTTAACAAAAGTATTGAAGAGTTACGCCTAGTTCTTTCATATCGATATATTTCAGGGAGGCATTTTTTGGCAGGGAGCATTTTTCAAAAATGTAGGGTAACGTATAAGATGCTATTTACAGATTGCTGCGATTCTTAAGCTTGTTGTCAGAACTCTCAATGAGGAAGGAAGATGTTGTCCAGCCTTTTTTAGAGGCTGGACAACATTTTCACTCCACCCATTTTTTTACTAAACCAATTGTAATCTTAACTTAACTGTCTTATAAAATGATATTATGGTCATTTATGAGTCAACTACAATTGCATCAGCAGTTTCTACACTCTTGAACCTTTTTAACATTTACCCAATGAGAGGATTCTTTTGGAAGGGTGATTTGGTTTGGTTTTTCGCTCTACTGTCATTTTTAGCACATTTTAAGCTAACTAGACTGGAACCTACAGTTAAACGTGGATTCCGAACCACTAAAACACATCCATGCCATCGCCAACATTCATACCTGAAGTCTGTGCTACCAAAGGCCAGAGTGATAGCCAATCGGCCATCAGGCCGCTTGGAAGGGTGAAATCACAAATTTAATCAATAACAGATATCGTAGGTTCTATATGCCGACTATGAAAGTACCTCCGATTCAATTTCCTGAATTTGCAACGACTTAGATATTGCTATATGTCCTATATCATGCTTTTATCAAGTTGTATCAAGAACTAATTTGAATTTTTAATGACAAACTGTGCTTTTGGCATGATTTTATATTTGAATTTTATATTTTTTATTCGTTTATCACCTGTATGTTATCACATAAATTGAATGTGCAGTAACAAGAGAGATAATTTGACATCATGTTATTGTATGCAAAGCAATTCTTAATAGTTAACAACAAAATGTCTTTAGTTAAAAATCAAAGAACTACTAAGGTTGGCGACTGGTCGAAAAGAGGTAGTGAAATTTTTTGTTTAAATATAAAACTTATATTTAACTAATGAGTTATTTTAATGTTATAATTTATGATGCTAATTTTGAATAAAAATAAGGTATAATATTGAAAATAAAAATAATTTTATAACATTTAATCTTGAAGGATGCGACCTAATGGCTGAGTGACTAGACCTCTGGCGTTCGGTGGCATGGATGTTTGTAATGGTTCGGAATCCGCTTTAAACCGTAGGTCCCGGTCTAACATGATCGTAGAGCGTTTCGGGGGTATTGTTTCTCCTCTCAAGCTACACGCACCTCCTCGGTAGTGCTAAGTGAGTAACATCGGTGCAGCGCCTGCCTTAAGGCATCCAAGATAACTGTCTAAGTGTTTTCCAGCTACATTAGAACAAATATAAATATATATTAAAAGTTATGACCAGTTATATAACTCAGCATGTAATCGAAATTCTTTTTCAGAACCTATCGAAAATTTTCACAAGACAGCTTTTTGAATTTATGCTTTATTAAGGTAATAAATTCCTCTTGGTCATTTCTCTGATGTTTCTCTAGCGGCAGATGGCCAATAGGCCAGCACTCTGGCATTTGGTACCACAGACTTCAGATTCGAATCTAGGCGGTGGCATGGATGTTTGTTAGAGGTTTGGAATCCACTTTAAACTGAAGGTCCTGGTCTAATTAGCCTAAAGTGTGCACAAAATGAACGTACAGCGACAAACTGAATCAAAGTGATATTCCTTTAGAATTATTATTCCCTCACTATTGTTTCTAATGAAAGAAAAAACATATCTAAAAAAAGTATTAAAATATTTAATTGCTGAATTACGTGTTGTTCTTAAAAAGGGTTCCTTTTTTAATTTTTTGATAGTTTTTATTTAGTTCGGAATTTTATTTCCAAAATTATTTCAAACAATCTGATTTCAGCTGTAAAAAGGCTGCTACAGTTACAGGTATTACGTTTCTTCAGCAAGGCATTTTAAAAGCATAATTTTTCCTTAGCCACTCAAAAATAGAATTTGAGTAATAATTACTAAATCTGAATTGTATCCACTGGAATTCCATTTAAATATTATTCAGAGTCAATCTATAGATTAGCCATTTAGAAATTTGTACTAATTCAAGCATCTTTTTCACGTATTACGAATAACCGACATATTCTCGAAATTTATTTTTTGATTTACATTCATTTAGTTAACATTACATTAAACATTTAGTTTTATGTCTCCTGATTTTTATATTATTCTTAATTTTTATTCAATAATTCTCATACATCCTATGTACTAGATGAAGTACTTAGTAATATAAAATGAAAAATTGGTTTTGTAAGCTTTTGATTGCATTTATAATAATTGTATTCTTTGCTTTATTTTATTATTAATTTTTTTTTTAATTTTAAGAAATAATAATAAATTGTATTCTAACTTTTCAAAGAAACTCTTTATTTTTTTATTTATTATTATTTTTTTTAATAAATAACATAAAAAATACAATACATAATAATAAATTACAATACATAATAATATAAAAGACTTAAATAATTGCAAAGACAATTCAAATTTTTAAATTAGATAAAAAATTTACCCAACAAGAGCAACAGTTTTTTTATGAAAAATTTTGCATTACTTCAATATTTAAATTCATCTATTTTATCGAGGCACACTCAATAAATTTCCGAGTCAACTATTTAAATTTTTTTTTTCAAAAGAAATTTTTTTAAATGCAATGTAAGGGAATAATTTAAAAATATTTTGTAGTGTTGATTCAGACTCTAAGCTTTAAACCGTAATAATAATTACACGTATCTACAAAGAATACGTTAAACTGATTCCCCAAGCACTCAAAACATTTACACTAAAAATACCGCAATAACCTTTACCACACATACGTAAACTAATCTACTAACTAATACGAAAATCTTCAGCGACTTATAAAAAAATTGTGGAGGGGAAAACGATCATGCACATGAAAATAAATAAAAGCCAAATTTTATGATTTTAAAATAAATAGTATGTAAATAATGTATATAATATTATCATTTACAATTTAGGCTGATAAATACGTCATACTATTAGCATTGTGTTAGAACAAGTTATATCAAGGAAGCATGAATCGGATATCTGAATAAGTATGTACAATACAGCAAAATATGAGTCTTAATATCTCAGAATAATGCTGCTCTATGGTTATCTAACCCAAATCATTCCATAGTAAATATGCCACAACTACTGGCCAAGCGAGATCATCCCTTCCCCCAAAAAAAGTTCATTAAAAACCAAAGTCATTTGCATGTACAGCAGACATGCAAATGAAGGGGAAACAGGGCACCCACATGATTGTAGTTTAGCACCTTGTTTGTTGAACAACGAAGCACCAGGAGGTGATTCTCTGCTATCTAGATGTCCCTATCATTTTTCGTGGGTAAACATCTCCCGTGGGTAGCTCCAGCTCCTGTCGTCCGTCAGTGCCACAGCCCACAACACAGTGTAATTTTATATTCTTTTAGTAATTGAAATTAGAACAATTGAGACCCCTTTCCAGCTTGGTTTTCGCTTTCTCTCTTTTTCATGTCTATTGAGTTCACACGCCCTTCATTCATAATTGGATGGATTTTTCCACTTAAACTCCGCCCTAGGGCCTATAGGTTTTTACATTCGTGCGAATGATGCCGCCACTTAATCAAATCGAAAAGGGGCTAGCCCTTTTTGAAAGCCAAAGGTCGATTTCATTCATACAGACGGTCCAACAACTGTGCTTATTATCTTAACACCGCCAAAGATGGATTTTTGTTTGGATGAATCAGTTCAGTAAATACGCAGGCACATATATTTTCTCATAGCTGTCCCAATAAACTTTCGCTTCATTAGTAATGCAATACACTGAGCGTGTTATTATCGGACTGCAAGGAGAAACAAAGCACCCAGATGATTGCAGTTTAACACCTTGTTGAACTACCAAGCAGCCAGGGGTGGTTCTCTACTACCTAGCTGTCCCGATTATTTTTCATGGGTAAACATTTCCTGGGGGTAGCTCCAGTTCCTGTCGTCCGTCAATGCCACAGCCCACAACACAGTATAATTTTATACTCTTTTAGTAGTTGAACATAGAACAATTGAGACCTTTTTCCATCTTGGTTTGTCGCGTCGTTCTATCTTTCTCTCTTTATGTCTTTTGAGTTCACACGTCCTTCATTCATAATTGGGTCGATTTTTCCTCTTAAACTCCGCCCCTGGACCTATATGTTTTTACACGGTGCGAGTGATGCCGATACTTAATCAAATCGAAAACGGTCCTTTTTGTAAGCCAAACGTCGATTTGACCCGTACTCGCATTTTCTCAAAACATCTGTGCTTATTATCTTACCAACACCAAAACGATGCATTTCCGTTCGGAAGAACCACTCCTTTAGCTCCCACAGATATTTTCACAAATCATAGTAGTTGCTTAATAAACTTTCGCTCCTCCAGTTATGCAATACGTAGGCTGGACCACCTGCGCTCCAGGCCACTAAGACGAGTGCGCTTTGAAGTTTCGCAAGATCCCTCAAATTAGAACACCCCACAAAGATATCACGTATGTTTAGCAGTTGTGACAAGGAACCCGTTTCCTCGAGAACTGGTCATTCTTTGAATAGATCCAATTCACATCCGGGAAGAGCTACAAACCATCCTAAATACACAAGATTCCGACAGATATACATAAAATATATCACCACAACAAATGAATTACACAATGATTATGAATAATTTTACCCTAATACAAAAATTTTATCTGTACATATTGATCGCACATATCAACACGACAAGGACGGCGGGCGAATAGGCCCACTTTGTGAATGCGTCTGGCCACAGTAAACCGCGACACTTGTCGCCCCGTTACTGTACAGAGTTGCTGAGAAATGATAACTTGCTGTCGGCCTCTTTTCGCCTGCAGGATATATATCGGTCATCCCCTGCAGTTGTCTTCCTCGGGCGGCCACCACCAGCCTTTCTAACAGTTGTACCTGTGGTTTGGAACGCTTTCCGAACTCTGCAGCTACACTGGTGACAGTACGCCCTCTCCTCCAGCTTTCCGATCATTCTTCCACGTGTGAAATCGTCCAGGTGATTTCTTCTAGCCATATTTCACGAACTGACTCACTGGCACTTGCAGCGAATATGTTGAATTGCTCCTCCGTCCTTCCTTTTATTCTACTGTTGAGCTACGCGCGCCGACATCACGCGTTTTGCGTACGCTCAAGTCGCCTGCGACGTTTCGTTCCTGATATTTGCATACGCATGACGTTTCTACTGACTTACATGTTCATTGTACTGATCTTCAGACCTCCTTTTCTGCAATTTCATAGCTATCTGCTAAATTTTTACATTGTTGCTTAAGTTTGGCACACCAATGTATTTCAACGTGTTTTAGTTAATATTTCTAAGGATCTTGAAGAAATTCTCTTCAGTTAAATGAAACTTGAAATTTTAGATAAAAAAATTGAAACTTCATTAATTAAACAGAAATGGCAACTACTATAAATTCACCGTAGTTTGGAAAATAATTAAAATTTTGCATTATTTACAGACTACGAGATAACGAATATTTCTACAAAAAACAACAAAAACTTTGTATTACCCAAGGACCACTGAAAAACGAATCTTTCTATGGAAAATAATAAAAGCTTTGGATTTTCATTCGACTATGAAAAATTATATTTTTACAGAAATTTTAAATTAAAAATTAATTCAAACTAGAAAAGTAGCGCAAACTTCTACAAAAGGTTTTTTATTTTTTTTTTTTATTCTTACAGTTACCAAGCAAATAACATTCAATCTTAATCAATAATGTACGTCAATAAATGTACAGTAGAAATTGAATTTTTCCTTTGTTACGTAGAAAAACTGTTAATATATATGGCTTTTTGCTAAAGAAGAATAAAGTTTATTGAAAATTTTTATTATTGGTATACTACAATCTTACTTTTTATGGAAACTATCGAAAAACTATGGACTACGCTAATATGCAGAAAACTACCGATTAAGAATACTAAGAAAAAGAAATTATGGACTATAGGAAACCACGGAAAATAATTTGAGGTATAATCGAAAAAGCCTAATTGAGGTTGGCATCTCAGTATAAAATACCATCTGCTTTTCAATAATTTTCCTTAAAAACTAAAAATTGCTTCAAATATCTAAGAAAATAAATTAAGGCATTCCGAAAATCGCCGGAATCAGTTTTAGATCTCACAAAGCCAAGCGTAATTCAAACACTAATGAATATTTTGACGTCAAATTTCACACAGATGTCAAGGACTGTGCCAGCAACCTAAAAAAGAATACAAAAATTGAAAATTCCATAAGCCCCGGGAATTTTAAATTGAAAATTGGTCTTACCTTTTGGACACAGTAGTAAAATATTTAAATATAGAATCTCTTGTGAAATAAATAATTAAAGTAATTTAAAAATAGTTGTAATTGAGATAATTAAGTCTTATACTTGTATTATACCTGATCATGTTTGATTTAAAAGGAAGGAAGGGAAGGGAAAAGTCTTATGCGCGACAGGTAGTAGCTCGTTCCCACCGGGGCGAGAGACGTGAAGATGCAAGAGGCAAGCGACAAAATTTTTTCGACCCCTTCACAGCGAAACGTCAGAAATAGCATTACACCTAGTGAAAAACCGCTTCGAGTTGAAAGTTGGGCAACTCCAAGCGGCGGACTGCAAACCGGTTTCAGGCGGTGAGGCTAGTGATTGGTCAAATTTTTTCGCTTACATCTTGTCGCCTTGGTGAGCACGAGCCTTAATGGACGAAGAGAGAGTAGGGTCGCACTGTAGTTGGATGGGCGGAGTTAACATTCGATCGAGCGATCTAACTGGCTTAGAAAAAACACCCATCCACAGAAGCACCGACGAGATTCGAACTCGCGATCTCCTGTTTACCAGACAGGTGCTTCAAACAACTACTGGCACGAATATGTTTTCGTGTATAGGCCAAAGGAAGACGAACGGAAATTCAGCTTCCCGAACGCTGGCAAATGAATCCACAAGATTTTCGATATCCATCCAAACTGCAATTGATATATAGCTCTTAAAACTTTCGCTCTCAAGCGTGTACACGACTTTAAACATTTACGAAAATAATTTAATATTAAAATCAATAAATTAATGAAATTATTTATTTTGATTTAAATTATTTTTCTGACCATTTTACTACTGTGTCCAAATAGTAAAACCAATTTTTTTTTTTATTCCAAAACTCTTTATTTATTCTTCCAAATTTATTCCATCGCCTTCAAAGTAATCCCCTCCGGACACAGTGCCCTTATGCCAACTTTTTTTCCAATTCTTAATGCATGCTAAGAAGTCTTCGGAAGGGATGGCCTTCAAAGAGCGCGATAATTCACGTTGAATCTCTTCAATCGACTCAAACTCAAACTGAGATCGATTGAATTGACTCAATCGATCTCTCTCTCGACTTCAAAAGACCACTCCGGTGTCCCCGGAGTGGTCTTTTGTGTTTAGGGAATTGCCAGAATTCGCACGGTGTGAATACGGTGATTGTGGAACGATATGGGCTTCCTTTTTTGGCGGAAAAGTCACGAAGAATCAATGCAGTGGGATCTGGCGCATTCTGTGTTTTCGGTACCAATCGAGATTTGACGCGTTTGAGGCCCAAAATGGAATTGATCGATCCTTTTGAAAGTCGAAACTATCAGCAAGGTCTCTAATTGTAAATCGATGGTTTGCAAGCACCAAATCTTTAATTTTTTGGACGTGAGCTAAGTCGGTTGAGGTTGATGGGCGACGAGAGGGCTCTTCGTCTTCAACGCGTTCTCTGCCTTCTTTGAACTGTTTATACCACTTCTAAATATTTCTTTCCGATATAGGAATGCTCACCGAATGCCTTCTGCACGTTTCCGCAAACAAAATAAAATGCAAGTTCTTTGCTCAATTAATTCAGACATTTCAAAAATCGACGGAATTAGTTTTAGCGTCTCACAAAGCCAAGCGTAACTCAAACACTACTGAATATTTTGATGTGATATTTAACACAGATGTCAAGGATGGTGCCAGCAACCTAAAAAAGAAAGAAAAAATTGAAATTCCGTAAGCCCCGGAATTTTAATTTGAAAATTGGTCTTACCTTTTGGACACAGTAGTAAGATATTTAAATATAGAATCTCTTGTGAAGTAAATAATTAAAGTAGTTTAAAAATAGATGTAATTGAGATAATTTATACTTGTACTACACCTGATTGTTCTTGATTTAAAAAGAAGGAAGGAAAGGGCAAAGTCTTATTCGCGACAGGTCGTAGTCTAATGGACGGAAACAGAGTAGGGTCACGCTATAGTTGGATGGGCGGAGCAAACATTCGAGCGGACGATCTAACTGGCTTAGAAAAAACACCCATCCACAGAAGCACCGACGGGATTCGAACTCGTGATCTCCTGTTTACTAGACAGGCGCGAATATGCTTTCATGTATAACCAATGGAAGGCGGACAGAAATTCAGCTTCCCGAACGCTGGAGGGCCTGAATGACTGAGTGGCTAGCGCTCTGGCGCTCGGTACCACAGGTTTCGGGTTCGAGACCCGGCGGTGCCATGGATGTTTGTAGTGGTTCGGAATCCACTTTAAACTGTAGGTCCCGGTCTGTTTAGCCCTCGTGCGCATAAGATGACCGTAGGGCGACAAACCAAACCAAACCAATCCCGAACGCTGGCAAACGATCCCGCAAGATTTTCTGTATCCATCCAAACTACAATTGATATATAGCTCTTAAAACTTTCACTCTTCAAGCATGTACACAACTTTAAACATTTACGAAAATAATTTATTATTAAAATCAATAAATTAATGGATTTATTTATTTTGATTTAAATGATTTTTCTAACCATTTTACTACTGTGTCCAAAAAGTAAGACAAATTTTCAATTTAAAATTCCCGGGGTTTATGGAATTTCAATTTTTTTTTTTTTTTAGGTTGTCCTTGACATCTGTGTGAAATTTCACGTCCAAATATTCATTAGTGTTTGAGTTACGCTTGGCTTTGTGAGACGCTAAAACTGATTCCGGCGATTTTTAAAATGTTTGAATTAATTGAGCTTTAAATTTACTTGCATTAAATTTTGCTTGCGGAAACGTATAGAATGTTGCAGAAGGCATTCGGTGAGCATTCCGATAACGGAAAGAAATGTTTAGAAGTGGTATAGTAAACAGTTCAGAGAAGGCAGAGAACGCGTTGAACTGCGAAGAGTCCTCTGGTGTGGTGTTGTCATTTACTTTTAAACCTATATTCAAACAAAAACCTGATTCTGGAAACAACTAACAACACCGTTTACTTAACACACAGATAACCATTATGAAATTCCGCAATAACCCATACCACATTTTAAATCATCAAGTTCGCATGCCTTCAGAGACTTATGTAAGTTGGAAAAGGAAACACACATGAAATAACACACAGACAAAATTTCATAATTTAAAATATAAACAAAAATGTATTTATTGATATTTACAATAGTAAGCTTGAAATTAAAATCATTTAATTAATGTTGTCAATAAAAGTATAATTCAGACAATGCCTTAACTAAAATATAACTTATACAGTTGCTTGTAATTCTAAATTAACGTTCAATAATAAAATAATAAGGTGATTGACCTTACAGTTTCATAACTTGCCACGACGGCTGGGGAAGAAGGGCTCACTTTTTTTTTTTTAACTTTAATGTTTTTAGTGATAATAATGCTCTATACGCACCATTGATCAAAGTCTTGGCAGCAAGGGTGCTCCGTCCAACCGCTCATGGGGCTCTTGTGTCGGGCAGGAGACCTAGGGAAACTTGACTATATAATGTAGCTTGGATTGTACACTTTCTTTTTTCAAGTCACGCTGCTGCCAGGGGTTCACCAGTTAATTCATAGAAGTATGCCAGGGATGCCAGTCACTCCGAATCGCCGTCAAACTCCCAGTTTAATCTCTCTATTTCACGCTGGACATGGTACAACCATCTCAGCCTCGATCAGCCACCTTCCTTCAAGCTACGGAGTCTCCGTTCCTCGTCTCTTTTCTTTCTCTCCTCCCTCTTTGCGGTGTCCATCACCTCCATTTTATAGTTCATTCTCGGTGGGGGGCGATTGCCGACACCGTATTAGAGTCTATATCCGTTGGGCAGACGCACCCCTCTCCATAAATCCAAATCCCCGTCTTGATCAACTGATTTCTTGACCATCTGGCCTCGAAGTGTTTTATGACCCCTGCCAATTAAAATACTTTCCACATATATCCCCTTCACCCCAGCTCTGACCCATCCGGTCAGGTGCGGAGACCAACAAACAGCCCCCTTCCATGGGACACACATAGAATATAGTCTAACATATACAATAATAATATAGAATTTTGTCATAAAAATATTTACTAAAAGATATTGCTCATATTGACACGACACTGGTCGACCATCAACCTCAACCGATAGCTCACGTCCAAAAAATTAAAGATTTGGTGTTTGCAAACCGTCGTTTTCAATTAGAGACCTTGTTGATGATGCTAGAATTTCAAAAGGATCTGTCAATTCCATTTGGGCCTCAAACGGGTCAAATCTCGATTGGTACCGAAAACACTGAATGCTCCAGCTCACACTGCATTGATTCTTTATCGCCAAAAATGAAACCCATATCGTTCCACAACCACTGTATTTACACCTTGCGATTTCTGGCTATTCCCTAAACACAAAAGACCACTCCGTCGACACCGTTTTGAGTCGATTGAAGAGATGCTACGTGAATCTACTCGCGCTTTGAAGGCCATCCCTGCCGATGACTTTCTAGCATGCATTGAGGATTGGAAAAAAGTTGGCAAAAGTGCTTTGAAGGCGATGAACTAAATTTGGAAGAATAAATAATGAGTTTTTGAGAAAGAAATTTTTTGGTCTTTCTTTTTGGGCACAGTAGTGAAAATTTATTTCTTTACTGCACATTGCTTTCTTAACTGTTTGACAAAATTTGAAATATGTCAGAATTTTTGTAATCGGAACTACAAAAGAAAAACTCTAAGCATTCCAATTCTTTCCTACTTAATTCAGCATAATTTACTTTGTTAATCGAAAGTTAATCAAGATCTGAAAAGATCAAGATTCGTAGTAATAGTGAAAGATTAAATAATAAGAAAAATAATTTAAATCAAAACAAGCAATTTTATTAACTTATTGATTCTGATAATAATTTATTTTGTTAAATGTTTAAAGGTGTGTAGAAACTTGAGATAATTGATTTCTAATTAGTTTTTTTTAATTATATAAAACTCTAATTTTATGAGAAAGTAAACAAAAAATAAAGTTTATATTTTTGGAAAAAAAACAAAAAAAACAGAGAACTTGATTTATTTTAATTTAAAACATTTTCTTCTTAAATTATTATTTAATAATAGTTTTTTTTTATATGTAGGTCAATTATGAAAGAAAAGAAATCGAGGTTCGAGTTTTAGATTTCTCCTTTGAGCTGCAAACTGAGACAGGTTTTTCAATTTTGGTTGTTGCCAGCGGGATCCAACTGTGGTATTTCTGTCCTTCTTTGCCTTGTCAGAAAACAAACCATAAGAGTTTCTGGCAAATCAATAGCTATTTTATCAGTCAATCTCAATCAAGCTATTTTATCAAACTCTAATTTTTATCAGTTTTTATTATTAAAAAAATAACATTTATGTTTAAAAAAAAAAAAAAAAAAAAAAAAAAAAAAAAAAAAAAAAAAAAAAAAAAAAAAAAAAAAAAAAAAAACAGAGAAAACTAAAACTTTTAAACTATTATTTAATGACAGCTTTTTTTTTTTTTTATGTTGGTCAATTAGCAAAGAAAAGAAACCGAGGTTTCACTCACAGATTTTTCCTTTGAAGCCTGTCAGAAAAATCTTTATTATTTACTTTCCTATAAGCAACCCCTTACTTACATGGAAATCCTGAATAATATGCTTTGAAACCATACGCGAACGAATTCTTTTTACCGCCTTCTTCATTGAGCTGCAAAGGGAAACAGGTTTTTCAAAATTGTTGCCGGCGAGATTCAACTGTGATAGTTCTGTCCTTGCTTGCTTTGCCAGAAAACAAACCATAAGAGTTTCTGGAAAACCAATAGCTAATTTACCAATCATTTTTTTTTTTTTTTTTTTTTTTTTTTTTAAATAATTTTTAAACATTTATTCACATAATTACACTGAAAAATTTGCATATAAATTTGCCACCATCAGCCACAAAATTTATGATTATATCAT
This sequence comes from Caerostris darwini, assembly GCA_021605075.1. Taxonomy (NCBI): domain Eukaryota; kingdom Metazoa; phylum Arthropoda; class Arachnida; order Araneae; family Araneidae; genus Caerostris; species Caerostris darwini. The sequence continues at coordinate 39,457 of BPLQ01013054.1, read as the reverse complement.
CTTTTTTTTTTTTTTTTAATAATTCCTATCTTTAATAATTACTATTATCAAAATTATTATTTTTTTTTTAAATAAAAATCAAACAAGAATATTAACTGTTTGTTAATAAATTTGAAGCCCATTTTATTACGAATTTCATGCATTACAGATTTTAGCTGCTGCTTTAAAGAAATGTCATGTTTTCGAAATCTATTTTTAAATTCCGGTAAGCTTTGTTCTATTGGATTCAAAACCAATCAAAAGACATTTTAATGACTTCCTTACAATTGTAAAACAACAACTAACGAATATACAAAGCAGTATGTTTAGGATTGTTATCAAACTTCAAAAAATGATTCAAAACCAATCGACATTTGAATGATTTCTTTACGATTATAAAACAACCACAAACGAATATTTCAGGAAGCATGTTTAGGATTGTTATCATGAGAAAATTTCGAATCTTTCTGTAAACCAAAATTTTCGTCTGATTATTTTAACTTTTGTCTTTTAATATTCAATATGCATGTACTGATCCATGGTGTCATCTAAAAATTCGAACTTAATAATTAGAGGGTAGAATATCAATCCCCTCCCCAGCACAAGCACCATAACTCGCCACTATTTTTTTTTTTTTTTAATCTCCTTCCGTATTTATCCAAAAATTAAGCAACAATTATCACCAAATTTATCGCATTTGCTTTCATTAGCAAATATAAAATTGTAAAAATTTCTTTCATGTTTCTAGCAAAGCAAATTCGTAGTCTTGTATTTTTAAACTTTTGAATTTCTTGACAACGACCTTGATATCTGGTTGATCGAATTATTCTTTGAATTGCTTTTGAACTTACATATATTCCATAATTTTCATGCGATTTCACTCAAGATTGAGATATAGATTTGCGTTTATCTTTTAAATAATGATTCGCTTCATTCCATAAGATACCTTTATTTACCTCAACGATCTTCATTTTCTAATTAGTTTACTATACTTTTTATAGCATTTTAAGATACGCAAAACAGTTGAACCATTTAAACTAACTGTTATTGATTATTCTTTACAATTGTATAACATTTTAAAATTATTAATTAATAATTAATTTGCTAATTCGAGTGTGTGATACAGACATTATTCTAATTACATAAATTAAAATTAGATAGAATTGAAATTCTACGAAATCATTCTAGAAAGAATTGAATATTATAAACAAACGATTTTATATAATAAGACGAGCTATGTGTGAAAAATTAAGATCGAAAATTAATTAGAAGATTAATATAATGTAATTCTTATCGAAAATTGAAGTTTAATACGAGTCTAAATCGTATGCGAAAATTTTGTTTGTCTTAAAAACAATCTTTTCTAATATTTATTTAAAATTTGAAAAATGTTATATCTAATAAACCATATTGCATAAAGTAGAATAATTTGATGTTGTAATAGAATAATTTATATAACAGAATAATTAGATGTTGTAATAGAATAATTTATATAACAGAATAATTAGATGTTGTAATAGAATAATTTATATAACAGAATAACTTGATGTTGTAATAGAATAATTTATATAACAAAATAATTTGATGTTCTTTTCATAATGAAATCTTTTGAAATGTTGAATAATTTAATAATTCATTATGTATATCTCGCTAATATATTAAACAATGCCGTCACTTCCTGTCTACTGCGGTACAGATTCGCTAATGTTCATCAACTCTAATGTGAGGCCCTGTAGTTTCATGGAAGCTGACCAATGCCCCGTCTATCACCTAGTAATTCATAAATAAACAATCCATCATACAGATGTCCAAACCCTTTTTAAAATGTCCTTTTTCCCACGATATCTTGTTAAGCATTTCCTCTTGTCGGTGCTTGTTAAACAATTTTGTATTTGGTTTACTACAGTCATTATCTTAAGAGAATGGCCCATGTTTATACAAGGACCTGTTAATACCATAGTAGCTTAAAGTAAACAGATTACTAATTCTTGCTTATCAGTAGTTTCTGTTCTATCAGTTGGTGGTCTTAACTTCGTTTCCTTTGCAGAGTCGAATTCCTATAGATCCAGCTTTAGTTTAGTAATAAAGAAAACAGTTAAATATTGGAAAAATATTTTATTAATGTTTTATTACATAGAACAGGTCTCCAAATATTTAGCCTGAGGACCACACGGACTACTGCACTAAGCCTCAAGGTCCACGACTGAATTAGCTAAGCATACTACTAGATTGGATAGGAGAGTCGAGTACCTGTGCACGTAGAGCACATCTGCTGAGAATTCAAATATAATAAAACAAAGTATCACAGAATTAGCAGGAATTAAAAATTTAAAGCAAACAGTTAATAGAAGGGAAAGAAGTTGAAAAAAAAAAAAAAAAAAAAGAAAGAAAAAAAAAAAAAAAAAAAAAGGCTAGACAAACTAGGAGATGACAATTAAGCAATATCAAAATACATAAATGCCCAGTAGAAGCATATAAATACATAAATACATAGCAGACATATAAACACATATATAATGGAAATAAATAGAATTATAGATATACAAATATACAATCACAAAAATAAAAAAACTTTAAGGAATAGAAAACATACGAACAACATTTGAAATTGAAGATCGGAAGTAAAGTTTATTAATGCAGGGTAGATTTTGATGTTTTCAGAAATAGAATTTTCTTTTTAACATAGTTCCGCAGTACTCACTGCCAAGGCAGAAGAGAGGAGAACTGGCCGGCGAGTTATTGTTTTCTAAGAGGATGGGGTATCTAAGGGGGCCATGGATTTTTTTTTTTTTTTTTTTTTTTCACTTTCATTACTATTTATATACGTGAAATACATTTTTCAAAATGAAATATACAAAAAAAAAAAAAAAAAAAGATTTACAGATGCATGTTATCTGATAACCATTTGAGTAGTAACATTTGTCTAATGAACTTGACCCCAAATGAAAGCAATTGTCAATAGAAGTTACAGCTACTAGTGTTTATTATAGTGTTTATTTTCCATTATGTGAATTACATATGTATTGTTCTTGTTATTTTTTAGAAAAAATCACATTTCATTAATTACAGTTAAAATGTTTAATTGCATTATGTCAGTTACTGTTTCTTAATCCATCGTAACATAAAAACATCTGATTATTATTTTGTATGATTTACTTACACTGTAAATTTTACAATGTATTCAATACACATTGTGGAGGGCCAGATGTATGGTGATCACTGGCCGGTTTGATGGTGCTCGGGAGCCGGCGGTTGCCGGTGATGTTCTAGATTGCCGGTGATGATGTTCTAGATTGCCGGTGGTATTCTAGATTGCCGGTGATGTTCTAGATTGAAGGTGGTGTTCGAGATTTGCCGGTGATGTTCGAGATTGCCGGTGATGGCCCTTTGGCTGTAGCCCTGCCCTTAGACCTCTGACATAGAACATCATATCTTTTGTCATTTTGTCAATAGAGTGTCAGCCTAAATGCAGGATCACAGTTCACATAATTTTTTTTTTATCAAACACTTAATTTTTTTTATCAAATATTTGTTATCAAACTATATCCCATTTCAAAATTACATGGAACAAAATAAATATGATTGTTGCAAGCATATAAATAAGACATCTGATTAATCACTTTTTCGCTTGGTTACTACCAACCTGATAGTCAAAATGTTTAGCTGCTTTTCCATTGTTTATTATACTTATTTGTAATTTTATTCGAATGGAAATATATATACATATATATATATATATATATATATATATTCCAGGCTTCAGTCTAGGGCCTCAAGATCAAGAAGGGCCTACATTCAAATTGTTAGCAAATGCGTGGGAAAAAGTCTAGAAAGAAATTCTTGTAATCTACTATTTCGTTTTAAATGTATACTTGGATTGAATCAGTTCTTAAATAAAATAACTATTAACATAAAATTTAATATGATATACAATTTCATATTTTCTTTTTTATGGTCTGGATTTTGTTTGAATAAAGTTCCATTTTTGGTTTAATTTAAAACTTAAAATTATTGTGAATTAAATTTATCTGAATTGAATTTGCTTTAATCTTCAATGTATTGAATATATTTAATTTAATTTGATAGAAAATATGATAATTTTTATTGCATATTTTATTTTCGTAGTCAAAGATTTTTATTATTTGAATTTTGTTTCTTTGTAAATGTTGTGTGTTATGTTTGATTAGTTATTGTTACAAGTATTATATAGGGTGCTGAGAATAAATGTCCAAATAAGTGTTCTCGACATTTATTATCCGTTTATTATTATTTATTATCCGTGCCACATTTTTTATAAAGATTAGTACCAATTCCAACATGTTTCATTTAACATATTGATATACATATATCACAGTAATGATGTATTTTGTTATCTCTCATGTAATTTACAAACTTAGAAATGGGAGGTGAAAGGGCCTCATAAGTGAAATAGCCTAGGGCCTCTTTTCATCTAAATCCGGCCCTGTATATATATAATTTTTATTTACAAACTTGCATCCAGGCTGATTGCAAGCGGGCGTGAGTTCCTATCTTCCAAGTCGTGTTAATGTGGGCTGGTTTTTTTTTTTTTTTTTTTTTTTTTTTTTTTTTAAAGTTAAATACTTACTTTTTCAATGATTCAGTGTTTTTCTTATCAGTGGGAATTTTATTATTGCTCCGAAATTTATGATTGGACAGGCTTTTTAACTAATTTAATTAATTTTCATTTAATATTAATTAATATTAATTTAATATTCATTGAAATATTAAAGCTGACATAATTGAATTTTAATTTATAATTTTTTTTTTCTTTTTAGAATTGTAAATGAATATTTTTTTGCGCAATGCTTAGTTGTAAAGTATGCCCTTTTCTACAAGTTTCGATGCAGAAAGGGTGAATAAGGCAAGGCTAATTTTTCTCACCTTTGTCCCCTACCCACACAGCAATGGCGTGTGTGTGGGTTAGGTAAGAAAAGCATTCGACAGATGTACCAGGCAGATCTAGTTTTTGTGCTGAGCATCTAGTGCAGGGATGGGCAAACTACGGCCCGCGGGCCAACTCCGACCCGCGGATAGAATTTTAATTTGCTGGTCCGAGGCAAACTAAAAGAAATTATATATTTTATATATTATGCATCCATCTCCTTTTCTACTTTGATTTAATACTATTTTTTTTTTCAAAGGACTGATGATCTTTTTTCTTTCCCTATTTTTGTTCTACAAAACATAAATCGACGGAAATAGCAAGACAGACAGCTTTCAATCAGTAAAGTGTTAAAAGTGGAAGTTCTTTGTTACTTATAGTTGTAGATTGGAGTCAACAAACGTTTTCTCTTTCTCGGGGAGCAGACATATGGGAATCCAATATAGGTGAATTAGACCTCACTTGTGGCAGACTGCGCATTTTAAGTTCCAACCAGTGGCTTTTTTTTTTGGCGCGATTTTTAATATTATTGATTGCGTATGGAAAGATTGCGGACATATAGCATCATTGTGAATAGTGGTGAAATTATTAAAAGTACAGCGGAGCTATTGCTTGTTTGGGCTATTCGTAAAATATTTCAAAAATAAAGTTTATATAATATATATTATCGGTTAAAATTATTTTAAATATTATGGTAATAATAAATGGTTATTAATATTATAAATATCTTTAAAATTTTAGAAAAATTTATCTTGGCCCACCAAACCTTTTTTTCTACGATTTTTGGCCCGCGACCGAAAAGGTTTGCCCATCCCTGATGTAGTGGGAACTGACACGTAGGTCATTCTCAATATAAATTTGTAATTAGACTTAATTTAATAAATTTGATTAAGGAAGTCTATGATGAAGGATTAGCATGTTTAGTCTATGAGGAATCATTAATGTAATCATAAATTTTCGTAAATTACCGTAAAAAGTATTTACTATCACAATATATCCCATTTCAAAATTGCTACAAAACAAAATGTTGCATGCACATAAATAAAACATTTGACTAATAATTTTTTCTCTCGGTTCTACAAAAATTCAACCAATTACTAACTATTTGCTAAACAAAATCATTATTTATAATTGTTAAAAAATTAAAATTAAAACTATTTTAAAACTGTGCTATTCTACAAAACATGGAAGACTCTCTATTGTGCAAGCAATCATATTATATTGCATGTGACGCTTGCAGCCTTTATAAATCTTTGTATCCCTGATAAAGATCAGAAACATTTCACATTTTTACAGGATTTGTAAACAAGATTACATTTTACACATGAATCATGATGCATTTAATGATACGAATCACGATACGACTCGTGATTCGAATCACGATACGACTCGTGATACGAATCACAATGCAACTCATAATACTCATGACACGAATCACTCATTTTAAAAAGAATCTCGGTGAACTAGGTAAAAACATTGGATTTATTAATGACTGGCATTCCTGTTAACAATATTATCTTGGACAAAGATATAAAATTCTTTTCTGATGTAGTTTTTTCAGAAATGTAGTTGAGAAGTTTTGAATCATCTATCTCTATGATCTACGTTTGTCTTTCTTACTTCCTAGATCAAAATTCCTTTGCCAGACATTAATCAAGATTATTTAGAAAAGCCCGATTCCAGGAAACATATCGAACTACTTAACACATTTGAATTGAAATTTCGTTCGCACCTGGCGGCAAAATGAGGCATCAATATATTGCTCCGTAAGATCAGTTGTGAATGAAGACTATCATGGATTATCCGACAGAAAATCTTAGAAAATCTTTATCTCTAACCCTTTCTGCGTAAAATCCCTGCAATATATTGTGACTAGATTTTTCATTCCCATTAGCAGATTTGTCAAATAATGGATTCATTGAGAACGTGTAGGCCACCCGTACTTAAACACGTTGACTCAAAGCAATTTCAGAAAAGCTTTAAATCGTTAGAGATAACGAAAAGCAAAATAGAAAATGGCTATTTCTTATTATGGATTTAAAACGGGTTATTCTGAAATCATCATTTTTTTGTCATGAAAATAATTGTTATAATAACAATAATAATAATTTTTTTTTTTCTGAAAATTTAATTTAAAACATAATATATTATGAAAATTCTAACTTATATTATAACACACATACACACACACACACATATGCTAGATATATGCTAGAATTTTCATAATATATTTGAATATATATAAATAATAATCAAACTATATCAGAATATATATAAATATATAAATATATAATTCCATAAATATAATATATCCTTTAAAATTTGGTTTTAAAGGATGCTTTTAAAAAGTTTATGGAATTAAGTTTTAGCAATTTTAGAAAGTTTTCATTAGATTATATGTTAATAATATGAATTTCTAACTTAATTTTCTTGTACTTTTTCTGATGTCTTCTTTTATTTCTTACCCTAAAGAATAAATAATATGAAAAATAGTTTTCGGCGATGAGTTGGACATTGTATTGGTTCAAATTTTTTTTAATTGATAAAAAAAAAATTCATGAGGTACAAAGCATTAAAGGTTTTTACTTTAATACTTTGTATATAATATTTTTTATCTGAGTTCCATTACTTTATATTTAGTAAATAATAAAATATTAAAAAAAAAAAAAAAAAAACTTGTAGGAGCAGTGTGCAAGTGTTAATGAAGAGTTTAGCCTTTCACAGATTTATGAAATCTTTAGCATTTATTATTTATTAATTTTGATCAAATAAAAAATTGAAGGGTGTTTACTGCTTTATTTATTATTTCCTAATGCTATATAAAGTTATTATTTTATAAAGCACTTAAGCTTTAATCTTCGAAACATAGAAAAAATTTTCGAAAAAAAAAGTTTTATTTTAAATTAGAACTCATCTGATCTGAAATTAATACTTACTAACAAAGAATGGAAGAGTACTACTTAACTAGAAAAAATCACAGGATATAGCTGAACGTTCATCGTATTGTTTATGTTTAGTGTGATTTTATAATATTGAATGTATAGTTGTGAACTTACTGCATATTTCTGTTGTGATTCATTAAGAAGTTATAATCTGATCTCAAATAAATACTTACTAACAAAGAATGGAAGAGTGCTACTTAACTAGACAAAATCACAGGATATAGCTGAACGTTCATCGTATTGTTTATGTTTAGTGTGATTTTATAATATTGAATGTATAGTTGTGAACCTACTGCACATTTCTGTTGTGATTCATTAAGAAGTTATAATCTGATCTGAAATTAATACTTACTAACAAAGAATGGAAGAGTACTACTTAACTAGACAAAATCACAGGATATAGCTGAATTTTCATCGTATTGTTTATGTTTAGTGTGATTTTATAATATTGAATGTATAGTTGTGAACCTACTGCATATTTCTGTTGTGATTCATTAAGAAGTTATAATCTGATCTGAAATTAATACTTACTAACAAAGAATGGAAGAGTACTACTTAACTAGAAAAAAATCACAGGATATAGCTGAACGTTCATCGTATTGTTTATGTTTAGTGTGATTTTATAATATTGAATGTATAGTTGTGAACCTACTGCATATTTCTGTTGTGATTCATTAAGAAGTTATAATCTGATCTGAAATTAATACTTACTAACAAAGAATGGAAGAATACTACTTAACTAGACAAAATCACAGGATATAGCTGAACTTTCATCGTATTGTTTATGTTTAGTGTGATTTTATAATATTGAATGTATAGCTGTGAACCTACTGCATATTTCTGTTGTGATTTATTAAGAAGTTATAATCTGATCTGAAATTAATACTTACTAACAAAGAATGGAAGAGTACTACTTAACTAGACAAAATCACAGGATATAGCTGAACGTTCATCGTATTGTTTATGTTTAGTGTGATTTTATAATATTTAATGTATAGTTGTGAACCTACTGCATATTTCTGTTGTGATACATTAAGAAGTTATAATCTGATCTGAAATTAATACTTACTAACAAAGAATGGAAGAGTACTACTTAACTAAACAAAATCACAGGATATAGCTGAACTTTCATCGTATTGTTTATGTTTAGTGTGATTTTATAATATTGAATGTATAGTTGTGAACCTACTGCATATTTCTGTTGTGATACATTAAGCAGTTATAATCTGATCTGAAATTAATACTTACTAACAAAGAATTGTTAGAATACTACTTAACTAGACAAAATCACAGGATATAGCTGAACTTTCATCGTATTGTTTATGTTTAGTGTGATTTTATAATATTGAATGTATAGTTGTGAACCTACTGCATATTTCTGTTGTGATTCATTAAGAAGTTATAATGTGATATAATCTGATCTGAAATTAATACTTACTGACAAAGAATGGAAGAGTACTACTTAACTAGACAAAATCACAGGATATAGCTGAACGTTCATCGTATAGTTGTGTTTATTTTGATTTTTTAATAGTGAATGTATAAATTCTGAACTTACTAAATATTTTTTCATCGTTTGTTTATGATTCATTAATGTATAGTTATAATCTGATTCATTAAGAAATTAATACTTACTAACAAAGAATGGAAGAGTACTACTTAACTAGAAAAAATCACAGGATATAGCTGAACTTTCATCGTATAGTTGTGTTTATTGTGATTTTTTAATATTGAATGTATAAATTCTGAACTTACTGAATATTTATGATGTGATTCATTAAGAAGTTATAATCTGATCTGAAATTAATACTTACTAACAAAGAATAGAAGAGTACTACTTAACTAGAAAAAAAATTACAGGATATAGCTGAACGTTCATCGTACAGTTATGTCCGATATTGTGATTATATAATATTGAATGTATAATTCTGAACTTACTGAATATATTCTGTTGTGATTCATTAAGAATTTATAAGTAACTTGGGGTAATTTAAATAAATCACTTTGCATAAACAATTTTTGAATGGAATGAGACATGATCAAGTTATTTCTGTTCAGTTTTTCACTGCTTCATGTGAAGTGCAATAGATGGCAGCACAACACTTTTCAACAAGCTTTTTCTTATGAAGCCCATGCTACTCCGCATAAACATTTTTGAAAATGTTCAAGAGGCGCGGGTTACGATATTTGAACATTTTATGCATGCTGCTGTTCAGGATAACATTGAAAAAAAATATTTCACTCTCTTCAGAAAAATTATTTTATTTCGCGCACCAACATTATTATTTTTGTAATAAAGTCGTAAACATCATATATCGTGTAACTATTAGTTTGAATTAATTAACTAGAATTTATAAATGTTTTACATGTGCTTCATATTACTTATATATATATTTGTCATTGCTAAAATATGTAGTACTTATACACGTTTTACTTGAGTAGTTGTTTACATGTTTTACATCAATAGTTTAGTTGAGCAGCCAATGTGTATTAATGCTAATTTTTTCATTTTATTTATACAAACATAATGAATAGTTTTTTTTTTATTTTACTTTTATATGAAAAGCAAATAAGAAATAATAACCACTGATTTTCTGATAACCTCTGAAAGTTCTATCGGAAAGTATCCCATATATCCTCTCTCCAGTTCGTGGCGTAAATAAGTGGAACAAAAAGGTCCACTGATAAATGTAAATGTATCAAATCAAAACTCTACCATTGTCCTTTAATACTTTTATATGCGATTTTTTTTTAAAGTGGTTGATAACAAAGTTTTACAAAAATAAAAAATTACAATTGTTTTTATCTTTATCAATATAAACCTTTATCTGAAATATTTCCAACAAAACATGTTGTTAAATTAAACATATCATAAATTTTTTTTTCTTTCAAATGAAGCTGGCAAATAGACCGTGATCTTTTTATGCCATAAGGGCAGCACTGACGTTACTCACTTTGCACTACCCAGGCGGAGTAGCTTGAAGATAAGCCACGGACGCGGAGTAACAATAACATATAATAAGTAAAAATAAGAGACTTTTGCAGAAAAAAAATTAAATTTTAACAGCAAAAACTCAAGAATTTTTCATAAAATTGTTTAAAGAAAATAAAATTTTTAATGCAGAATTAAAACTAAAGATAGATGGAAAGTCATTCTAAAAATCACTTTTCTACTATATACCTCTTCAGTTACTGGCTAACTCCTTAGTAGAGACAGTGAATAGAGCTCCACTTTATTGGCCCGTTTCAATTTGGATCACTTCCCCAGCACCGCCTTGACAGCCAAACCTGACATAAATCAAATGTGATTGGCAGCTGTGACAGCAGCTTGATGGATGGCGTTGTAAAGCTTGACATTTGGCGGGTTGCCAAGTCATTAGTCGACGCCCCCATTCTATTGGCCGCCTTTTAAATTAATGACCAAAGCGTCACGACCCAATCGCCGACCCAGCAACGTTTTCAGAAGCCCTCCCATTGGCGGATTTGACAGCCTGCAAACACAGTTTTCGGCAACTAAGCGTGTCCAGAAGAGAGAATTTATCGCCCTCTTTGGCATACTCATGAAAGTTTCGTTATTGAATTTCGAATTATATCGCACAACATTTGTTTATTTAATACAAAATCAGTTTTAGCTAAATATTTCATAAAATGAAATATTTTTAAAATTTATTTTAAATAACCTGCTGAATATTAAAATTAGAAATTAATAACACATAAAAGTTTTGCACAATATTAATTTATTTAATATATACTTCGAGCGTTATCACCTGAATATTATTATCAAAAAACTTTTAAAAATGTAAAGATAAATTAAATGTATAATTAATCAATTCTAAAATATTTTTTATGTAAAAATTTTATGGTAATAATTTAAATATATTTACATGAATTTAAATTTAATTATGAATATTTCAGAAATAATTTTTAATAGAAATTTTTATAGTTTCATAAATTTTTTTGAGTTACTATTTAAATGAAACAGATGAAAAAATAACGTTATCAACAACAACATCAATATAACCCAACATTTAAACAGGGACTCCGCATGCGATAGCAGCCAAAACCTCTTGGCGACTTTGCTACTCTTTCCAAAACAAAGCAACCCTAGAATCGGCGTTGGTTTGAGAATACACGAAACCTCAAACTCTCACTGGTATCCCAGACTTTTAGACAACATAGCGGACAATTTTTCAATGCAAGTTTAAAAGAAGTACGACTGAAAATTGCGTCATGAATGGAAAAAAATCAGACTTTATTTTGCATCGTTGAGTGATTTTGTTCACCTGTTTTTCATTGTTCAATTCAAACGTCGAAATTCAATTTCAATTCTGGATAATATTTGGGGAAGCATGTTGTCGTCGGCGAATCAGTATTTGAGACCGGACTATTTATCTCCGCTGCCAACTACAGTAAGTTATTATTTATTTTTTAGATGAAAAAGAAAAAGAGAAGAATTATTTCTATTATGTTAATAAAACCAAATTATTGTTTTTTTTAAATTTAGTAAATAATTATTGCTATTATTTTATTGAAAATAGTGTTGTTAAAACAAAGTATTTTCGCGCTTTCTGAAATTCAGAAATATAAAAAATTTTATTGATTTATTTGTAATATACATTATGTACATTTTAATAATATTTTCTATAATAAAAAATTATTCAATTATTACTCATTTATGAAAAAAAAAAAAAAAACAAACAAAAAAAAAAAAAAAAAAAAAACCACGACGAAACACAACAACGAAAAAAAAAAAAAAAAAAAGCGAAAAAAAAAAAAAAACACGACGAAAATAATTTTTTTTTTTCATATACCATTGCATTCTCTTTCATCTATTATTTTGAAATTGTCGAGAAAAAAAAATTTTTTTTTTTTAAGAATAATTTCGCTTTGTTTTCTTTTTCATTACATTTTAAATGACTTCTTAATAATTCACTGTCATACAAATATTTTCTGGATTATGCTAAAATAGATTGCAACTTAAACATTGTGAATTGCGCAAAGAAATATGTATATGCACTTGGCGCTTTATCACCCGAATATTATGCTTATTTAACTTTTAAAAAATTGAAGATAAATTAAATGTATAATTAAATATTATTATATAAATTATTATAATTATTAATTAAAATTACTATTAATATAAATATTTTATGATAATAATTTAAATATTGCAACACAAATTTAACATTTAACTCTTCCAAACATAGTAAATTGCACAAAGAAATATGTACGAATGATACTTATGCGATGGTTATTGTTTCTTTTAATTTTATTGACGTATTTTGTTCTCTTAGTATTAACGCAAAAAATTTTAATTTTATTATTTAAACATTGATTAAGTATTATCTAATTTCTTGTTTGAAATGTATGAAATCTGTAATAATAATTATAAAAAATATTGTTGCTGCTTACTGATTATTTTAACTAATAGTTACTATAAATTTTTTCAAAATACCGCTGTTTAATTGGTAATCAATATGCGATTATGAGTGTTAAAAGTATTTTTAGTGTGCAACAGGTACATGCTTGCGGTTGCTTATGTTCCACTTTAATTTGAATTAAATTCCACTTAAATAAAGTATAAAATATAACTTCCGTCAATTATTCAATTTAGATACATCTAGTACAGAGATTTCATGGTATGGAAGATACCATTCACCATGCATTTCCAATACAGAGGTTCCTTACATCTCTAAATACATCTAATGTGGAGATCCATACATCTCGGTATCATTCGCCATGAATTTCTAACATAAATTTTCCATACATATCTATGCCATGCATTTGCTAATATATCTAATACAGAGGTTCCTATACCATGCATCTCTAAATACATATAATGCACAGAATCCATACATCTTCATACCCATTCAGCAAGCATTCACAGCACAGAGGTTCCATACATACCATTCGCCAAGCATTTCTTATATCTAATACACAGGATACATGTCCATACTATTCGCCATGAATTTCTTATACCAAGGTTCCTCAGATCTCTATGCCATGAAACCGAAGAATGAAAGTTGAAATTACGCATTTTCAGTTATTTCTAAATTCATTTCCGTTTAGTCAGTTTATCAGTTTCTCTCCTTCAGTTTATCACTAAATTTTTAAAATATAAATAACAATAACATTAGAAATATTAAATAAATAAACTAATATTAGGGATAAACATAACTTCCGTAACTAATATCAGTACTTCTGTTCAAACATGTACATTTTACCGATGAGGCGAAATCGTCGATTCTTTTTTTATGCATAAAATAAAACTACAAAATAAATAAAATATCTTAAAATATAAATCTAAAAGAAACAATTTTGTTCAATAATACAAATACATTAGTTATACCAACACAAGGAAATTTAAAACCGCAGGCGGAAATACTGCTGTGCCGTTGGTGCATAGCGTTGATAAGTATTAAGTACCGTTTTTAGGCGTACAGCATCCAATATATGATGTAATAGTATTTACTATTTTTATAATTCATCGCAAATACAAATAGTATTGTTCAGAATGTTAAGCATACATTTATATTAGAATTTAATATAAACTTTAGTCAAAGTCAATGATAGGAATGATGATCCTTTCTTAAAATCTTTTCCCTGACACCTTGAGGTATTTTAAGACTTATGATTAAAAATTACTAATTTAATGCAATTATTTATTAGCAAAACTATATTAATGTATATGTTCTTGTATTATTTAAAATGTTTTTCGCATTTAAAAACGTATTAAAAGTAACATGGAAAATTATAAGGGTGTAATTAGAGAATGTTGGTTTTTCCATTTCTTCTATGTTTATAAACCATAACAAAGATTATTATTATTATTATTATTTCTTTTTGGTTCCTTATAACTGCATAATATTAAACTTTATCCAAGCATAATTTCATCAATTTGAAGTTTATTTTTGTTATAAACTTAATCCGAACTCTGCGCTGTTTTTTTCGCATGTAATATTTTTTCGCTGATTTAACTGAACATACGCATGTGTAAAATAACTCAAGCAAATTTGCAAAATTTACTTTTCATTAATTCATATAAGTCAGAATTTTTAAAAAAATTAATAATAATAATAAGTAATTAAAGTAAAATTAACAATGTTTTTTTTCTTCTATTCCCATAAGTTAACCTTATAAGATCAAAGTTCATATTGATTATTTTATGCATTTCGATTCAACGTAAAGCATAATTTAAATTTTTTTTTAAATAGAATATTCACTTAAATTTTGTTATTATTATTTTAGGATGAATTTTATTTTTAATTTTAAACGGTATATAAACAAAATTTCTGAAAATTATTTTAATTTTCTTAATTAAGTTTAATTTCAAATGTTATTTTTCAAACTTGAACTTGACATAATTTTCAGTTGCGGTCTTTAAATAATTAATTTTATTATAAGGGTAAATTTAGCTTGAATATACTATATGCAAATATTGCTGATTTAGAATATATATATACATAAAATAAGAAAAGAAAATTTATAATCAAAACGAAACAAAAGCACCTTTAAAGATAATTTCAGAAAGTGGCAAGATGTTAATATATTGTATTGTGTAAATTACAGCTATCATTTAATTGTAATCTTTAATGTATTTTATACATTTTCATTTTACAAAAAAAGCTTAGTAAGTCTTTGATTCAACATTTTTTTAATTTTTAAATTATTTATATATATATATATATATAGCAAATTTACTTTACACGACTTAAATCGACGATTCTTTATTAACATAATTTTTCGTTTATAAATAATGCAATATCTACTTGAAAGTTAAATGTGATGATCATATAAAATTGCTGATATTTGATCTGGGAAAATTTTTCAGCTTCTTTCTACAATTATAAAGTTTTGCACCGTATTGATTTTATAATTAATCCATTAAAACTTTTAACTTAACAACATGTTCTGTCTGCTTGTTTGACTTTGATTTTAAATGAATTTCATTACAGTAAACTTTTTCTATTGATCTTCATATGAAATGTTTTGTATTCACGTACAATTTATTTATAAGGATTTAGTATTGTCAGCTGGTTAGATACTATATTATATATATATATATGAGTAAACCACGCATTCGGCATCTGAACTTTACATTACTATTTCTGAATTATTTCGTTTTAATTTTAATTTTAATGACTATGAAGTTACGAATTACGTTATATAAAACTATGTATATATATTTGGTGATTTATGCATTGCTGAAGAACAGAAAGATTTTCAATTTCTGAAATTCATCAAAAGGATTGTAAAGTAAGAGTAAAGAGTAAATAAGAGTTATTTAGAGTAAATAAGAGCTTGAAAAAGGTCGGTTTTCAGGAATATGGAATCTATACAGAGACAATTGTTAAGGCTTTTTTAAAAAAGAGCTAGTCAGATTATTATTAAAATGATAACTATAAAAGCCATTCATGTGATTATGTATTTATCAACAATATTTTTAAAACATAATATAAGATTTTTTTTCATTTTCTGTCGCTTATTTACTTTACCCATTTGTCTTTCGTATTATTAACTGTTATTATAAAAGTTTCATAAAAAATTCTCCCTGTAAAAAAATAACATTCATTAGAAATAAAGAAAAAATAAGATGTTGGTATTAGCACACAGGAGGCTTTTCAAAGTTATTTTTATTCATTTATTTATGATTTATTTTACTTAATTTATTTACTTTTTTGAAATTTGTATTAATTTTTTTTTTTCTCACATAATTAACTCGACATTTGTAGGGGAAAAAAAAACTTAACGAATTAAACAACTGCTCTTTGGCTCTAGCAATTTTACATTTCCATTATAACTTTAATGATTTTAATGAACATATTTCACGTCTCTCATTTGATCCAAGAAACGAGACGTCTACGAGACAGCTGCAATATCTGATAACAAAGGAGTAATTCACTGTGCAGAAATGACATGCATTTAATACTAATGGACTTTTAAAGTGTGCATCCGGCCTTTAATAACTAAATTAACATATTCATTTCTTAGGAAAAAACTGTTTGGTCATAATTAACTTCTAGCCATAAGCCCATTTTGCAGAACAACTGTTATAGAAATTTGGAAAGTGATTTTGATTAGTAGATTTTTTGCTTATAAAAAGGAATATTAGCATTTATTGTATTAATATTTGAGTATTAAGAATTGTTGATTTTATTTATAAAATTTTAATAGTTTATTTTCTTTTATCATCAATAATTGTAGTTCAATACAAAAAAAAATAGTTTTTTTAACACTTTGATTATTGAATTCTAATTAAAATACTTCTAACTGCTGAATTTTGTGTTTTATTAATTTTTTTTTTATATTTTTGAAAACAAATAAAATATTTATTAAACATTATACTATTATTTATTGAATTTTATTACTGTTTTTATATGTTCTTTTCTTTTCTTTTTTATAGTTAGACGCCAAGAAAAGTCCACTTGCACTACTTGCTCAAACATGCAGCAATATAGGAGCTGATAACCCTAATAATAAGCCTATAATATCTGGGTTAGAAAAAGCGAAAGATAACAATAATGATTCAAAAAAGGACAAATCTCCACTCATCATAAGTGATGACCACAGCAACAGTAAGCCCTCTTTCAAGCCATATGAATCAGTTATCAAAAAGGACGATAATTCTGGCTCCGAATTCGGAGGTAAAAAGACACCTAATTCTAAGGCCAGCTCACCATCTATGGTAAATCGTATGTCTCCTGCTGTAAGCACAGGATCTTGTGGTAAAAGTTCACCTGCAAATTCAGAGAACGGCAGAAATAGTTCCCATAACCAGATCAAGAATGAATCATCCCTAGCTTCCCCCACCACATTAGATACTACATCTACCACGCTTTGTTCAACTCAAAATACTCTTAGTGGACTTGGCTACGGTTCGTCAACGAGCTTGGGTTTAGATTTAGCACGCAGTGAAGCATCCAAAGACAGTTTGACATGTGCAAATCTCAATGCCTACAAAGCCTTAAGCGGCATCAATCCTCTTTCTAATTGTTGTGCACCTGTTCCTGGACATTCCATTGATGTACATGGCTATCAAGGGGTTGCTCAAAGTGGATTGCTCAAGGGTTCAAATTATCCATTAACTTTAACTCCTTATTTCGGATATGCAAGAGTTAAAACCTCAACTGGTGGTACAACTTTGGTTCCAGTTTGCAGAGATCCTTACTGTACTAATTGTCAACTCAGTATGCATAGTGCTCAATTACCTTCATGTCCCAGTGGATGCACCCAATGTAATCATGACAGATTAGGTTTAGGACACGGACTAGTTCCAGGCTTAACTGGTTCCGCAGCTGCAATGGCTGCTGTAGCCGCTGCAGGACGTGTACCTGGTCTTTCATATCCCTCAGTCTTACCTAGGCCAAATATTTGTAGTTGGGTAGTTGGTGATACATTCTGTGGCAAAACATTCAATACTTCTGAGGAACTTTTGCAACATTTAAGGACACACACAAATATAGCTACTTCAGAATCTTCATTGTCTCTTATGTCACCTAGTTATGGTCTAAATGCCGCTTGTGGTATGCCTTTCAGTTCTCCCTCTGGACTTAGAAGAACATATCCTACAAGCTTAAGTCCAGTCAGTTCATTATCTGCAGCAAGTAGATATCATCCCTATAAGCCAATCTTATCAATGCCAGGAGCTCCCTTACCTCAACTTGGTCATCCAGGTTTAGGAATGTATTATCCTTATGGCCTCTACGGGCAAAGACTTGGACCACCTGTCCATCCTTAATATGTTTTTATAATACTTAGTACAGCAGTACAGTTATCTAAAAAAAATTCTAAATTATGAAGAAAGAAAAAGAAAACTGGTTTGAAAATCTTTGTTTGACTAATGATATTCTCCATTTTAAATATAATATGTGAATTTGACATTCAAAAGTTTTCGTTTTCATTAATTTTTATAGTCTTACCAAAACTTATAGGCTATAAAAACTGTACTGTGATATTTTCATTGCTTTGCTTTGTTTAATTTTACTGTTTTTTAAAGTTCCTATGAAAGTTGGTTTATTTAAGTGTTCATTTATAATAATCACTCGCTATTAAAATTTTACACAATTTTAAATCCTTTTATGCACTCTATTACAAGTATAGAATATGATAACTGTTACTTCACTGTACTATCTGTAATATAAGTCAATATAGTATTTATTATGTATAAATTACTTACTAAATATTAAAAAAAAATCTTGTATTGAATTGTGTTATTACGAAGGACTTCTGTCTTGATGTGATCAAAAGTGATAATGTATTATAATTCTATGAAATGTAGCCTAATGTAATAACCAAAGCCTTTTGTATATAAAAAATGTTGTATTAATTACCAATCTACTCATCTCTTAAAAATATTTGTAACTCTAATTCCCTACCATTAAAAAATTATTTATTCCTTTTAGGATATTAGGATATTAAGTAAAATTTTTTGGCTACTTTTGATTATAACGAAATTTATTTATAAAATAAAATTTTCTAAAATGCTATGCTAAAAAGTGGTTCCAATACCTTAAATGATAGAAAAATGATTCCTGTAATTTATGTTAAGAATGAATTCTAATTCTATGTCTTACTAAGTAATGTACTACTTTGATGCTATTTTTTACATATTCATCGTTATCCCCACACGTTCAGCAATCACAATTTTAATCGTATACATTATTTTTATGGCATCGACAGCTGTCCCTAATTGTACCTAATTATTTTAAATTCTTTTATTTATTAGTAATATTTTTTAATTTTTAGAGTACCATTTTTGAATTTGTAGAAATTTTGTTTTTTACCATATACTAACTTTAAACAACCAGTTAAAAATCGTAAATTTTATATATGAATTAAGATGAGAAGATTAAGATCCCTATTGGTTACTCCGTAATCGGTACGTCAGTTGCCAGCTTATAATAAATTTAATGAGTTGGCCACTGTCATTTTTGATGTAATCAGAATGAGTTCTTTAATCTAGAATGCTGAGAAATGAATGGTGAAGATTAAGGCGATTGTCATTAGCTTATGAAACATATATAAGAAATATGCTCATCTGATGTGTTGCTTCATCTATTCAGAAAACTTGAGAAATTTGTATAAAATACCTCACAAAAATCAATATTAAGTCCTTAATTCTAAGCACTTTTGGTGTTAAATTATTTTATGCACTTACATACAGGTATGAATTCTCAGGACTTGGTGAAAAAAAAAAAAAATGTTGTTGAAAATATCTCTTGTGATCATATGAGACGTAAATATTATTTTGTTTAAAAAGTTCTAATATTTTAAGTTTATACCAAAAACATTGACTTAAAATTTAGATGCAAGTATTTTTTAGTCATCAATAGCGTTTTTTCATCATGGACATTGTACATAGTATTTTGACATCTGAACCTGATATTGTATATTTGTATATTAACCCCATTTGTTCTTTTCGCTGAGGAGTTTTAAATTGCCATTGATATTTTTATTTTATAATGCCAGAAAATGTAACTCAAATTTGCTCTTTATAAGTTATTGAAATTATTTATTTTTTAAAAGGTAGATAATAATTTATTGTTGACTTATTGATGCCAAATGACTTCTTCTCAATGCCAATCATGTGTTTGTTTTTATTATAATTTCCTCGATTGAACCCAATAGCACACGTATAGGACGTAACACCATTTTTCATTTAATTAAAAAAAGGTACATGAGACAGCAAGATCCTTTACTGACTCGTGATCCAGTTGTTAAATTAAGATTGGATCCTATGATTCAGTCCTTTAAAACCAATGCTCGATGGCAGCATGTTAAATCATCAGCTTGTTTGAAATGTACAGGGTTTTCTCCTGTATGACAGATATTGAGTAGATACGATGCGATTTATATACGATACGTCAATAATTTGTTCTGTACTTTACTGGCTGGTCCAGTACTAATGGGATATTTCCTTTACTTTTAGGGTATTAGGAATCAGACTATTCTCACAAATATTCGTGTTATTTATTGCGATTGCAAATAGCAAAAGTTTCAAATTGGGTTGCAAATCTTTTCACAACTAAAGTTCTGATTATTTTCAATGTTAGCAAATAAAATTTGTTTTCACAAAAAAATCTTGCGATTGCTTGATATAAAGTAATTTGTTTATTATGTTGTTGTTCTAATGCAGCTGGCAATACAGAGACAGTTAATCTTTATGCCTTTTTAGCAAGGGCTGCACCGACCTTAGTCACTTAGTAGTGCTAAGTGACTAAGGTCGGTGCAGCCGTGGGTGCGTGTAACTTGAAGATAAGCTACGGATGCGGAGTAACAATATCCACGCAACGCTTTACGATCATATTAGACCGGGACTTACGGTTTAAAGTGGATTCCGAACCACTACAAGCATCCATGGCACTGCAGGACTCGAAAACCTGTCGTACCGAGCGCCAGAGCGCTAGCCACTCGACCATCAGGGCCCCTGATTCTTTTTAAAGTTAGCAAATAAAATGTATTTTTATTGAAAAATATTTCGATTGCTTGATATAATGTAATTTGTTTATTATTGATAATTTGAAATTCGAATTTATATCGACCCTTTGATTGTACTGACAACTGGAATACCGACTATGGTATTCCATTGAGTCTTATCGTTAATTAACGCTAACTCCCATTTACTTAGTGTGTCTTAACGTCCTCATCAGAATTAATATTAAATTACTTAATTTATGTGGATGCAAAATTAATGTTAAGTGGGGAAAAAGTATGCGTGTGCTACTGGGTTCATTTTATATTGTCAACATGCATTTTAAATTATCTTTAGACAATTTATTTTGTGATGTTTTGAAAGTGCTAAATTGTGCAATATAAATCTGAAAGACAATCAGCCATTATGTATATCATTTTAATCATTACCTTTTTTTTTTAATCCTTACTATTTGTGACATAGATATGTTCAGTCAATTTATGAATAATAAATGTTGTTTCATAATTCGAATCTAGTTTGTATTTTGTCTTGGACGTGTTATTTTTAATCATCCATATTATACAAGATCCTAATCTTTTTCTGATAGCAGTAATTTACATAGAAACAGAATATACTACTTAAAATAAAAAGAAAATATATTATTAACTACTCATATATGAATATTATAACTGATTAAATTTGTTGTTGTTCTCCTTAGATTTATGAAATCTAGATAAGTTCATAATTTTCACGCAACGATCTTAAAGATTCTTACAAAGCGAATAATAAATTAGAGAACAAGATTATTACAACAAGAATGTTAAATTAATGTTATTATTAAAGATTAATACAAAAAAAAATGCTAAATTAGAGATTCGTCGTCAGATTAAATCCTCAGATAAAATATATTCTAATAACAGTATCTAATTTTTCGATCGCTTTAAATTTTTTGATATTTCTTTTTACCGCAAACCTTATGAATAAATGCATCTCTATGATAACTATACCTAAACATATTTCTTAAATGTGTTACATTAGAATGATTAAGAAAACAATTGTTAACTAAATGTTTGCAGTTTTTTTTACTTGACAGATTTTATCTGATTCAATAAGAGGAATAGCAATTTATTTAACGAAAATAAACAATTACAACACATGCACGATTACTACATAGACCTATTAATTGTGGGGGGATAAACGTAAAAGAGAAGAAAAAATATTGATAGTAAATATTTATATATGTTATATTTATATATTGTTTAATTTAACTCAATTGTTAATTAAATTTAAAAAATGTTTATACATTTTTCTTATTTAGTTCGCGAAAAAAAAAAAAAATTCTGGTCACTGCGTTCTACTACACTGCTTAAGAATTTTAAAATATTGAGGAAAAATAAATAACGATTACAAATGAAAACAGTAATTTTATTTCATTATTAAGTGAATAGTTTTTAAACTATTAATTTGTTTTTTACTTTTTAGTTTGATCAACTCTAAAAGCCTGTTTTTTAGTGTTATTAAACTATAATATTTAAATGAGGTCCCGGTACGGAGGACTGGTACTTACAAAAATTTACTTGTGAGTAAAACAAAGGCTAAATGCGAATATGTCGAGCCAGCAAGGATTCGAACATGGAATCTCCTAACTCGTACTTAGGCGCGTTATCCGTTGTGCTGCTTCCCACGTAGGTTTGAATGTCTGAAAGATGTCTGTAAATGTTTCTTTGCAGCTTAAATAGTGTGTATGTGGAGAAACAGATCTCCAGGGGAAAAAATGATGCGCCAATCAAGATGACTTTTCAAAGGGTGTGTGTTTTAGTCATTAATCCTGGCGATCCTAATCATGATGAAATAATAAACTTATCAAAATATTTTATTGTCGTCGGTCCTTGATAAGTCTACAACGTTTGTATTAAATCGGATAGCTTAAAGTAGGGCAAAATCGAGCCCAAAGAGTCAGTTACAAACATGCATACAGGTGAAACTAATAAAAGGGTATTAAAAAAGGTAGGAATTTTGTTGAATATTTTAATTTTAATTGATAATTTTTTTTTTTCATAAATGAATTTCTTGAGTGAAATTAAATATATTGCCTCTTGACAAAATAAAGAGAAATATTTGAAATTTTAAAGACAAATATCTACGATTTTGCTGCAAGTTACTTTTTTTTTGTATTATTAAAATGATGTAAAATGAATGCAGGTTTTTGAAAAAAATGTCTGCAGCTATCTTAAATCTAGATTTTCGACTATCTGTATTGGCTTTAAAGTAATGTATCTTTCAACTGTAGAAAGCATTCCTATTATTTTGAGCCATTAGTAATCCAAAATGTATTCTTATCGGACTTTACGGAAAAAAAAAAAAATCGAAATACATATATATTATTTATTTATTTAAAATAAAAATAAATATTACAATAAATAAAATAACTAAGGAATTTAATTCGTGATAATGCATTAACTTAAAATGTTTTTAGTATCAAATTCTATTTTTGTAGTAAACAAGTATAAAAGTGATTAGTCAGATGTTGTTTATGTATTCTTTATAAACTTACTGAAAAATATGGTTGCAAATATATATTGAACTCGGCAACAATAATCAAAAGACATATATATTATTTATTTATAATAAAAATAAGTATTACAATTTAATAAACTAAATAAAGAATTTAATTCATGATATTGCATTAATTTAAAAGGTTTTTAGTATCAAATGCTATTTTCGTAGTAGCAAAGTACAGAATGATTAGTCAGATGTTGTTTATGTATTCTTGGTAATCGGGCTGAAAAATATTTGTTTACAAATATGCGTTGCGCCAGAGATTCTTGCGCAATTTAATACATTTGCTTAAAAACATGTGCTGAACAACACAGTCTTGCGCAGTTTTATACATTGTTTAACATCAACCACATTAGCATCTGGAATATAATAGAATTTTAAAATGAAACCTGTTTGCGGAATAAATATTGTAGAATTAAGATAATTAGGTAAATAGGGATCTTGCTAACACATTATTGATAAAGAATCTGATATTCTTGTTTGCAATAAAATAGTAATATTGAATAAAATATTTTTCTAATATTTAAACGCTTTTTTATATTAAATTAAATTTTGCTATTTGTGCATTCAAGGTTTTTTGCTCTTATTTAAAGTAATTTACATTTACGTTTTCAAAAAATATATGCATAAAAACAAGTAAAATTCACTAGTTTTTTAAGATTCAATAGGCTGGATTTATTAATTATTTTTGATAAGCACATTTTAAAATATGATTTGTTTTAAGGTTAAAATGACAGTATAAAATCATTTGGTTTTAATAAGAAAGATAAATTGAGAATTTTTCCAAAGTGTATTATTATTACAAAATTTATTAGCTTATCCATCTGAAATTTCTGATTTGAATAATTTTTCTTTTAACATTTCGATTTTATTAAATGGTTTCATAGAAATCTTTTTCAGTGTTGCTGTATTTGCTTTCGATATAAGTTTTTTCTATATATATATTGAATTAATTAAAAAAATTTTTGATATCAAATTCTACTTTTTGTAGTGTATTTTTGTAATATTTTTCCAATTACAAAAAGTGATTAGTCAGATGTTGTTTATGTATCCTTGGTAATCGTGCCAAAAAATATTTGTTTACAAATATATGTCGGACCGGTTAGATTTGCGCAATTTAATACATAATTTAGAATCAACTACATCTACTTTGTTTAGAATGGAATAGAATAGAATTTTAGAATGGAAAAAGTATTGCAGAGTTAAAATAATTAGGTAAATAGGGATTCTGCTAACTCGTTATTGAGAAAGAATCTGATATTCTTGTTTGGAATAAAATAGTAATATTGAATAAAATATTTTTCTAATATTTAAATACTAATTATTATTAAATTAAATTCTGTGGTTTGTACATTACTGATTTTTTTCCTATTATGTAAATTAATTTAAATTACCTTTTTTAAAAAAAGTAATGTATAAAATGTATGATTATATTATTTTATAATAATACTGATAATAAAATAATAATTTTTTCATATTAATTTATTATTATATATATATATATATTTTTTTTTTTAATGCAGCTGGCAAACACTTATACAGCTTGGTCTTGATGCCTTAAGGCAAGCGCTGCACAGACGTTACTCACTTTGCGTTACCCAGGAGGCGCGTGTAACTTGAATTTTTTTTTTTTTTTTTTTTTTTTAAATGTATAAAAACAAGTATATTCACTGTTTATAGCTCTAAAAATGGTTTTTAACATTCAGTACACTTAATATTGCTTTTATTAATTATTTTTGTAAATACAATATTTTAAAATATAATTTTTTTTTAAGGTTAAAATGCCTGTACTAATTAAACAAATGATGAAATAAAATAATCTCATTTTAATAAGAAAAGGAAAAAATAAGAAATTGAAAATTTTATCTAAAAGTATTATTATTACAAAATTTGTTAGCTTCTCTGAGTCTGAAATTTCTGATTTGGATAATTTTTTTTTCTCTTTCGAGTTTATTAAATAGTTTTTCATAGAAATCTTTTTCGATGTTGCTACATCTGTTTTCGATATAAGTTACCTTTATTTCGGTATTTGAAACTTTCGCTTAAGTTAAGTAGGATTCGGTATCATTAGACTAGATATCCTACTGAAAACTTATGCGCCAGGACGGAGCAATAAATCTGTGACTGTCGTGTAACTTGGTGAACTGAACTAGAATAAAATATTTTTCTAATATTTAAATATTTTTTTTTCAATTTTATTTTATTAAATTATATTTTGCGATTTGTGCATTCAAAGTTTTTTTTTTTTTTTTAGTATTATTTAAAGTATTTTTCATTTACCTATTTAAAAATATATGAACAAAAACAAGTGTATTCACTGTTTATAACTCTAAAATGGTCTAAATTTGGTTTATAGTCTAAATTTGAAAATATGATTTGTTTTAAGGATAAAATACATGCACTAATGAAATAAAATAATCTCGTTTTAATAACAAAGAAATTGAGAATTTTATCGAAGAGTATTATTATTACAAAATTTGTTAGCTTCTCTGGGTCTGAAATTTCTGATTTGGATAATTTTTTTCTCTCCTTCGAGTTTATTAAATAGTTTTTCATAGAAATCTTTTTCGATGTTGCTGCATCTGTTTTCGATATAACTTATCTTTATTTCTGCATTTGAAACTTTCAGTTAACGTCAATAGGATTCGGTATCATCGGACTAGATATCCTACTGGAAACTTATACGCCAGGACGACACAAAAAATCAGTGACTGCCATGTAAGTTGATAAATTTGGTGAACTTAAATAGAATAAAATTTTTCCTAATATTTAAATATTTTTTATTTATTAGTTTTTTTTTTTTATTAAATTAAATTTTGTAATTTAGGCTTTACTGGTATGGGCCTGATGGCCGAATGGCTAGCGCTCTGGCTTTCGGTACCACAGGTATCGGGTTCAAATCCCGGCTTTGCCCATGGGTGTTGTAGTGGTTCGGAATCCACTTTAAGCCGTAGGTCCCGGTCCTAATAGGATCGTAGAGCGCTGCGGGGGCATTGTTACTTCGCGTCCGTGGCTTACCATTAAGTTACACGCGTCCCCCTGGCTAATGCAAAGTGAGTAACATCGGTGCAGCCCTTATGGCGAAGATCACGGTCTATTTGACAGCTGCTTTAGATTTTGGGCCTGATGGGTGATACTAGTTAACTCTTATTTAAAGTAATTTATATTTATCTTTTTAAAAATATATGTATAAAGCAAGTGTATTCACTGCTTATAATTCTAAAATGGTTTTTAAACTTCAGTACTCTTAATATTGTTTTTATTAATTATTTTTGTTAAGTTCATTTTAAAATGAATTTTTTAAGGTTTAAAAGCCTGTACTAATGAAATAAAACCATTTCGTTTTAATAACAATAATAAAAAGAATTTTACCTATATTATTATTACAAAATTTATTAGCTTCTATCCATCTGAAAATTTTCAATTTGAATAATTATTTTTTTCATATTTCGATTTTATTAAGCAGTTTCATAGAAATCTTAAAATAAATGCCTGTATAATGAAATAAAACCATTTCGTTTTAATAAGAATAATAAAAAGAATTTTATCTATATTATTATTACAAAATTTATTACCGTCTCACCATCTGAAATTTCTGATTTGAATAATTTTTTCTTTCATATTTTGATTAAATTAAACAGTTTCATAGAAATCTTTTTCGGTGTTGCTGCATCTGTTTTCGATATAAGTTATCTTTATTTCGGCTTTTGAAACTTTCACTTAACGTCAATAGGATTCGGTATCATCAGAACGAGATATCCTACTGGAAACTTATAGGCCAGGACGACGCAATAAATCAGTGAGTGCCGTGTAACTCGGTGGTTGAGGGGGAAAGCGGATGTCGGCTTATTTCACACACTTGACCTCTGAGTGAGATCGTTTCTGTGACTCACCGTGACAATATATCCTGAAAAGGATGAACGTTTTTTTCCCCCTCCTCTCTGCTTCAACATTGAATCCTCATAACTTATTACAGAGACATATGCTGACATTCAGTGACAAAAAGAGAAAGCTAATAGTGATAGTACAGTAAACGTTGCATAGCATATGCATCAAGACACGCATGTATGAAAAGCGTGATATAACAAGTTACTTTATATAGATTCCCGTTAATTATAATTTTATAATTTTTATTCAGAAGTATAAAATGTTGGATTTGAAAGCAAGACGTATAATTTTGATCAACTAAATAACATAACTCTTACTTATTTTATGCTTTTACAACATTAAAAGCAGAAGCTATAAAGTACTGTTTAGCGTTGGATGTTGGATTTGAAAGTAAGAAGTATAAATTTGATTAACCAAATAACATAATTCTTATTTGTTTTATATTTCGATAACATTAAAAGTAGAATCTATAATGCAATATCAAGCTTTCCAAAACTGTAAAGTTCTTTTTAGAAACATCGTTATCAACGTCCTTAAATAAAATACTTTGTAAAGTTTGATAATTGATCAACTGTTAAACGAATATCTTTGATATTAGCTTGCAAATTATAACAAAGAGAATTCTCGGGTTTATTTTAAAGTCACAAAGAAGTATTAATCTATTTCAATCATTGGCAAAGTGAAAAAGTTTTAGCAAACAAAAACAAATCAATTTCTTCTTTGATTGCGAAAATATTTATGTTAAAAGATAATCAAGCAGTGGCAAACTGTTTTTGCAATATCAAATTGTCAGGAAAACCACTCTCTTAGTACACATATTATGAATGCACCGTTGGGAAAAAAGCACACAATCCACATGTGTGATGAATTATAAGGATCTCCAGGGAGTTTTACCAACCAGAATCCCTTAGTTTACCATCTTTTCCAAACGCTCAGCGCTTATAGAAATACAAACTGTGGCCCACTTTTGGCAAGCAAACCTAAAGCTACCCTAAGCAGTAACATATTGTCTATACAATATCAAACTGTAAAGCTCTTTTTTAGAAACATCGTTATCAACTTCTGTCAATAAGATACTTTGTAAAGTTTTATAATCTATCTACTGTTAGTTAACGAATATCTTTGATATTATCTTCCAATTTTAACAAAGCAACTTCTTGAGTTTATTCTAAAGTCACACAGACGTATTAATCTATTTCAATCGTTGGCAAACTGAAATAGTATTAGCAAACAAAAACAAATCAATTACTTCTTTGATTACGGAAATATTTATGTTTAAAGATAATCAAGCAGTAACATATTGTCTATACGCTATCAAGCTTTCTAGAACTGTAAAGCTCTTTTTAGAAACATCTTTATCAACTTCTTCAAATAAGATACTTTGTAATGCTTTATAATTGATCGGCTGTTAGTTAACAAATATCTTTGATATTATCTTCCAATTATAACAAAGTGAATTCTCGAGTTTATTTTAAAGCCACAAATAATCAAAGAAGTATTAATCTATTTCAATCGTTGGCAAAGTGAAAAGGTTTTAGCAAACAAAAACAAATCAATTTCTTTTATGATTGCGAAAGTATTAATGTTTAAATAAAAAAGATAATCAAGCAGTAACATATTGTGCATACAATGTCAAGCTTTCCAGAACTTTAAAGCTCTATAGAAACATCTTTATAAACTTCTTTTAATAAGATACTTTGTAAAATTTTATAATTGATCAACTGGCAGTTAACGAATATCTTTGATATTATCTTCCAAATATAACAAGGCAAATTCTTGAGTTTATTTTAAAGTCACAAAGAAGTATGAATCTATTTCAATCGTTGGCCATCGTTGAAAAAAAGTCTTACAAACAAAGCCAATCAATTTCTTCTTTGATTGCGAAAGTATTTATGTTTAAAGATAATCCAGCAGTAGCAGGCTGTTTGTGCAAGAAAACCACCCTCAAGGCACCGATATTATGAATGAACTGTTGGAAAAAAAGCACACAATCCACATGTGTGATGAATTATAAGGATCTCCAGGGAGTTTCACCAACCAGAATCCCTTAGTTTACCATCTTTTCCAAACACTCAGCGCTTATAGAAATACAAACTGCGGCCCACTTTTGGCAAGCGAACCTATCCCGACTATCCTCGCCTCATTTCCCATGAAACAGAAACGAAGTGTTGCCAGGTGAGGCATCACTCATTAAGAAAAAGATACTGTCTCTGTTCCGCGAATAGTCACGTCGCCATCAGTTACTTCAACTCGCAAAGCACTTTTTTTTCCTTTTTCTTTTTTTTCTTCCTTCACCACAAGACTTCTGTTTGATAGCAGTGCTTTCGTTACTCTCCCAAAGCTGAGTAAGCAGTTGCTTGTGTTCTTACCAACCTGCTCTTCTGCAAGGCTTGCTGCTTGGCTTTTCCGAGATCTTTAGGTGCTATCTGGTATTTCCATCTCTGGTTGAGATGACGGGGACTTGGCGGCGAGCGGTTGGTGGAAGATAAATTGCAAGCGGTGTTTCTCCCATCAGGCTATGCTTTAGGAATAAATAAACAAACAGAACCTGTAGAGAAAAAAAGAAGGTTTTTAATTGTCTAACTGCTGGATTGCCGAATTCGAATTAGGGGATTTGGAATGGCCATGAAATTTTCAATGTAAGAGAGGAAGTCGGATAATTAGGTTGTTTGGTTGGTTTAAATTGCACGGCATTGGATATCCTGGAATAAAGCCAGATGAATGGCTGAAATGAATGAATTTACATTAATTTCATTTGTATTAAAAATAATATGCTGATGTTAAGGAAACTCTAATGTAAATGTAAATTTAAAGTAAGTTCACCGTAGAGGAAAGTGATTTTGGTGATAGGTTAAATTGTGATGAATTTTTTTTAAAGAAGTTAAATTTACATCGTTATTAAATTATCAAGTAAATTATTTAAATTGCTGGTAATTGATTAAATCATAAGACTGATATTTGTGTTGTAGAATACTGCAAAGGGATGGCCATTTTAAAACTCACATTAAACTAAAAATGAAAATGAAAGAAAATTTAAAACATCAGTATTGGATAGATAATTAATATTCATTGAAAGGCGGTTATTAAATTCTAAATTAGGTTCAACATCTGATCTTAAAAATAATTTCTTAAGTCATAAAAATATTATATAGAGTTTTTGATTGGTACTTTTCTTACTTAAATCGAAACAAAACTAAGCCGAATTATTATTTCTGCTTAAGAATTATTAATAGGAGAATTATTCAATAGTAGTATTATTTATGCCAAAATTAAACAGGCCTATGCAAGCACTTTAATTTTTTGAATTGAAGTTCTTCCATAGTTAATTAATAACAAAATTAAAACACTGCGTGCCGTTGGCAAATTTGGGACCTGAATGGCCGAGTGTCTAGCGCTCTGGCGCTCGGTGCCACAGGTTTCGGGTTCGAATTATGGATGTTTGTAGTGGTTCGGAATCCACTTTAAGCCGTAGGTCCCGGTCTTCTATGACTGTCGTCACGGAGCAAAAGTCAGGCTTCCACGGGTGCTCCATCACAACAGAAGCTGCTTTCTTCCCTTCATGAGTTTTTTGGGCTCGTGGGCTTGGCCAGCCAAGTGGGATAAGAAACAACAAACAACAACAACATAACAAAATTTCTTTTATTCCATTAAAAAATGTATGGTTTTTTTTAAAATTTCTTTTATTTTGTTTACATTTTGTAGTTTTTATAATTGATACTACATACTTGGCATAGCTAAATAAAAATTAACTTAATTAATTTAGCTAATTAAATAAATTTAAATTATTTTTGTTATTTATTATTAATTTCATTATTTATTGTTAATTTTGTTATTTATTGCTAATTTCATTATTTATTATTAATTTTATTATTATTTGAGATATTATAAATGTTTCATTTATATGTAGAAATCTTCTAGTCTTATTAGTTCATCAACTAATTTTAATTTTCACTGAAGCGTACTGCCATTTAATTTTAATTTAAAAGAATTCTAATTTAAGCTATTCTTGATTTTTGTTTCTTCATTTGGCAACACTGTTTGCTGTGCATCTCCAATGTTTCTCTTTGCCGTGATGGGTTTTTAACTGAATTGTTTAAAATACTGTCACTAAAGAAATCACCATAGACGTCAGTTAATTTATTTATGCCACGAGTACAGAATCATTAAAAGAAAATTTTAATTTATGTTTTTTTAACTCACGGTCATTGCTCTATTTTTTTATTTCATTAATAAATTTTTTTATTAATCACCTTCCAATTGGTTTTAAATTTCTTCTATTCCCCTATATTTTAATCGCGAACAATTTTCTACATAATTCATAGAATTTAATAAATTTATCTAACCATAATGAAATTCAATTAATTTATCTAACCATAATGGGATTCAATTGATTTATCTATTCATAATGGAATTCAATTAATTTATTTAACCATAATGGAATTCAATTAATTTATCTACTCCACAAGTACAAAATCACTAAAAGGAAATTTTAATTTATGTTTTTTTAATTCACATTCACTGCTCTATTTCTTTTTTTTTTTTTGATTAATAAATTTTTTTTATTAATCACCTTCCAATTTGTTTTAAATTTCATCTATTCGATTATGTTTTAATCGTGAACAAATTTCAACATAATTCATAGAATTCAATTAATTTATCTAACCATAATGGAATTCAATTAATTTATCTAACCATAATGGAATTCATTTAATTTATCTACTCCACAAGTACAGACAAATTAAAAGGAAATTTTAATTTGTTTTTTTAATTCACAGTCACTGCTCTATTTTTTTTATTTCATTAATACATTTTTTTAATACGCTTTTATTAGTTTCACCTGTATGTTTGTTTGTTTGTATGTAACTGACTCTTTCGGCTCGTTTTGCGATCAAGGACCGACGACAATAAAATATTTTGATAAGTTTATCATCTCATCATGATTAGGATCGCCAGGATTAGTGATAAAAACACACAGCCTTTGAAAAGTCATCTTGATCGACGCATCACTTTTCCCCCTGGAGATTTGTTTCTCCTCATACACATTATTTAAGCTACAAAGAAACATTTACAGACATCTTTCAGAACGAAAATAGTTGATTCTTTTTATTACGCTTTTATATTAGTTTCACCTGTATGTTTGTTTGCTTGTTTGTAAATGACTCTTTGGGCTCGATTTTGCTCTACTTTTAAGATATCAGATTTAATTTAAACGTTGTAGACTCATCAAGGACCAACGACAATAAAATATTTTGATAAGTTTATTATCTCATCATAATTAGGATCGCCAGGATTAGTGATTAAAACACACAGCCTTTGAAAAGTCATCTTGATCGGCGCATCACTTTTCCCCTGGAGATTTGTTTCTCCTCATACACATTATTTAAGCTGCAAAGAAACATTTACAGACATCTTTCAGAACGAAAACAGTTGATCCTTTTTAATACGCTTTTATATTAGTTTTACCTGTATGTTTGTTTGTTTGCTTGTTTGTAAATGACTGTTTGGGTTCTATTTTGCCCTACTTTAAGATATCAGATTTAATTTAATCGTTGTAGACTTATCAAGGACTGACGACAATAAAATATTTTTATAAGTGTATTATCTCATCATGATTAATATCGCCAGGATTAGTGATTAAAACACAGAGCATTTGAAAAGTCATCTTGATCGGCGCATCACTTTTCCCCCTGGAGATTTGTTTCTCCTCATAGACACTATTTAAGCTGCTGATTCTTTTTAATACGCTTTTATATTAATTTCACCTGTATGTTTGTTTGTTTGTAACTGACTCATTGGGCTCGATTTTGCCCTACTTTAAGCGATCAGATTTAATTTAAACGTTGTAGACTTATCAAGGACTGACGACAATAAAATATTTTGATAAGTTTTTTACCTCATCATTATTAGGATCGCTTGGATTAGTGATTTTATTTTAACTTATGAAGAGCAATTTAAACCATGTAGAATGAAAGTATTCAGTAAGGACATTCAAACCTACGTGGGACAGCAGCACAACGCGCCTGACTACGGATCAGGAGTTTTCCCTTTTCGAATCCTTGCTGGCTTGACATATTCGCATTTAACCTTTGTTTTACTCACAATTAAATTATTGTTAGAACTATAATTCCAATCCTCCGTACCGGGACGTCATTTAAATATTATAGTTTAAAAAAACTAAAAAACACGCTTTTAGAGTTAAGTGACATTCATTTTCTCGTCTGTCATTTTATTCTTATGTTAAAAATTATTTTTTACTTTTTAGTTTGATTAACTCTAAAAGCGTGTTTTTTAGTTTTTTAAACTATTAATTTATTTATTAATCACCTTCCAATTTGTTTTAAATTTCATATGTTCAACTATATTTTAATCGCTGACAATGTTCAACGTAATTCAATTCTTTTCAATTGTAGATTTTGTTGATGAGAATAAAAAAAGGAAATTTTAAAATTTGGTAAGGAAAATGGCTGGTCTTCAAAATAATTGAATTTTTTTTTTTCGGAGGTGGCGGGAATTTTAGAAGTAACAAATTATAAAGACTTGAATGTATAAAGAACTGCATTTTTATTAATTATTTTTTTAAATCTAGTGTTTTTGATAGTAGTTGTATCAATAAAAGAAAAATTATATGTATTTACGTATAAAGATGTTATTGTTACCAGTATCATATATCATGTAATTTGGGATATTACTGTATTTACATCAGAGGTGGAGACTCGACCAAAATACTTCATACTCATGAGTCGAATTTTTAATACAGACTTCCGACATTTAACTGCAATTTTAAGTTCTACAATCTTCACAAATGGATTTTGAAAATTCTGAATATATCTTTAGTATCTACACTCATATATCTTATATGTCTGTGCCAATTAGTTTTTATAATTCTAAAGGTGTACTATTTGTACTAATTGAAAAGACATCATTGCACTCTAAATTTGTTTATAAAAAATATATTATTTAGAACAACAGTACTAAATTAACAGGTAGCAAAAATGTATTGAATATCTTTTTTTATTCTATGGCCGACTCCGACCTCTTGATCATTAGTCGACGAGCAGCCCAATACAGTAATTACAGACAAAAACAATCACTAAAGGCATTGACAGTAACACGAAAAGGGATGCAGTTAAGAACAGTAGGGTATATGATGAGGCTTCCCTCCAGTCATGGGCCACAGTCGCAAAGTGGGCAGGTATCTGTAGCAGCCACTCCTATTCTATACAAGTGACTCTGTAAATAGTCATGGTTCATAACAAGTCTAAAACAGGCCACGCTGACTGCTCTAGGCAAGAACTGACAATTCTTGTTGACTTATTCAATAGGAAATTCCACTTTTTCTCAGAAGCCTTCTCTTTATGCAGGTTGAAACGGTTGGATTTAATAAAGAAAGATATATGCCTTATATGCCGCAAAGGCAAAGAAGAATCAGGTTAAATAATTTGTGATCCATTTTTGGCCACCATATCAGCCTGCTCATTTCCATATATCCCGCAATGGCTTGGAATCCCGTGCAGAGCAACAAATTTCCCGGTGTTCAGCACCTTATCTATATTTACAATGCAGTTTCTAGAAATCTTACATTCGTATTCACTCACGTATAGAATATCTGAAGATAAGCAAAAGAAAATTGTCCATTTTAATCACAAAAATGCTATATTTGTAATGCATTAAATATTTGTTCATTGTTGATCTAAGATCTAAGCTTTTTATAAGTCTCAATGTTGAGAAATGTATTTGGTTTACGGCTAAAGCGGTTACTTAGTTTATTGCTAAAGCAGCAACTGTCTTTGCCAGCTGTTGTATTATTGAAGGATACAATTGAATTGCCTACTAGCATTACATTTATAATCAATTCGTTAATTTTGAAAAAAAAAAAAAATTTTAATTAGATTTTTAAAAATAAGGATTTATAAAAATCTAGGATAAACAAAAATTAAGGATAATTTAAATGAGTCAGAAGTTGGATTTTTATACCGATTATACATATATTAACATACTTATATTAATTAACATAATTACATTAATATACATATTTACATTCATTTTTAATTAATTCGTTAATTTTGAAAAAATGAAAATAATTTGAGTTGGATTTTTAAAAATCTAGGACAAATAAAAATAAGTATAATTTGGATGAGACAAAAGTTGAAATTTTATACCAACTTCGATTCTCCGCCTCTGATTTAATTCATCATATTTATTAACTTGGTACTTACATGCTCACCATTAAATTGTATAATAAATGTGTTTTCAACTCAAGGAATTGTTAAAAAAAATATATGCCGACATTTACATTAAAAACCTGAAAGTATTTTTATCCTTTTTAATGATGTTTACCACGAAACATTTGCTGCTTGAAAAATGCGGCGTATTTAGTAGTCGAGCTAATTCCCGGTTCTCGGATTGCAGAGTTTGAGGGCAGAAGAGGAAGATGTCATTTACAAATTGGGAACCATCACTTCGCTTTTCCGTCGCAGTCGTGGTAAATGACGTCTGTCATTGTCACCCGTGATTTGTCAACAGAGCTTCTTTCGTCGCCAAACCCGAAACCAGGAACGCCGGTGGCAAATCGTCTCTTTAGACACGGAGCTAAAGAAAGGCAAGAAAAAAGGAACCTACACCGCTTTCGAGACAGAAATAGTTGTATCGGATCCAGACAGAAATAGCACTTCTGCTGTGGACACGCTTGTTTTCGCTCATCTTCCCTTACCGAAGGATGATGACTGAGGAAATGTCAATGCGTTTAGAGAAGGTGGTGTGCCGGATATCAAGTTTTCACAGAGGAGATATTCATCATGGAAGCCACGAAGGACCTTTATTGTTTATTTTTGGATCCTTACAAAAGAATTTGCATGCAAGCACCTTGCGAAAAGCTGAAAGCCGCATTTACTTAAAAGACTTAAGAAAAACGGCAAAATACTGCATATAGTTAGAAACCTATTTTCCAGTCAGAATGTATACCAGAACCTATTTTCCAGTCAGAAACCTATTTTCCAGAGCCAATTGAACTATTTTTCTAGTTAGGTTCACACAGGGAAATAAAACAATAATTAGTAATACAACAATAATTAGACATTTAGTGAAGGTAGTGTGCCAGATAACAAGTTCTCACAATGGAGATATTTATCATGGGAGCCACGAAGGACCTTTATTGTTTATTTTTGGATCCTTACAAAGGAATTTGCTTTCTTTTGCATGCAAGCACCTTGTGAAAAGTTGCATTTACTTAAAGACTTAAAAAAGGGACTATATACAGTCAGAAACCTATTTTCAGTCCGAATATATGCCTACTGAACTACTTTTTCTTGTTAGGTTCACACAGGGAAATAAAACAATAATTAGTAATTCGACAATAATGAGGTGTTTACTGAAGGTAGTGTGCCAGATATCAAGTTCTCACAATGGAGATATTTATCATGGGAGCCACGAAGGACCTTATTATTATTATTATTTTGGATCCTTACAAAAGAATTTGCTTCCCTTGCATGCAAGCACCTTGTGAAAAGCTGCATTTACTTAAAGACTTAAAAAAGGACTATATACAGTCAGAAACCTATTTTTCAGTCCGAATATATGCCTACTGAACTACTTTTCTTGTTAGATTCACACAGGGAAATAATATTCACACAGTTAATAATATTTTTTTCATTTTGTTGATTTACATTGAAAAATTAAACGTCTTATCAAATAACAGCTTTCAAAATAAATCTTAAACATTATAAAACTACTTAACTTTTCCCTTCAGTAATACCTGAAATTCGGATTTTAATGTCTCTAATCTAGTCTTTTATTAATTCAATTTCCAATCTAGTTTAATCGTTTTTCTTAGAACTACGCGTCACCCCCTAACCAAGATCTATGTAGTCTCCTACAATTGGAAAGGTGAGGGTAGGACATCGGTGTACCTACTAGATTGGATAGGAGAGTCGAGTACCTGTGCACGTAGTGCACATCTGCTCAGAATTCAAATATAATAAAAACAAAGTATCACAGAATTAGCAGGAATTAAAAAATTTAAAGCAAACAGTTAATAGGAGGGAAAGAAGTTAAAAATATATATATATATATATATATATATATAAAGGGGGGACGGAAACTAGGAGATGACAATCAAGCAATATCAAAATACATAAATGCCCAATAGAAGCATATAATACGTAAATACATAGCAAACAGACATATAAACACATATATAATGAAAGTTTTAAATATGAATTATAAATATACAAATATACAATCACAAAAATAAAAAAAAACTTTAAGGAGAAACAAGAAAAACATACGAACAACATTTCTAGAAACCGAAGATCGGAAGTAAAGTTTGTTACTGCAGGGTAGAGTTTTGAAGTTTTCAGGAAATGGAATGTTTTTAGTTCTTTGTCTTTTAACATAGTTCCGTAGTACACACTGCCAAGGCATAGAAGAGAGGACGATAGATTTCTAGGAACTGAAGAGTGTAGTATTGAAGATAGATCATAGAAGAAATTAGGGAGGCTTGAGGTCGATTCCATCCTGTTGTAATATGGATAATAAGTTTACCTTCGTTGTGGCGAAGAATAATTCAGCTTTAATTAAATTATTTTTATGGTTCTTGGATATTTAGAAAACAACTTTCTTGAAAGCTTCGCAATATGATCGTCTATTGATTCCCATTTGTAGGTCATGATGCAGCACGTTATTTCGAATGAACCAGGGAGCTCCCGTAATTATTCTGAGAATTTTATTTTGAATAACTTGGATTTGTTTCTATGTTTGTTTTTGCAGCAAGGCCCCAGATGGAAAGTGCTGCATAAGTCAGGATTTCTGGTCTAAGGACTTGTTTTGTATAAAAGAATTTGTTTTTTAAAGATAAAGTAGAATATTTTCCCATTAACGGCAAACTAAGATGCAATTTGTTCCAAGATTTTGTCTTCTACAGTGTGAAGATGCTTCTAAATGTTAATTGTTGTCAAGAATTAGGCCAAGATATTTGACCTTGATTTCGACCCATTCTATCGGATCATCAAACAGGAAAATATCTTCATATGGAGATCTTAGCGACCTTCTTCGAAAATGATGGCTTACTCTTATTCTATTCGACAGACATTCTCCATAGTAAGCCACTCTTCCAGGGAGTTTAAAGGAAATTTTTTGAAGAGTTCTTGTCACGAAATGTGACAGTAGTTCCCTGAACCAGGGCTGCCAGAGTCATCAGCGAAGAGGCAAGTACTCACATTTTGAATTTGGGGAAAGTCGAACGTAAAGATGCGTGTTGTAAAAGAATTGGGCTGAGTAATGCGCTACCTTGAGGGGGTGCCAGCTTTAATTTGACCAATACGAGAAAAGACCCCTTCGATATTGACACTGAATGATCTGCTTTGGAGAAAAATGTATATTGGTGGTTGATAAGGTACTGAGAGGGAATTTAAGTTGAATCATTTTTGAAGACGAGGCCACAGTGCCACAATCGGTCAAAAAGCTTTTGAAAACATCGGGCGAAAACACCGCCGGTTAATATTTTGTCATTCATACCTTCCGTAACAATGTTAGGTCACTCTTAAAAGTTGATGAACTGTTGAATGATGGGGACGGAACCCAAATTGTTCCGCAGGAAAGATGTGTTGTTATCAATACAGTGGGGTGTGAAAATTCTTTTCTGGCTGATTTTTCAAAAGCAAACAATAACTAAATGAGAGACTGATGGGTCGAAAAATTCTGTGGAAATTTATGATCCCGGCTTTCCATAGTTTAGTATCATCTTTATTGAAGTTGTATGCTTCATGAGTCCGGGAAGTG
>BPLQ01013048.1:0-249067 GCA_021605075.1 Caerostris darwini | reverse complement strand
GTGGCTAAATATCGTTGAAGATGTGAAGAATAATCAAATTCATTTCGCACCTTTCGAGTAGCTAATTATCGTCGAAGTTGTGCAAAATGAATTGGATTATCCTTCACATTTAGAGTGGCTACATATCTTCAAAGATGTGCAAAATGAATTCGATTATTCTTCACATTTGGAGTGTGGCTAAATATCGTTGAAGATGTGAAGAATAATCAAATTCATTTCGCACCTTTCGAGTAGCTAATTATCGTCGAAGTTGTGCAAAATGAATTGGATTATCCTTCACATTTAGAGTGGCTACATATCTTCAAAGATGTGCAAAATGAATTCGATTATTCTTCACATTTGGAGTGGCTAAATATCGTCGAAGATGTGAAGAATAATCAAATTCATTTCGCACCTTTCGAGTAGCTAATTATCGTCGAAGTTGTGCAAAATGAATTGGATTATCCTTCACATTTAGAGTGGCTACATATCTTCAAAGATGTGCAAAATGAATTCGATTATTCTTCACATTTGGAGTGGCTAAATATCGTCGAAGATGTGAAGAATAATCAAATTCATTTTTCACCTTTCGAGTAGCTAATTATCGTCGAAGTTGTGCAAAATGAATTGGATTATCCTTCACATTTAGAGTGGCTACATATCTTCAAAGATGTGCAAAATGAATTCGATTATTCTTCACATTTGGAGTGGCTAAATATCGTCGAAGATGTGAAGAATAATCGAATTCATTTTACACCTTTCGAGTAGCTAAATATCGTCGAAGATGTGCAAAATGAATTGGATTATCCTTCACATTTAGAGTGGCTACATATCTTCAAAGATGTGCAAAATGAATTCGATTATTCTTCACATTTGGAGTGGCTAAATATCGTTGAAGATGTGAAGAATAATCAAATTCATTTCGCACCTTTCGAGTAGCTAATTATCGTCGAAGTTGTGCAAAATGAATTGGATTATCCTTCACATTTAGAGTGGCTACATATCTTCAAAGATGTGCAAAATGAATTCGATTATTCTTCACATTTGGAGTGGCTAAATATCGTTGAAGATGTGAAGAATAATCAAATTCATTTTGCACCTTTCGAGTAGCTAATTATCGTCGAAGTTGTGCAAAATGAATTGGATTATCCTTCACATTTAGAGTGGCTACATATCTTCAAAGATGTGCAAAATGAATTCGATTATTCTTCACATTTGGAGTGGCTAAATATCGTCAAAGATGTGAAGAATAATCAAATTCATTTTGCACCTTTCGAGTAGCTAATTATCGTCGAAGTTGTGCAAAATGAATTGGATTATCCTTCACATTTAGAGTGGCTACATATCTTCAAAGATGTGCAAAATGAATTCGATTATTCTTCACATTTGGAGTGGCTAAATATCGTCGAAGATGTGAAGAATAATCAAATTCATTTCGCACCTTTCGAGTAGCTAATTATCGTCGAAGTTGTGCAAAATGAATTGGATTATCCTTCACATTTAGAGTGGCTACATATCTTCAAAGATGTGCAAAATGAATTCGATTATTCTTCACATTTGGAGTGGCTAAATATCGTCGAAGATGTGAAGAATAATCAAATTCATTTCGCACCTTTCGAGTAGCTAATTATCGTCGATGCAAAATGAATTGGATTATTCTTCACATTTAGAATATCTTCAAAGATGTGCAAAATTTCGATTATTCTTCACATTTGGAGTGGCTAAATATCGTTGAAGATGTGAAGAATAATCAAATTCATTTTCGCACCTTTCGAGTAGCTAATTATCGTCGAAGTTGTGCAAAATGAATTGGATTATCCTTCACATTTAGAGTGGCTACATATCTTCAAAGATGTGCAAAATGAATTCGATTATTCTTCACATTTGGAGTGGCTAAATATCGTCGAAGATGTGAAGAATAATCGAATTCATTTTTCACCTTTCGAGTAGCTAATTATCGTCGAAGTTGTGCAAAATGAATTGGATTATCCTTCACATTTAGAGTGGCTACATATCTTCAAAGATGTGCAAAATGAATTCGATTATTCTTCACATTTGGAGTGGCTAAATATCGTTGAAGATGTGAAGAATAATCAAATTCATTTCGCACCTTTCGACACGCGTAGCTAATTATCGTCGAAGTTGTGCAAAATGAATTGGATTATCCTTCACATTTAGAGTGGCTAAATATATCTTCAAAGATGTGCAAAATGAATTCGATTATTCTTCACATTTGGAATGGCTAAATATCAAGATGTGAAGAATAATCAAATTCATTTTGGGCGCTAATTATCGTCGAAGTTGTGCAAAATTTGGATTATCCTTCACATTTAGAGGCGTACATATCTTCAAAGATGTCAAAATGAATTGATTATTCTTCACATTTGGAGTGGCTAAATATCGTCGAAGATGTGAAGAATAAAATGCCACCTCGTTAATATCGTCAAGGTAAAATGAATTGTTATCCTTCACATTTAGAGCGGCTAGTATCTTCAAAGAATAAAATGAATTGGATTATTCTTCACATTTGGTTTTGATGTGAAGAATAATCATATGCTTATCGTCGAAGTGTGCAAAATGAATTCGGTTATTCCATTTTGGGTGGCTAAATATCGAAAGATGTGCAAGAATAATCATTCATTTTGGCACAGAATTATAATGTGCAAAATGAATAAACATTTAATTATATCTTCATGTGCAAAATGAATTATTATTCTTCACATTTCGAGTGGCTAAATATCGTCAAAGATGTGATTTTACAGCATTTCGAGTAGCTAAAATCGTCGAAGTTGTGCAAAGTGAATTGGATTATCCTTCACATTTTTGGCTAAATATCTTCAAAATGTGCAAAATGAATTCGTTATTCTTCACATTTGGATGGCTAAATATCGTTGAAGATGTGAAGAATAATCAAATTCATTTCGCACCTTTCGAGTAAAATATCGATAAATGTTTTTTTCATTTAGGTTTAGAAAAATGAATTGGATTATCCTTCACATTTGGGGCCTGTGGCCGAAGATGACTGGTATCTTCAAAGATTGCAAAATGAATTCGATTATTCTTCACATTTGGAGTGGCTAAATATCTTCAAAGATGTGCAAAATGGTTATTCCCATTTGTCTAAATATGACAAAGATGTTTTAAAGAGAACGTAAACAATTCCTAACGAGCGTTCACACGAACGTACAGTGCATCTGCACCATTTTACAGCTTCTCCGTAAAAAACCATTGTTTTGACACGTGCCGATGAGAAAAAGTGACAGGAAGGCTCCTTTCTTTTCCCGCCTTGACAGCGACTGCTACCATTTTTGGCACAACAAAAAAAACTCTTAACAGTGGCCGCCGGAATCAGCTTTCCCAGCCAAAATTCACCTCTGCCCAGGTGAATCAATGAAAACTGCATAATTGGGCGTCGTTTTGGAATTCTGCTGGCGTTTTGTTTTCGGTCAAATTGTTGTACTCGTTAAAAAAATAAAATGCCACCTCGTTAATATTCAGGTATGTGCGTTCGGCGGCAGTTGGAAGAAAAAATAATGCGTTGGTTTCCGGTTTTGGTTTATTAGCTTGTGTGAAAAGGAAATCGGTGAAACCATTTACGGCGATAGAAACTAGGAAGGAATTCATTATCAGAATTTTAATATAATAAATAATTATACGTCAGAATTATATCCGTTTTTAAAGTATATTTGACAGCTTTAAAAATGGTAATCCCGCACCAAATGGGATAAGAAACAACAAAAACAAATAATTGTAAGGAATCTGAAATTTCTCTTTTCAGTCTGAAAATACAAGCATTTATTTGTAAAATTAATTTCGAAAACTTTTTTTTCCATAAAATAAGTCATGAACATAATACTAGGCGCAAATAAAAAGAAATAAAAAAAAATATGTTGTTGTTTTTACCTATGGCATTAATGGAACTAAATCCATACAAATTTAGCCACTTACTGTAGAAGCAAAATTAAAATTACAAAGAGAAAAAACCAGACATTCTTAACAAAAACTACCATAAAACCTCAAAATAGTTAAAAATAAGTTAAATGTTCTAAGGATAAAAAATTTAAAAAATTAGAAGCACCAAAATAAAATTCCGTGTGTGATCAGGACATGCTTTCTCTGGCTGTCCAGTAAACAGTACGCAAATCATCCTTATATTGTATGTTAAGTGTTCAGCCCCGAGCAAGCAAGTAGATGGGCCTCATTCATTCTCTTCTGTCGTACATAAAACACATCTATCAGAGTTCAAGATCCCTTTTTTCGCCATATAATCGGCCAGGTAGTCGTGTCCAGTTCTTAATATAAAATTTGCAACAGCCTCTTTGTGATTTTTCCAATCAATTTTTGGTGTTAGATAATAATTCACTAATATTTTTTTTTTCTAATGCAGCAGCTGGTAAATAGACCGTGATCTTCGCCATAAGGGGGCTGCATCTATGTTACTCACTTTGAATTACCCAGGGGGCGCGGGTAACTTGATGATAAGCTACGGACGCAGAGTAACAATGCCCCCGTAGCGCTCTACGATCCTATTAGGACCGGGACCTACTGCTTAAAGTGGATTCCGAACCACTACAAACACCCACGGGCAAAGCCGGGATTTGAACCCGATACCTGTGGTACCGAACGCCAGAGCGCTGGCCATTCTGCCATCAGGTCCCATAAATCACTAATATACGAGGACCTAATTTTGTTCCCTATCGTTCTCTTAAAAGAGTCAAGAGGAATAGGACACTGTCCAGGAACTTCTGTTACTTTTTTTTTTACCAGAATGTCTGCCCTTACGTTTCCATCAATTCTAGCACGTGATGGAATCCACTGGAAAGTGATATA
The DNA here is from genome assembly GCA_021605075.1 of Caerostris darwini. Taxonomy (NCBI): domain Eukaryota; kingdom Metazoa; phylum Arthropoda; class Arachnida; order Araneae; family Araneidae; genus Caerostris; species Caerostris darwini. The sequence goes on along the minus strand of BPLQ01013048.1, from coordinate 244,258 downwards.
TAATATAAAAAAGTATAAAACAGACAAATTCATGTTAATAATACCAAATCTTTTTTTTTATATTTTTTTCCATTTGAATATTTTGCGGGTAAAATATTAAAACTACATAAATTTACAACTTGAGATAACTTTTTTAAATACTTTTTTTTTTCCAATTCATGAAAAAAAAACAGTTTTACTGCAACGTTTATGTACTTGTGAAGAGAAAAATATTTCTGAATTCCGTCAATTATTTAATGTAACTATATCCTAGTTACTCCCTAAAATACAAAATAAAATCAGGAAAAAAAAATCTCAAAATATTTCTGCATGTACATGCAAACAAGAATTGTTTTTTATGTGATAAAATGCAATTAAGCGTAATTAACTGTTTGGTTGAGATTGTAAATAATTACACAAAATTACACGATTGTGATAATTACACGAAAACAGAATATTTTACCTCAGTTTTATCCTTTTTCTTTCTTTTTCCTTTTGGAAAATTTTTATTATTTAAAAAAAATGCTTTCAGTCTTCTAGAACGTAATTAACAACCAACTTTTTTTACTGGAGGTAATGCTGATAGAATACCAAAATTGAATTTAAAATATATATTTTAAAAATTAAATATATATATATATTTTAAAATATTTCTTTTTGTTTTAATCAAAAAATAATTCTGGAAATAACACAACCAAACAGCCCCTTTTATTATACTTTTTGCCCTACTCGTGGCTCAGCAGTAACGTGCACCGCTGGCGAACATTAGGGCTAAGGTTCAATCTGCTGGAGGTATTGTTGTTTCAGAAATGGGGATACTCCGAGGCGTTTTTGATGTTCAGCCTCTTGCCTCGTGAGACAGACTATCTGTAGGGAGTTTTTCTCATACTATACTCATATGCGGAATAGTTTCTCCTAAAAGCCCTTCCGGAAAGCACTGCCCTCTTTCTTCAGCGACTCGGAGCCAAGCTGGACTTCTACCCACGAGTGCTCGATCACAACAGAAGCTGCACCCTTTCCAAACATCCATTAGTACACTCAAGGGGTGTTCGTCCTGCACTGCCGGTTATTGAGGATTGCATATTTCAAATTTTAATGTAAACATGAGAAAACATTGAAAACTTCTCTCTGACAGCTTGACTGCTGATGCAAGACGTTTGCATAAGTTGTCACAATCGCCATTCAATCTACTATTTCTGTAAGCACTGTCGGCGCCACTCTAACTTATTGAGATTATCACTTCAATACGAGTAAAGTGGCATTTTAACATTTACCTCTAAATTTGTGCCTTTCGTATAAATATTTATAATTCCTTCTTTCAATCACAAAGTGAAACCAGAATCATAATGCATTGCTCACAAATGATCACATGAAAAACAAGAAATTTAGAGGCATAAAATGGAAATTGAAACAAGACCTTTTAGTACATACGAAAACGAAACCCTTCTCTGAATCATTAAGCTAATTTCCCTAGCTGTTTTACAAATAGGTCACGCTACAACAAAAAAAAATCCCTACAATCATCCTTCTAGTCAACATCAGCATTATTACAATGTTCTCGTCCCTTGAGAATTTCCTAATACAACCGATGAAAATAGAGCGGTCAGTTTTCCCTGCATTAATCTGCAATCGTTCGGCTGTCCAGGGAGTTTGTTTCAAATAAATTGCTCGCTGGTGAATGCTTCTTGGAAGAGATCTGTCAGTGGAATTGGCTGGACAGGCCAATTTTATCCCCTTTTTTTTTTTTTTTCTTTGCTTATTTATATCCGATGTCGACACGTTATAGATTTGGAAGACTGCAGTAAAAAGGTAGAGCTAATCATGGATTACGGACGAGCAATTTTTTTTCGTTTTATTCTACTTTTAATCTCTTTTATTAAGTTTAACCTTGTAATTTAAAGATGATTATTTAATCTCTTTATTAAGTTTATAATTATTAAGCTCTTATTATAATAATTATCATAATTAATCTCTGTTATTATGTTTAATCTTGTCATTCAACGACGATTATTGATCGGTTAGGCACTTTAATTCGTCTTTATTGAATAAATCGTTTTTTGAACATAGGCTGAATTATCATGTAAGTAAAAAAAAAAAGTTAATTAGCTCTTTAAGGCTATGGTCCGCGAGCACTCAACAGTTAGAAAGATAATATTTTAATGTTGAACATCTTTCAATGACTTCAAAATATGTGAATAAATCCACTTAAATATACTAGTCTTTGCATATGTATTATTATACTGCATCACATTTAAATTGCTGATAATTGGAATTATATAATTATCTGTGATTTATATAAACATTGGCCCTCGATACCACAGGTTTCGTCTTCAAGTCACGGTGGTGCTGTGGATGTTTTGTAGGGGTTCGGAATCCACTTTAAATCATAGCTCCCAGTCTAATATGATAATAGAGCGTAAGGCTGACATATCCACCCAGTAAATAGAGCGTATCACCTGTTTCGGAATCTGCCAGTAGGCGTACGGCCATGGTCCTACATGGACTTTAGTACGAGGTTTGATTTGTTTCTCAACAGTCTTTGTTTGCACACTTTAGGCTAATTATACTGGGATCTACAGTTTAACGTGCATTGCGAACTCCAATAAGCATTCATGCCCCAGCCAGGATTCGGACTTGAAGCCTCTGATACCAAAGGACAGACCACTAGACAATTGGCCGTCAGGTCGACTTTCAGTTGTAGTGATAATTTCCTCACATTTGCATGTAGTATAGGAGAAAGCACGTAAAATTCCATCTAGCAGCTTGATTGCTGATGCAAGACATTTACATAGGTTGTTACAATAGCTGTTCAATTTACTTTATTAGAAATCATTGACAACGCCACTCTAACTTATTGAGATTTCCATTGCAATACAAATAAAGTGACACTTTAACATTTACACGTAAGTGCGTAATAGAACCTTATATAAAACCCTTTTATATTGTAAAACCCCTTGTATAATAAATACCCTTTCGTATAAAAATTTCTAATCCATCTTTTCAATCACAAAGTAAACCAAAATCATAATGCGTTTCTCACAAATGATCACATCAAAAACAGGAATATTGCAACAAGTTTATCCAGTATATACGAAAATGAAACTCTAGTCAGAGTCATTAAGCTAATTTCCCTAGCTGTTTTACAAATAGGACATGCAACAAAAAAAAAATCCCTACAATCATCCATCTAGTCAACATCAGCACGATTACGATGTTCCCGTCCCTCGACAATTCCCTAATACAACCGATGAAAGTAGAACGGTCAGTTTTCCCTGCATTAATCTGCAATCGTCCGGCTATCGAGGGAGTTTGTTTCAAATAAATTGCTGGCTGCTCAACGGTTCTCGGAAGAGAGAGCTGTCAGTGAAATTGACTGGACAGGCCAATTTTCCCCCATTTTTTTCCTCTTTGCTTATTGATATCCGATGTCGTCATGGATTAGATTGACAGTCTGTATTCACTCAATGAAACATAGAGTTAATCATGGATTACGGACAAGCCGCTTTTTTTTTTTTTTTTTTTTTTTTTTCGTTTTATTTATCACTTTTAATCTCTTTTATTAAGTTTAATCTTGTTATTTAAAGATGATTATTGATCAGTTAGGTGCTTTAATTCTTCTTTATTGAATAAATCGTTTTTGGTCATGCGGCTGAAGCTGAATTATTGTGTAAGTTAAAAAAAGATTCGATCGTGTAAGGTTAATTCGTTTTTTAAGGCTGAGACTGTGTCAAAAATCTTTCAAGGCTTCATAATATGAGAATATATCTACTTAAATATACTGATCTTTACATGTATATCATTATACGCAATCCTATTTAAATTGCTGATACTTAGAATTATACACCTTTCTGCGATTTATATAAAGCACTGGCTCTCGGTGACACAGTTTTCATCTTCAAGTCCCGGTATTGTTATGGATATTTGTAGTAGTTCGGAATAAACTTTAAGCCGTAGGTCTCTGTCTAATATTACTGTTAGGATTAGGAATGGCAGCCCTACCCGTAAAATGAACACTCCAGTTTCGGAATCTGCCAGTAGACACATGGCCATGGTCTTACATGGACTGTAGTGCCAGCCTTTGATTTGGTTCGTTTTTCTAAGGTCATTTTTTGTACACTTCAGGTTAATGAGACCGGGACCTACAGTTTAACGTGGATTCTGAACCACTAACAAACATCCACATCACCGCCAGAATTCTAAACTGAAGCATGTGGTAGCAAAGGTCAAAGCGCTAGCCAACTGGCCATCAAGCCACCTTCCTATGGTAGGGATAATTTCCTCGCAGTTGTATGTGGTATAGGAGAAAACACGGAAACTTCCATCTCCCAGATTTACTGCTGATGCAAGACGCTTACATAAGCTGTCACAATCGTTGTCCAAACTACTATTTCCGAAAGCATGGACCGTGCCACTTTAACACACTAACTTATTGAGATTACGTTTGCAATACGAATAAAGTGGCCTTACCTAAATTTGTGCCTTATATAAAAAGTATTTCTCGTTTCAATCACAAAGTAAACCAAAATCAAAATGTGTTTTTTACAAATGATAACAGGAAATTCAGAGGTATATATAATGAACATTGCAACAAGGCATTTCAGTATACGAAAAAGAAACTCTTCTCTGAGTCATTAAGCTAATTTCCCTAGCTGTTTTACAAATAGGACACTCAACAACAGAAAAAAAAATCCCCACAATCATCCTTCTAGTCAACATCATCACGATTACTATGTTCTCGTCCCTCGAGAATTCCCTAATACAACCGATGAAAATAGAGCGGTCAGTTTTCTGTGCATTAATCTGCAATCGTTCGGCTGTCGAGGGAGTTTATCTCAAATAACGATTCCTGGAAGAGAGCTGTCAGCGAAATTGACTGGACAGACCAATTTTTCCTCTTTTTTTTTCCTCTTTGCTTATTTATATCCGATGTCCACACGTTGTAGATTTGGAAGTCAGCATTGCACTCAACATTGGGCTAATCATGGATTACGGATGAGTCTTTTTTTATTATTTTATTGATCACTTTTATTAAGTTTAATCTTGTAATTCAAAGATGATTATTGATCACTTAAGTGATTTAATTCGTCTTTATTGTATAAATCGTTTTTTGACATTTAGCTGAATCATCATGTAAATGAAAAAAATAAGCGAAAAAGCGCTCAGTAGTTAGAAAGTTACTATGTTAAAAATCTTTCAATGGCTTCAAAATATAAGTTAAATCTGCGAATATATTGACTTTTATAACACACACATATATATAAGCACTTTTATATAAAAATATAAAAACAACTTAAATAGTTTACCTTGAAATTTGAGTTATGTGTGTGTCACAATTGGCATGAAATATGCGTTTCTAAAACGAATGATTTGCAAACAGCAAATCATGCACTCTCTATTTTATTTTAACTGCTTTGATTTCAACAATATAAATAGATTATTGTTTTAATTTTTAACAAAAAAGTGTAAAAAAAAAAATAAAAAAATAAGTAAAATAAAAAAATTTTATATGGGCATTTAGAAATAAATAATCTTAAATAGATTAATGAAAATAAATATAATATTGAAAGGTGTTTACTGTTTCTATAGTACACACTGAAAAAGAACTGAGTCACTATTACATATCTAAGCATGAATATTAACGCCTGTTTTTTAATAACAATAATGACACCTATTAGCGTCATAATAATCCTAAAATTACCATAATAACAACCGTAAAAGTGTCATAACATTTAAAACACGCTCAAACAATGCGCAATTGCACAAGATCCAAAACTAACTAAAAATCAAACACTACTACTACGTCACTTGTTTACAATTACTCAACGACGCCAAGTTAGAGGACACGTGTTTCTAATCACCTGTATACCAGTTTCCAAAGGCTGTGTCGGGGTGGAAGGGGGGTAGGGTGTAGAGGGGGTATTAAAATTGAAACAAGGAAAGAGTTGTAAACACGGAAGAAGGATGAATGATTCGGCCGTGAGTGGATCCATCCCGCTTCGCAAAAAGGCAGAAGCGAATCCGTCCAAGTTACGGCCCGCTGGCACCAGTGGATCCGCTGCGTAAACATTGCTGTCCAAGGTCGCTCGCTCCCGTGACATTGAACGGCACTTGGCGAAGCCTTTAATTCACTGTAACTGTGCCTACTGCGGCAATCCGTTCCCTGTGACAGATGTCGTCGGGTTCTAATTTTAGACCTTTTATTATTGCAGACCTCCTGCTCCTCCTGAAATTGTAAAGTTTGGAAGGCAATATTGTAAAATAACTTCAGGTGTTTTTTCGTTACGGAATTGGGTATAGAGTTGTTTAGATTTATGGAAACATGAGTTTACTAGATGTCTTTTTTATTTTTTTGCAAAAATTATAACTATTAAAGATATTTTTCATAACAATTAAAAATAAAAATCGGAATATAAAAACTGTTCCAGCTAATTCTATCCATTCCCTCTAACAGATGTTGGGCTAATTTTAGACCTTTTATTATTGCAGAACTCCTGCTCCTGAAATTGTAAGCACAAATGGTTTTGGAAAGGCAACATTGTAAAATCGGCTGTTGGGATAACTGCAGGTGTTTTTTTCGTTACGGGATTGGGTATATAGAGTTATTTAGGTTTATGGAAACATGAGTACTCTTTTCTATTTTTTTGAGAAAACTATAACTATCAAAGATAGTTAGACTACTAAAAAAATTGTAAAATTTATACATTATGAAAAGTTATATAGCCACTAGTATGTTTATGATTTGCATCAATTAACATTAGAATTGTTTTATTATAAAAAAAAAGCGTTGTGTATCCCCATATATTTAACAAAAATAATTATAATTTTATGCGATAAAAACTGCAGCTATTTAAGTATTTGATTAAATTTATGTTAGACTATTTTATATCATTGGTAACAGATCTGTAATAAACTTTAATAAAAAAAAATTATATTAAATTAAAAGATCTGTTTGTACTATTATTACGCTATTATTCGTCAATTTTGTGTCAGTATCTTTTTCCTATGGTGTTGCGAAGCCTTTAATTCACTGTAACTGTGCCTGCTGCGGCCTGTGACAGATGTCGGGCTCTAATTTTAAACCTTTTATTATTGCAGATCTCCTGATCCTCCTGAAATTATAAGCACAAATGGTTTTTTGAAAAACAACATTGTAAAATAACTTCAGGTGTTTTTTCGTTACGGGATTGGGTATAGAGTTGTTTAGATTTATGGAAACATCAGTTTACCAGATCTCTTTTGTATTTTTTTGCAAAAATTATAACTATTAAAGATATTTTTCATAACTATTAAAAATAAAAATCAGAATATAAAAGCTGTAAAATTGATACATTATGAAAAATTACAGCGCTTAAATAATACAGCCAATAGTGTATTATTTCTTACCTTGCGTCAAATAGCATTTGAAGTATTTTATTATTAAAAAAGCATTGTGTATCCCCATATAATTAACAAAAATAATTATAATTTTATGCCATAAGAGCCCAGCTAATTCTATCCATTCCCTCTAACAGATGTTGGGCTAATTTTAGACCTTTTATTATTGAAGACCTCCTGCTCCTGAAATTGTAAGCATAAATGGTTTTGGAAAGGCAACATTGTAAAATCGGTTGTTGGTATAACTTCAGGTATTTTTTTCGTTACGGGATTGGGTATAGAGTTGTTTAGGTTTATGGAATAGACCTCTTTTTTATTTTATTTTTTTGCAAAAATTATAACTAGCAAAGTTGTTTCTCATAGCTACTAAAAAAAATTAGAATAAAAATTGTAAAATTGATACATGCATTGATACATTTATACATGCATTGCACACTTGACATCAGACAAATGATTTACCTAAATTTCATTTCTCTAAATTAATTTCTTCTTGGTTTTTGGATTCCATTTATCACCAATGTAATTCTTTATAAGCATGTGAAAAAGTATTGATTTGTGTAGTGTGCAGGTTGGGCAATCCGATTGTAACTGGGTGTGGTGGTTGGGTTGAGATATTTAAGGCATAGGTTGGAGAACTCACAGCTTTACGGACACACGTACAATTCGAGACATATAACAATTAACACATTTAAAGACAGACAATTACAGATTCACTACTAAGCCGAAAATGCGATTATTCAGGAACGCGCGGGATACTCGAAAGATACTTCATCTTCGGGCTAGAGTTTGTAAGCCAATTAATGCACAGGGTTGTGCTAAATATGTTTCTCCTCGTGGTGAACGTATACGTTTATCAGCGGGAGCGCAGGTTATATATATATATATATATATATAAAAAAACACAGCATAGAGAGAAGACAAAGAGAAGCCTAACCGCCGAGGTTCTGGGAACTCGGTAGGTTTCGAGTTCGAGTCACGGCGGAGCCAAGAATGTTTGTGGTGGTTCGGAATCCACTTTAAACCGTAGGTCCCAGTCTAACGTAACTACAGAGCGTAGGGCTGACAACCCTACCCGTAAAAGTAAAACATCTCCTTTCTCGAAATCTTCGATTAGGCAGACAGCCTTGGCCCACCATGGGGCTGCTGCGCCAATGAAGAAAAAGATTATATATATATATATATATATATATATAAACTTGAAATGCATATATTTTTAAAATAGAAAAAGATTAGTTGATTTAAGTCTTTTATAGTAAAATACTTGTTAACAAATTTTCCGACCACAGTTTGATTACTTTTTACTTCGGTCACTGCCTCTCCTCTCATCCATTATAAAAAGTGATTTTTGAAGTTTGCTCTCATAATGGTCTGCGGTCGTCGAAGAACAAAAAATTCGTTTTTGCAAACGGAGTGCCGGAATCGATCAGTTGCGTGACGGGGTAATGGCGTCCACGATTTTACAAGTTAAATATTTGTCTTCTTCGAACGTTCGCATCCCTTCGTCGGCCAACATTTGACGTTGTTTTTAAACCCTGCGCAGTTGGAAATTAGCAAAGATGCGTATTTGAAACAGAACTGATTGGTGTTGATTCATTGTGAATTGGGTGTTTGTGAATTCGGAAAAACAGAAGTGTTCCTTTTGAAAACTGGAATCACTTTATTTACTTTACTTGTTTCGTGATATTTCAGTCTGTTAAATTTTTCTCGATCTGTTATAAAATTATCCTAGCATAGAGTGATTGGAATTTAATTTTAGTTAATTTTTAAAATAAAATGAGAATATTCACCAAAAGCAAAAAAAAAATAATAATAATGAGGGAAAAAAATTATTAATTTACTCTTAACGTGATTTGACAGCTGGTTGATATAAATATAAGATACTTTTCATTTAAAACTCCTTAAGTTTACAAATATCTTTTATATTCTGCACCGCCGGGACTCGAACCCTGTGGTACCGAGCGCCAGAGGGCTAGCCACTCGGCCATTCAGACCCTATAAATAAGATATTCTTTTACGTTTTATCTGAATAACAAAAAACTTTAATATTGCCAAATCAACAATATAAAAGTGAGCAAAATTTAAATATTACTCGAACAAAATAATAAATTATACTCGAGCAAAATATTAAATATGAATTCGATCCCAGTTCTTCGTGACTGACACACGTATTTTTATATTGCTTTATAGTGTAGCAAATAAACTAATAAAAAATTACATCATCATAAATAAACGCTATCGCTTTCAAATGTATTTTTTTCGCTCCTTTTAAAACGCTTGAATTTGTTCATATGTTCGAGTTACCTTTTATTTACAATAATAAATTAAATTCAAACTTAATTTTCTTTCAGAAGTAAGATTTTCTTTTTCATAAAAAAAAATCAAAACTGATTTCAACAATTTTTCTTCTAATAATTTTAATGTCGTGTACTAGTTATTAAATATGTATATTACAAGCTATCATTTCATCCTAATTTATGCATATAATATTATATTTTTATGTTTTAATTTTTTCATAAAAAAGGTGACACACCATTGTGATGTCATAGATTACTGCTTTTCACTCCAATTAGGAAGAAAAGACTGAACACTTTCTATTTCCACTCAGTAACTAGGACTGCTGAGTACCTGGAGCGAGAATTCCGATTTATGAAGTCTAGGTTCAAATAACGATAAGGCACGAATGCCAGGTTAAAGTGCTCGGGTTATCTTCAGACATTCATGGGATATTTCGGGCAAAATTCCTTACGCATGCTAGTCCCTAAGCAATTGGAAATGAGCCCATTTTAGAATGTCTGGAATGCACAGATTTATTAAGTTTATTAAGACTATAGATTTTCTTTGAATTAATGGGAAATCCACCAAAAAAATGCATCAGAATTATCACTATTTTAAACATAAATAAAATAGTGATAACATTGATGCATTTATATAGTTACAAAAAATAATCAAATTTAATTTAAAAATTAATTTTGTGTCATTCATTTACCAACCCATTTAATAAGTAATATTTTTCTTTATGTGCTTTAACATCGGTAGGCATCATGTTCAACTTATGTATACCATGAACGACCCACCACCGAGTGATGACGGGCAAGACTGCTCATTTTTGAAAGCAGTGACTCGAGAATCATACCTCAATCATTCGATACTCTACCGTTTCTGTATGGACCAGTATTTAGTATACCGGGCAGCCCGTTAACACATGGTGTTATAACAGCCAAGGTCTTTGAAGACTATTACTTGGAAATTGAACCTCAATGACTAGTTTCTTAAATCCTTAACTATAATATAATACTTGAATTATACCATTGGCCCAAATGGTGGCTCAGTGGTAATGATTGCCGCTGGTAAGTATTAGGGCTGAGGTTCAATCCGCTCGTATAGACACTGTTTCAAAAACGAAGAGACTCTACGGCTGTTGTGATGTCTAGCCATTTCACACTCTACCATTTTTGTATGGACCGGACAACCCTTTAACACATGATGTTGCAATAACCAAGATATTCTCATTTTTGACAGCAGTGAATCGGGAATCATACCTCAATCATTTCATACTCTACCATTTTTTATATGGCCTCGCCTAAATTTTGTATTTTGTATACTCTACCATTTTTGTATGGCCTCGCATTAATAGTTATAAAACTATCAATGCGAGGCTTTCATATATACTGCCTCGATCGACACCGAAATGACTCGTTTCTTAAATCCTTAACTATAATATAATGCGGGGAGCCCGACTCGTGGCTCAGTGGTAATGATTGCCGCTGATAAGAATTAGTGCTGAAGTTCAATCAGCTTGCGCCATTGTTGTAGACACTGTTTCAAAAATGAAGAGAATCTACGGCATTTGTGATGTGCCTCTTGAGTGAGTCAGACTATCTGGTAAGTATTTTCCAGATTTTCTTCCATACGATACGCACATGCGGAGTAGTTTCTTCTAAAAATCCTCCTAGGACTGCCTTCTCTCTTCAGCGACTCCCACTTCTACCTACAGGTGCCCCATCACAACAGAAGCTGTCACCCCCTTCCCTCCATCCATCAGTGGACTACTCCTGGGGTATCCGTTCTGCGTTGCCGGACAGTGAGGATTAGTCACAAACAACAATACGAGGTAGCAGGAGATTTGAATCTTTACCTTTATTATACGCCGACATTGTTTATTTGCTAATAAACCCAACGTACAAATTTATTAGTAAATAATTTAGTTTTGAACGAAACAAGATATGTATGAAACCAACTTGATTTCGAAATCCTTGTACTGAAACAAGATGCAACTAAAAGTCAGAAGCTGCGATTTAAATCTCTAAAAGCACCATAAGTGCTACGCGAATAAAAATTAAATATGTATAAAGAGCCATTAAATAAAGCGGAAGTTTTCCAACTGACGAGACTCGGGAGTCACAACAGCAGAGCATTTCAATTATTTATCACGTTTTGGCCGAGTTATTAAAAGGGTCTCCGGAAAATTTACGACTTCAATGCCTTCAATAAACTATGCTTTTGCTGTCCGTCCAAAACTTGAAGAGTATTGTTCTCCCACTTTATTCTTAAGTGGTAGCTTCTGCACTTGAATGGTTGATTTCCCGTTGCACCTTATGTGTAGTCAATATTTTATTATCCCGAATGTTAATTTACGAGCTATAAAACCAGGGGATCTGTACTAAGAGAATATGGATGTAATTAAAGAAAATGCATGTGACTTTAATACTAATTTTTTGTTGTTAATTTGATTAAGCATCGTTAATTGACTACGTTAGGTAAAAAAATTTTAAGTTATGTTTTAAGAAATATTTTTGTTACTATTGTTAAAATATGTTATAAAACATTGACAAACACGAAAATTGAAATTTATATATTAATATTTTTTGGTTGGAGGGCCTGAATGGCCGAGTGGCCAGCGCTCTGGCGCTCGGTACCACAGGTTTCGGGTTCGAGTCCCGGCAGTGCCATGAATGTTTGTAGTGGTTCGGAATCCACTTTAAGCCTTAGATCCCGGTCCTAACGGGATCGTAGAGCGTTGCGGGGGCATTGTTACTCCGCGTCCGTGGCTTATCTTCAAGTTACACGCGCCCCCTGAATAATGCAAAGTGAGTACGTCTGTGCAGCGCTTGCCTTAAGGCATCCAAGATCAAGCTGCCTAAGTGTTTGCTAGCTGCATTAGAACAAAAAAAATATATTTTTTGGTTAAAATTTGGCAAAAATTGAAAAAATGTGTATTTTTTATTTACGCAAAAATTCCTAATTAAGAAGTGGCCTGATGACCAACTGACTAGACTCTAGACTTTGGTACCATAGGCTTCAGGTTCGAATACTGTCGATGGCATGAAGGTTTGTTAGTGGATTCCGAACCAGAAGGCGTCCTGATGGCGAATTGGTTAGAGCTCTGGTCTTTGTTACCACGGACTTCAGGTTCGAATCCTGGGGCCTGAATGGTCTAGTGTTTAGCGCTCCGGCGCTCGATGCCATAGGTTTCGAGTTCGAGTCCCGGTGGTGCCATGAATGTTTGTATTGGATTCCGAATCCACTTTAAGCAGTAAGTCCCGGTATCATACTCTTATGACTGTAAGAGCGTCAACGAGCCCAGTCACACTTCTTCTCATCCACATCATTCCCCAACTAATAGGGGAAACTCACCTCTAGGCACAGCGAAGTGGTGTTGTGTAGTAATAGTACTAGTAGTAGTAGGTTCGAATCCTGGCCTGTGGTCTGGATGTGGGTTAGTGGAAAACCACGAAAAAGAAGCCACGTTATGCTATAGCTCAACGTCTAATTAGCCTAAAGTGAGTAAAAAGTGACAGTAGAGTGAGAAACCAAATCTAACTAAAAGATTAACTAAGATATGTCAAATTTTCATGCATAAATGTAGATATACAACTATCCTGCAAGGGCTGAGATAATATTCTGAGTTATAACCAATCGAGTAATTTGGAGTAAATATACCAGAAAAATAGTAAAATAGCAATTAATTTTAACAAAAATGTCAATAACTTATCTCTAAATTAATACATTTGAACCATTTAATTCAATGCATACATAATATTATTAAAAATATAGATAAAATATATGAAATTCTGAAAATTATTATAAACAATTATGACAAATGTAGCAAAAAAACAGTTTTTCGGAAATTTAATTTAAAAGTTTTTGTGTATGAATTCAGTATCCAAACAGCTCATGATTAAACAGTTGTATCTTGACTTCTAATGAGTCTAGAAATAAATTCAAAACTGTTTTCGAAAGCTAAAAGTCTGACTTCAAATCGTGAATCGAAAGTCGTGATTTGAACGTGGTCAAATAAAAAAAAACGTCGTGGAAAATAACACATATAAAATAAGCCAAATAAATGACAAAAAAATTATTGATATAAGGAAATGTTGTACTGAACAAATATATTATAAGTATATATATCATAATCATTACATATTTCATTATTATCCATAAAATTAGGGGTTTTGTTTTAAATAGCGATATTTTTCGTGTCCTTGGTCAGTTTTTCGTATCCTGGACCCCTTTCTACGTTTCTTATTAATTTATTATTTTTAAAAATTTCTTTCTCGAGCTATTCTTATTGGCTTATTTAAATTTCCTTCTCGAGCTACTCTTATTGGTTTATTTAAATTTCTTTCAGTATCTATTTTTATTGGTTTATTTAAATTTCCATCACTATCTATTCTTATTGGTCTATTTAAATTTCTTTCTCGAGTTATTCTTATTGGTTTATTTAAATTCCTTTCTCGAGCTGTTTATTTTATAAAATTGTTTGAAGTCTATAGTTTTTTATTTTTTATTTTTTTTAAATTTCTTTCGCGTTTTTTTATAAAATCGCTTGGAATTATATAGTTTTTTTTTTTTTAATCTGTTTTCTTTTTTTTTCACTTTGAGCAATATTTAATGAACTTAGTTTATTACTGATGTAGTAATATAAATGAATATGATTTATTGATACTTTTTCTTTCGTTGTTTAAGATTGTTGTTATGAGCTTTATTTTTACTTTAAATTTTATGGGTAATTTATATCGGCCCAACCGATTAAATTTTTTTTTTTTTTAGCTTTCTTCTTTTTTCTTTATTCATGTTTTTTTTTTTATCTTTTTATAAACAGTGGCAAAATATTATTAATTTTTCAATGCTGATCAATTTTTATAATCTAAAACCTATAAATTCAAAAAGGGATAAGTAAAGAAGTTCCCTCATACCTAAAGAAGCGATATTAATTTAGCTTTAAAACATTTAAAACATAAACACATTCCAATAATAAAAATCATAATTTTTCAAAACAACTTATTAAAAAGTAATACATAAACTAAAATTTATCAAAAAATCTTTTTATATTAAATAATACATAAATGGATTTTTAAGAAATAAATTTAAACTACAATATGAAGCTAGTATATTTTTTGGATCTTTTTGAAAGGTTGACATTTTTTTTTTTGTCGAATTAGTTTGAAAGAATGGCATGACAATATTTCACTCACTCTACATTTAAATCGAGACGCTTTGTCTCCAAGAATGCTCCATTTATTTTTTATATCCTCTCAGGTTATTTAACGAACAAAAAAGAACATTAAATTACTTTCAGTTTATTTTGTATCTCCACAACCAAAATGAAAAAGGCCTTGAAAGAAAAAGAAAAAATCAAAATTAGAGAAACTATGCGAAGAGAGAGAAAAATGTAATTCATTTATTTTTTTTTTTATCTTTTTCGTATTACATTTAGCGATCTTATCTTTTAAACAGTTTTTATTGTGTTTTGGCAACAGGAAAATGACAGCACCTGTATAGTGGCAGGTGACTAATTGAGTTCGCTTGAGAGTTGTTATTCTTTTTCTTTCTTGAGGAAAATGACACGATCACTCTGTTAAAGTACATGTACTCGAGAGCTTGTGAGCTACTTTATTTTATTATTTATTGCCGTGAAGAGATTTAAAAATATTATTCTGCTTATTTTATTGCTAAAGATAAACATTATTTTGATAATAGTTGTTCATAAAACCACTAAGATATGGAACATGGACATTTATAAGTCGATTTTAAAATTAAAAAAAAAAAAATTATTTAGGTATTTCTATGAAACTTTGAATAATAATGTCTTGTTAATTATTATTTAAATTTCTATAATTCATACTTATATAATATGCATATATAAGTACAAATTATAGAAATTCGACCGTATATTATTTATCCTTTGCAAATATTTTTATTCAAATATTTTTTACAAGTTATTCTTATTCTAATGATTAGAAATTTAGAGTAAAAATAACATGGATTAAAAAAATAAAGAATAGAATATAGTAAAAAATTCAATTAGGAATATTTTAATGCAGTTTAATTTTCTTTTAAAATAATTCAAATCACATCATAAATATCGAAATAAATATTTGAATTTCTAAAAAATTAAAAAGAATTAAATACTGCAAAATAAGAACGAATCATCTACAATTGCTTTCTGTGAAAAGTTTCAATATTTTGCTTTGGATTTGAAATTTGTGTTTCGGTTGGTCGTCTGCTAGAGAACTGGCAAATCAGTTAGCAATCCACATTTCTCTAATTCATTATGAAGTAGCATTAACAAATGCATTGTATAAAATATTTTGTATAAGAATGTTTTATTTCACGATATTTGTGTTTTGGTTAATTGCTGACTAGAGGACCAACAAATCAGTTATCAGTCTACATTCCACTAATTCAGTATAAAGTGCCATTGACAAATGTATTGTATAAAAGATTTTGTATACGAAATTTTTTATTTCGCGATATTTGTGTTTTGGTTGGTCGTCTGCTAGAGGACAAATCAGTTAGAAGTCCACATTCCTCTAATTCAGTATGAAGTAACATTGGGAAATGCATTGTATAAAAGATTTTGTATACGAATTGTTTATTTCACGATATTTGTGTTTTGGTTGGTTATCTGCTAGAGAACCCGCAAATCAGTTAGCAATCCACGTTCCTCTAATTTAGTATGAAGTAGCATTGACAAATGCTTTGTATAAAATATTTTGTATAAAAATTTTTATTTCACGATATTTGTGTTTTGATTGGTCATCTACAAGAGAACCTACAAATCAGTTAGCAGTCCACGTTCCTCTAATTCAGTAAGAAGTAACATTGATAAATGCATTGAATAAAAAAATTTATTGAAGAATTTTTTATTTCACGGTATTTGTGTTTTGTTGGTCGTCTGCTATAGGGCCAACAAATCAGTTAGCAATCCGCGTTCCTCTAATTCAGTATGAAGTAACATTAACGAATGCATTGTATAAAAGATATCATATAAGAATTTTTAATTTCACAATACAAATAGTTGAACTACTTTGTCTTAAAATACATTCTCTAGAAATAACATTTCGATAAATGCCGTCAGATTCTTTCTTTGGGATTGATTTTCAACAATTGCAAAGCTTACGAACAAATGGAATCTAACCAATCGATAACTGAATCATTATCAAATACTAAAAAATATAACCTGTAACTAACAACTGATGTAAATATTGTAGTGTGTGTCTGTGTTCCATTAATGCTGTTGGTCAATGGATGAGATCAATATTGCTGTAATATTTGTACAGTTTTCTAGGGCCATTTATTTAAACAAATATTCCAAAAGATAAAAAAAACACTATGTTACACGCTAGGAACGTAAAGAACAATTGGGAATGCTTTCTGAAGTGCATTTATTGAACTGTTCATTAAATTATTCAAGATCTCGTATTACATTGTATTGCATTAAATATTTAGCTTTTTTTCCTCACTGCATGATATCGAGTGCATTCTCTTATTATTAGTAATTTTGAATCAATGAAGATTCTAGAAAGAATTAGAACCGAAGCATGAGACAACTATGAGAAAACCAAAAGAAACGAAATGAAACCAACTATTTTTTTCACGAAATTTTTCTATTTAATCTATTCCATCTACACTTGTAATCGAATTATCGGAGGGTTCGTGTGTTTCTTACAGTTGGGCTGCTAAAGTTTGTCGTTAAAGAGTCAAATTAATTCAGAACTTAAAGTGTTCTTTTACTCTGTATAAAGCTCATCCTCGGAGAAATCTACTAGCCTGAATCTGGTACACCAATAAATTGTCCACATAATTGCAAACTTGAGATTAATTCATTGGCTTTTCCTATGATATTTGCCAAAACATCAACATCCCTCTCTACACAAATCTTCTTAATTTCTTGAAATTTAGCTCCAGCCAGGCCACCAGCATTCCACTAATGTATATTCAATTTAAAGTTCAGATGACGCACGGGGCAAAGTATTTTTTTGTATTACAGAGAAAATGAATAAGGCCCATCTACTTGTTTGCTCGGGACTGGACTCTGAGCTTAAAACAGAATGGTGATTTGTGTATTCTTTACTGGAGGGCCAAGGAAGACATGTCCTGATCACACGGACTTTTACTGCGGTGTTTCTAGCTTTTTAAATTTTAGACATTTAACTTGGAATTTTTTACTCTTTTTAAAGCCTCTGGGTCATTTTTGTTAAGAAGGTCTGGTCTTTTCCCTTCGTCATTTTGATTTGTTTATATGTTCATTTTGTTTCTACGGTAAGTGGCCAAATTTTGTATACACTGAATTCCAATAAAGTCATAGGCAACAACAACAACAACAATTTTGATTTTAGA
The DNA here is from genome assembly GCA_021605075.1 of Caerostris darwini. Lineage (NCBI taxonomy): Eukaryota > Metazoa > Arthropoda > Arachnida > Araneae > Araneidae > Caerostris > Caerostris darwini. The sequence continues at coordinate 226,282 of BPLQ01013048.1, read as the reverse complement.
AAAGTCATTCAAAAAAATTAACATTTGTTACTTTAAAAAATGCAAATATTGCACTGAAAAAAAATATGTTTTCATTATTTCTAAATTATTTACCAACTTTTTTATTAATTATTTATTCTATCTTGCCAATTTTTAATGTTATATTTTAAATAAAAAAATAATGGATTTAAAAAAGGACTTTACTTAAATAAGGAATACTCCAGAGAAATCGGTTTTATACTGCTGCCCTTTATTTTATGCTTCCACTTAATCTAAAAATAAATCCTGCAAAATTTTTATGATCCTGAATTACGACATCCGCGCTGAGTTTTATTCTGCTGAAAATCCTCGTGTTTTATTGAAGAGAAACGTCTGAATATTTTAATAAATCCCTCTTTTACCCGCTCTAACGAGGATAGCTCAATATGCCGCGATGCATAAATTGGACATGGTTAAGCGATTACCACTGAAGTTCCATCGTAGTTACGATTGATTTAAAGAGATTCTTTAGCGAACATAAGAGATTAAACCGTGCTCCTGATTTTTTTTATGCTTTTAATATACGTTACATTAATGGATCCATACAAAATGTCTCTATAAGTGTATTGGAATACCAGACAAAGTGTCTTTCAATACATGTGGAAATAAAACTGACATTTATTTTATGTATATGGTCGTGGCTTAAAATTTCTTACTTATGCTTAACAGAAGATTGGCGAGCATTCCAACTTGATGGCCATTTTATAAATGGTTTTACCATTTCGATGGATCACTGAGAAGTTTAACGCCTACAGGAAGGACTTTCAATGACATGTGTCTAACGTTTTTTACGTAATAATAGCGAAAATCAGAGATTATCATTATCAGACATTCTGTCACAATCATTATCTAAACTACACAGTTTTAAAAAATAGTGGCAGAAGCACAAGCCATCAGTGGGAATCGATACTTCATCTTCTTCATTACCACCCTCTTACGAATGAGGCAAGAACTAACATGTTAAATGTTAAATTTTTATTTTCAATGCCAGGCCTATGGCACTAATAATTATCTTTCTATATATTCAATTGAAGCTAATGAATCTCCTTCGTTAGTATATAAAGATTTAGTTGATGATATAGCACTGCCCAGGGTCCACTGCAATGAAAATGTAAAATGAGAAATTTTTAAGGTGTAGCTTTTTCCCACGCGAAGAGTTGTAGCACTTCGTTCCCAGGAGAGAAGAATACATATTCTTTAACAAATGCATAATAACAACCTTTCACTCAAATTTGACAGCAGATAAGCTCGTTATGGATATTTATATTACATGCAATCAGTGTTTTGATCTAATGAGAACAGCCTATCACTCAAATCTAACAGCAGATAAGCATGTTGTGGATATTTATATTACATGCAATCAGTGTTTCGATCTAATGACAACAACCTATCATTCAAATCTGATAACAGATAATCAGTATGATGGATAATGAGACCTCATGAAAGTAGTGATTGTCTGTTCGACCTTCACAGATCGAAACAATTACAGATAGAATATGGACTGCATCAGGAGTTGTTGCATTGTGATTGATGATATATTATGAGCTGAGGAAGTGTCGATTCCAATGAGAAGTGAGGGAAGCTGATCCCACCTCTTGACGGATTTTTTAAAGAGAAGTTTTTGAGGAAGAAAAAAAAGAGAGTTCTGTGACGAGTCGACAAGAAGAGTTTTTTTTTTTTTTTTTTTTTTGAAAATGATTGAACAGGCCGGAGTTTCCGCCTGTTTACAAAAGGAGACCCTTGTGATTTCGTGTATCACGCAGTGTGATAATTAAGGTCTGCAGCAAACCTGGTGAAACAAGTTCGACGTAGACTTAAGAACTCTGAAAATCTCCTTCTTTGAAGTGAACCGCACTTGCGAATCAAATTTAATTCTTTTTAATTAAATGAATATTTTAATGAATAATTTTAATTAGTAATAATTAAACACAGACGAGGACCGAACATGTTTAATATTCGATCATGTTAACACCGATTCAAGACATGTTTTAACTTTGAATTAATATACAATTTTATAATAATTATAATCTTATATATTATGAAATTTTTTTTCATTACATATTATATTCTTTATCTGATCAATTTAAAGTGTTTTATGCACAGAAATATTTATTAAAACTTACTGAAATCGAATGCGACATGCACACAAAGATACAAAAATTTTATGCTTGGAATACTAGAGACCCATACATAATTTGGGAATTTTATTCCTCGGTTCTAGTTAAAAATATCCGGAATCCAAAACAGTAGAAGTTTTAAAATACTGTGAATGTTAAGGAAAAAAGGAAACTTTTCTGCTGCTTTGCGTCAGTGGGAATGTAAACACCGAAAGCGATAAGTTAAAATGTGTTAGCTTTCTCTGGTCTCGAGAACGTATTTACTTTGAACACTGGAGCTCAAAGAGAAGTACCTTGGCTTCAATTTTTCAACAAGGAATGTATGTATCTTTGCAGAAGTTCGGCGATGCATAACAATACAGCTGTCATCGTCTTTTAGAGAAAAATAAAAGAAGAACTTTAAAGATAATGGCGGAAGTAACAGTGTTAATTTTAGTTAGTAAATTCTATTATTCGAATTTTATTATTTATTATTTAATTTAATTCTAAAAAACAGAAATTAAAAAACTAATTTCAACTTTAATTAGCTATACAGACCGCAGTTATTTTATATAATTAAATGCATATCAAGTTCTATTTTTAAAAGTATCTCATTATTATTGACATTAAATTTTTTTTTAATTTCATTATTATTGATATTTCCTTATTTACTTTAATTATAATTTTTAATACTCATTTTTAAAGTACGGCATTTTTTAATTGATACAAAGATTTTTAATTAATACTGCCGTTTTAATTGGTAGTTACATAATGTTGGTGCCTGATGGCCGAGTATCTAGCGCTCTGGTGCCACAGGTTTCCTGCCCGGAGGTGAAGTGGATGTTTGTAGTGATTCGTAATCCACTTTAAGCCGTATCTCCCAGTCTAAAATGACTATAAAGCATTGTGTGTAGGACTGACAACCCTACCCAGTAACAAGTAATATAAAAAAAAAAATTTAAGTCAATTCCTACTTTTTTTTTCACTATATTGCAGAAAGTCCTTTATAAATAATTTTCATTCATTTTTTAAGTTTATCCGGCGCCATCTATTGGTACATATATGCAACTTAAATCTGAAAAAAACTAAAATTAATTAATTAAATTTAATGAATGAATTTATATTTGAAAAAAACTGTATTAACATTCAGTGTCATCCACTACAACTTAAAAAAAATGTATTTCAACTTGAGTGGATGAATAAAAAGCATTTTATTAACGATTGAAAATTTAAAATATATATATATATATAGGGAGAGTGTGAGCTAATAGAAGGAATCGAAAAAGAAAGCAACTCCTGTCTTGAAATATACCATTAGGCAGATGGCCTTGGCCTACCAGATGGCTGTTGTGCCACTGATGAGGATGATAAATGTTAGAACAACAGCCAATCACATATAGTGATGTTTATACCCGTATAACACATTCATTTGAGGCGTATATAACCTAAAGCTATTTTTTTTTAATTTTTGGATAACAATTCTAATAAACAAACCATTATTGGGCTTAAAATAAGAATTCACCTTACGAAAAGCTTGAGAGATGTATACCTATAAATTTTCTCTTGGAAAAAAAGAATTAGGTTACTTTCTTGGCATGAAGACCTTCCCAACAAAGAAATGGGATTTATAGACAAGGAAGATTAAAAACAGTTGCTGAAAACTGCGTCTTGGCAATGGTTTTCTCTACTTGCTCTTTAATTTAGAACAGTGTCCAATCTTTTAGCTTCCTTGTATATCATTAGGTGAAAAAAAACTGTCATGAGCCACATTGGAAGAAAAACTTTATCAGACAGTATTTGAAGACAAAAATAGTGTTGCGAATCCCTCATAAAACATTGTTAATTTAATGATAACCCTTGAGCTAAAAAGTCTGATAAAATGTACAAATTAAGACATACACTACAACTAATAAACAAAACTTATGCAGTATGATAATCTTATAATCTTTTTAGTAAAGTTTATACTTCAATCAGTAAATAGGTATAGAATAATAAGATTGATTTAAGAATAAGGAATGTAGTTTGATATTTAGATAAACAAAACCCTTCACTGATACCATTCTTTGATGTATTTTAATTAGGCAGAGTTAAGGAATAAATATAAGGAATGTATAAAAATCTTATTTATTTAAGGCAATTTACTATTTTATAGTGGATCGCCTTCATAGGAGAGCTGAACTGGGGGAGGTGATGGAAACAGAGCTCATATAGAATTTTATAAACGTACCAGAAAATTTTGGGCAGAAAAACTAAATTCTTGTTATATAAAACCCTTATTAGACCTATTTTGGTCTATGGCAGGGGTCGGCAACCTGTGGCTCGCGAGCCGCATGTGGCTCTTTGGATGTGAAACTGCGGCTCTTTAGTTCCATACGCAAATATTATTTATTTTATCAAAAAAAATAAAAAAATAAACATTTTAAAATCGTTCTGAATCGATTAACAAGGAATCTGAAGAAATATTTCGTGATTTCAAAAACAAACCAGAAATCTTGGAAAAAAAATCTAAGATTGGCCACTATCCGCTAAAACAGTACAAGATAGAATAGCTAAAATATCTTCAAATGTAACATATTTGCAGGTGGAAGATATTCAACTTTCTTCTGCGTTATCACTGGCTATAGATGGGTCTTGCGACATAAAAGACACGGTACATGTTGTCCTTTTTGTCAGGTATATGTCTTCCCAAGGTTCAAAAGAAGAACTTCTAGGATTGCTACCGCTCTCGGGACAAAATAAACGGGAAGATATAGCGAATGCCGTGCAAAAATGCATTGAAGACAATAAGATCGATTTAACTAAAATCGTTTCAATAGCAACTGATGGAGCCAGAAGTATGACAGGAAAAAATAAAGGGGCAACAAAGATTCTTCAGAGCAAAATAAACTACGAAATTCTTACGTTTCACTACATAATACACCAAGAAGCGCTTTGTGCCCAAACATTTCCGACCGAAATAGTTGAGGTCATGAATTTGGTAATCAAGATTGTTAACAGCATCTTGAAAAAACCACTCTACCATCGTCAGTTTAAATAATTCTTAAACGAAATGGAGACTCGGTATTCCGACCTCCTTCTTCCAAAGGTAAAGTGTTGAAACGTTTTGCTTTGTGCTTGAATGAAATAAATACATTCCTAAATAAAAAAGACATTAATCACCCTGAGTTAGAGAACGGCAAATGGTTGCTTTATGGTGGATATCACAGCGAAATTAAATGAGCTGAATCTAAAACTGCAAGGAAAGGGAAACCCAGACTATGTTTTGGTAGAAGAATTGGTTTGTTTTGGAGAAAAATTAATTCTTTTTGCAGAAGATATTCAGAGCGGTATATTACTTCATTTTCAATTTCTAAAGCAATATCGTGATAAAACTAGTGCAACTGTTGACCCGAGGTACTTCAGCACAGTTATAAAAAAAATTAAAGATGAATTTGCTGATAGATTTGAGCAATTCAAAACCACTCTAGCATTCATAGTAAATCCTCTCAACAGAAATAGTAACGAAATTCACATTGAGCCATTTGGAATTTATACTGGATCTCTTGAAATGCAATTGATCGATTTAAAAAGTAAAGCTTTGTGGAGTGGAAAATTTACAGAGTTGAAAAGCAAGTTGGAAGAGTTGGAGGTCCAGAAATGTATGTACGTAACGCAACAAAAGTGGACAACTTTAAAAGAAATGCCGCGAGTTGAGGCACTTATATTCGACGCATGGAACAGTCTTCCAGATTGCTACAGTGAGGTGAAGAAGTTGGCATTTGGAGTGCTGACTATCTTCGGATCGACATATTCGTGCGAGCAAGCGTTCTCTCGCATGAATATAATTACAAGTAAAGTAAGAAGCCAACTAACAAATGAAAATTTAGAGGCGTGTTTGAAACTTAAAGCAACAAGTTATGAGCCAAATTTATCCAAACTTTCTAAAACCATGCAAAGCCAATTCTCCCATTGAATTCGTTTGCTCAAATGTATGTTATTGTTTTTTTTATTTTAAAATAAAAATTACATTGTTTAGTAAAGTTTAAATTTTCTACTTAAATAACTATGCAAAGCCATCGCTCCCATTGAATTTGTTTGTTCAATTGTTTGTTATTGAAGTACAAGTTGGTGTTGTAAATAAACGTTTAATTGTTTTAATCTTTTACTTAAATAATAAGTAATTATCTAATAATGAATAAATAGATATGTTTTCTTATGAATCGGAATAGATTAGTTTTTTTTATCAAAAAACATTATTTATGCGAGTACTAACAGGTGGGCTAGTATTATTAAATAGGCGCTACTAGTATTAAATCCATATGATTTTTAGTTAGCCCTAACCTTCAAAAGACACGTGTATAAATTTGACAGCTGTTGCACTATTAGTATGTGAGTTATAGCATTTTTAGAGAAGCAACTTTAGTTAGTTTGAAAAAATGGATAAAAAGGAATTTCACGTGTTAATAAAGAATTGTTTTTTGGCGAAAAAAAATACTATTGAAGCCAAGGCTTGGCTTGATAAACATTATTCGGACTATGCACCAGAAAAATCAACCATAGAGAAGTGGTTTGCTAAATTTATACTAGGCGAAATGAGCACCGACGATGATGTACGCAGTGGACGCCCCAAAGAGGCTGTTACCGACGAAAACATCAAAAAAGTCCACAAAACAATTTCTGATAACCGTAAAGTGAAATTTATTGAAATAGCTGAGACCCTAAAGTTATCAAAGGAACCTATCGTGAATGAATATTTGGATATGCAAAAGCTCTGCTCTAAGTGGGTGGCGCGCTCTCACAATCGACCAAAAACAACAACCAATTGAGGATTCTAAGCAGTCTTTGAAGCTGTTCAATCGTCATAAACCCGAATTTTTGCGTCGATATGTGACAATGGATGAAACATGGCTCCATCATTTCACACCGGAGTCCAATCGACAGTCAGCCGAGTAGACTGCACGTGATGAACACTAAAAATGCTATAACTCACATACTAATAGCGCAACAGCTATCAAATTTATACACGTGTCTTTTGAAGGTTAGGGCTAACTAAAAGTCATATGGATTTAATACTAGTAGCGCCATCTATGTGTCAGCCTATGAACTTTTCAGCCCACTTGTTATTTATTGTTGGCAAGAAAAAATTTTGCGGCTCTTTAAAACTTTGAAATTTTGTAAATTGCAATTTTTGGCTCTTCCGACTCAAAAGGTTGCCGACCCCTGGTCTATGGCTCTGAAACATGGACTTTGGCAAGATCTGATGAGACCAATTTAGATATATGTGAGAGGAAAATTTTTAGGGCTATTCTTGGAGGTATTAAGAAAAGTGGTTTGTGGAGAAGTCGGTACGACACAGAAATTTATAAATACTTTAAAGACCCAGATATTATAAAATTTATTACGATCTATGGCTCTAAAACATGGACTTTGGCAAGATCTGATGAGACCCATTTGGGTATATTTGAGAGGAAAATTTTTAGGGTTATTCTTGGAGGTGTCAGGGAAAGTGGTTGTTAGAGAAGACAGTACGACACAGAAATCTATAAATACTTTAAAGACCCAGATATTATAAAATTTATTACGATCAATAGATTAAACTGGGCTGCTCATGTATTTAGAAAGAAGATTCAAACCCTGCAAAAGACTAGTTTTGGCAAAGCCACAGGGATAAAGTGGAAGAGGATGACCCAAGCTGCGATGGATAGACGCAGTTGAAAAGGATTTTGCGGTATTAAGAATTGGAGAACTACTGTCATCCAGAGGAATGCCTGGAAATCTCTTCAAAGGAAAGCCTTGGCCCACCCTCGGCTGTCGTGCTATGGATGATGAGAATGATGAGAAAATTTTCGAAACAATACTCATGGTAAACTAAATACCTTTAAATTTACATACGTATAAACTGCTTCATAAAAATAAGAAGACATCATGAGCTCTCGCTGTATACTACTGTGCCCAAAAAGTAAGACCAAATTATTTTTTTTTTCAAATACTATTTATTTATTCTTCCAAATTTATTTCATCGCCTTCAAAGTAATCCCCTCTGGACACAATGCACTTATTCCAACTTTTTTTCCAATCCTCAATGCATGCTAAAAAGTCATCAGCACGGATGGCCTTCAAAGCTCACGGCGATTCACGTTGAATCTCTTCAATCGACTCAAAACGGTGTCCCCGGAATGGTCTTTTGAGTTGAGGGAATAGCCATAAGTCGCACGGTGGGAATACGATGGTAGTGGAAAGATATGGGTTTCATTTTTAGCGAAACAATTACGAAGAATCAATGCAGTGTGACCTGGCCCATTCGGTGTTTTCGGTACCAATCGAGATTTGACACGTTTGAGGCCCCAAATGGAATTGAACGATCCTTCTGAAATTCCAACATCCTCAGCAAGGTCTCTAATTGTAAATTGATGGTTTGCAAGCACCAAATCTTTAATTTTTTGGACGTTAGCTTCGTCAGTTGAGGTTGATGGTCGAACAGAGGGCTCTTCGTCTTCAACGCGTTCTCTGCCTTCTTGGAACTGTTTATACCACTTTTAAACATTATTTCCAATATAGGAATGCACATCAAACGCCTTCTGCAACATTCTATATGTTTTCTGAAACAAAATTTAATGCAAATTCTTTGCTCAATTTATTCAGGCATTTCAAAAATCGGCGGAATCAGTTTTAGCGTCTCACAAAGCCAAACGTAACTTAAACACTAACGAATATTTTGACATCAAATTTCACACATATGTCAAGGACAGTGCCAGCAACCTAAAAAAGATTGAAAAATTGAAATTCCATAAGCCCCGGGAATTTTAAATTGAAAATTTGTCTAACTTTTTGGACACAGTAGTACATAATATTTTAAAAAATATTTATTATTATACATTCATCCTGCAATACATCCATGAAAACTTTAAGTTTGAAGAAAATAATCTTCTTCGAGGTAAACTGTAATAAAGGAAAAATAAAAATTATGTGTGCTTAAAAACATTAATTTAAAGAAATTTAATTTAAAATTATTTCCCTTTATAAAGAAATTTTTCAAGGAAAAATGCTTAAGAATAATTTATTTTCTAGAGAATTTGCAGTAAAACAATGGACAAATTAAAGAAAAGAATATACTGAAATAATTTTAGAATAAATTGCGAAATAATAGTGATTCCGTAAGTGCATTCGTTACAAAATTAACCAACATTTTCCAAAGTTTGCATTGATGAATTAAATTAAACCGCTGAAAAGGAAAATATGGAGATAAATAAAATAAAATAAAATAAATATTAATGTCAGAAAATTTCTTAAAGTTATTCAGCACATGACTGCAGGATAGTAAAAATTCTAATCCAAACAAGCATGATTGCTTTCAAAATTACTAATTTGTGGTTTTAAAAATGACTTTGACATATAGTCAGTAGTATGTGTGCAACAAAGTATTTGTAAACAATATGATTACAATTTTAATTTCTGTATAATTTAGGCCGGAGAAGATGGAGAATTAGCAAATAGCATTAGATACAGCATTAGCAAAATATTTCTAAACAATAGGATTGCGATTTTAATTTTAGTGTAATTTATGCCGGAGAGAATAGATCATTAACAAAATATTTCTAAACAATATGATTGTAATTTTAATTTCTGTGTCAGAGGATAGAACATTAGCAAATAGCATTAGATAGAGCTTTAACAATATATTTCTAAACAATATGATTGCAATTTTAATTTTAGTGTAATTTTGTCCGGAGAGGATAGAGCATTAGCAAATAGCATTAGATAGAGCATTAACAAAAAACAATGTTTCTAATAGAGCATTAGCAAATAGCATTAGATAGAGCATTAACAAAATGTTTCTAAGCAATATGATTGCACTTTTAATTTCTGTGTAATTTATGCCGGAGAGGATAGAGCATTAGCAAATAGCACTAGATAGAGCATTAACAAAATATTTCTAAACAATATGATTGCAATTTTAACTTCAGTGTAATTTAGGCTGGAGAAACAGAATGGATAGAGCATTGGGCTTAAACTCAAGAATACAAGTGGAACATAATTCACAGCTTTTGTATTTATGACGGGGATTTGAATAGTTGTTACTAACTGCACTAGAATGTTCTTCCTTTGGGCATGAGGTAGAGGGGAAGAAGATATAGTAACTTCTCTTTAATCCTGCGTGTTCAATTCCACAGGCTTGCTCCGGATTATTGAAAGTTAATATAGTTTTATAGGGGATATCACTCTAGATAAAAATTTAAACGATTAAAACATGTACATATTTAACTTGTACTGAAACCAAAACTTACAGTTACTATAAAAACAGAACAAAAAATGCGAACAGATTTGTGTAGCCCTCTGGTATTCAAGGTGAGTAACTGCTCAAAACCAACAAAGCGAATTTTTTATCAGTGGCGGACTATAGAATACGCCGAATAATCGAATTCTGAATTTTAAGAAACAATCTGTACAACCTTCTAGATGTCATTCAGTTTATCTTGTCAGTTTCCCCGTTCTAAGACAATTTTCATCATAAAAAAAACCAAGATGTCTCATTGCTTTTTTTTTTTTTTTTTTTTATTCATGCCAAACAGCGATAATACACCAAAGATTATTTCCGAGAAACTAGGAGGTGTAACTTCTGTTGGCTACTGTCTATGTGATTTTCAATGTTAAAAAAATTTCTACTGCAGACAATGAGACTCTGCCGTCTATAAGTACTCTGTGCAGTTGGCCATCTAACATAATCTGAAGTTAAGTAGTTATGAAGTGAAGCTGGTAATTATATCCATTGATTGCGGATTAAACATAAGGAATTGTCTCTTGAAACCTTTTGAATTCCTATAAAAGAAGAACACCTGCCAGTATTAAAAACAATTTTGAAAATGTTACTACAATTTTCAATGTTATATTTCTGTGAATTAGGATTTTCTATACTCACCCTAATTAAATGAAAAAAGAGAAGGTATCTCCAATTCATTGATGAGAAAATGACAGTTTACCTTTCAAATTAATATCCTAAAATAGAAGAAATTGCTAGGATTTTCAGGATCATGTTTTTCAGAAACACGAGAATAAATAAACTTGGGATGCGTTTCGTTTTATTTATTTTTTATTACAATACTTTTTTCTGTGAAAACTGACTTAACTATTATTACATATTTCTCAGAAATTTGTATATAGCGCGCCGGCAATTATTTGTAGCATTTTAAATGCACCCCGACTTCAAAAATTTTGAGAACCCCTGGTTTATGTAGCATATCGTCTCGCCCTATACTAGTCCTATAACGATTTCAAGAAGAAGGCCACTTTCAGGTTCATCTGAATACTTTAAGTTTTATTTACAAGTATTATATTCTGGGTTAATACAAAATTATTTCCAAAAAAAATTTACATTAAAGATTTAAATTTGATTCACAAATGCAGTTCACTCCAAGTTGCCCTGAAGATTTTAAGAGATCTCGAGTCTACGTCGAATCTCAAAACACGCGGTCTGTGACAGACCTTAATTATCATATGGCGTTATACACGAAACAACAAGAGACTCACTTTGGAAAACAGGCGGAAACTCCAGCCTGTTCAGTTACTTCAGAGAAAAAGAGATAAACAACACTCATTGTTGATTCGTAGCAGAACTCTCTCTTTTTTCTCCAAGAACCTCCCTTTAAGAAAATCCGTCAAGAGAGGGGTGGGAGTCAACGTCCCTCACTTCTCGTTGTAGTAGACATTTTCTCGGTCCATGGTTTATCACCAATCACGATGCATCAACTCATGATGTAGTCCATATTCCATCTGTAATTGTTCCAACCTGGGAAGGTCACATAGACTTTCGCTAATTTCCTGGGTCTCATTATACATGACACCGAATATCTGCTATCAGATTTAAATGACAGGTTGTTCTCATTAATACAAAACACTAATTGCTTTTAATATAACTACCCACAACACTGCTTGTCTGTTATTAAATTTGAGTGATGGTTTGTTATTATATACTTGTCAAAAAACGTACATTCCTCTCTCTTGGGAATGAAATGCCAAAACTCTTCCAGTGAGAAAAAAAATTTTACGCCATTAATAGAATAAAGGGCAATGATGATCTCCGAGTGAAGTTTGTTTATTTTTCTACTTCAAATCAAACCTTGCAATTTAAATTCTTTAAAACAGAAACATTACATTGAAAAGACTTTAACTTATGGTCAGAAAGAAAGCTTTATGGTTAGATTAGAAATGCTGTGGCCGAAGATCCTTGCCAAGTATTTCTTTTACACCCGATAACGGCAGACTGGATGTCTACTTGGAATGTACGAAAACATACGTTTACCTTGAAAAATGAAAATGTGTCGCGCTGTCTACATTTCCAGGCTATTTTTTTTAATCTCTCCATGTCTTCTTCAAGCAGATTTTATCATTTGAATCATTTACTACGAGTGAGATGAATATAAACATTTCGCTACTCATTAAATCTTTCATTATGTAAGATTTAAACACTATGCATACGCTTTATTTGATGGGAGAGTCTCAAAAGAAAGAAGAAAAAAAAGAAAATATACAAATAATATTTTGTTGATTCAGAATTCCATGCTTTGAAATCATTTTCTAGACCTTGATAAATGTGTAGTATAATCCACATTATTCATTATGTACCATAGGGAATATGCTGATCTGCTGCTATAATCAAGTATATAAAGAGTATATATACAAAAAATATAATAAAGATTTATAATTAAATTGAACATTTCTATCTTCTTGTATGTTTCGCGTCCTGACGGCCCATCGTTCTGGCCTTTGGTGCCACAGGCTTCAGGTTCTAATCCTGGCGATGGCATGAATGTTTGTGAGGGGTTCGGAATCCACGTTAAAATGTAGGTCCCGATCTAATTAGCCCAAAGTGTGCACAAAATGAACGTAGAGCAACAAATCAAACCAAACCTTGCAAGTTACATATGTGTGGATTGAGCGCGGTTTAAACTAGACGTTTTAAACGGACGTTCATTCCGACAACTGTAGGCCTATTCAATCCACAGTTCGAAAGCCGCTTATGATTAGCCCTGTTAAGAACACAGCCCAAACTGAAAATTTTCCCCCAACGGCAAAGCGATACAAAAAGGGCCGGGGGTGGGGGGGAGATACAGAATAAACAAGTAATATAAAAAAAATTAAGGTCAATTCTTTCTTTTTTTTTCTCACTATATTGCAGGAAGTCCTTTATAAATAATTTTCATTCATTTTTTTAGTTTATCTGGCGCCATTGGTAGATACATGCAACTTAAATCTAAAAAAAAACTAAAACCAATTAATTAAATTTAATGAATGAATCAATATTTGAAAAAAATGTACTAACATCGAGTGTCATCCACTACAAGTTCTACACAAAAGAGTTCAACAAAGTAGACCGAAGCCATTGCCTTAAGAGTTCTCTAGTTTGCCAGTATCTCGTTGTCTCGTATTCGCCATGAAGTTCCAAGCAACGATGGAGATGAGCTCGATTCATTAGTTCTGCCAAATCACAAAGAGGGCAGTTTGGTTTGCCAAAAATCCCAATGTGATGTAGATGTTCATTAGATCAGTCTTTTTTGGTTGAGACAAGCCACCAGTATTCTATTGCAATATGCGCAGGACAGCCGATAGTAACCGGCCAATATACCGGCCAACTGTAGACCACCTAGTCGTATAGAACGTTGCGCAGGGTGCACCACTAGGAAGTAGGTCTATATTGCATATATTCTACAAAATATTGAGATTTTTTCTGTGTATATCTTGTTAATTTACTTTACGAATTCAAATTCCATATATATATATATAATTTAATTTTTAATTTTGTTTAAACACCAAAATTTACATTATCTATTTCAATCTTCTAAGATATTATTATTTGGGAGATTTTATTTTAGTAAATAAAACTTTTTGTATTGCTTAATATTTTTCTTAAAAAGTCTATACGAAAAGGATGAAATGATTATAGTACTACAATATTTTTTTTCCTATTTATTATGTCAAATTATACGTCAGTTATTACATTTTACCTAATATTGTTAATGTCTATATATTATGTGTAATCAAAACTTTTTCTATAATGTGGCCCAAGAAAATAAGAAGGTTGGACAATCCTGGTGTAAGAAAGAGGCTTTGGTAAAAGAATCAGTAAATAAATTGTTAAACTATGCAATATTTCAATCATGAAAAAATTTACTATTGGATTGGCAAGAAAATAATTTCAGTTTTATAGATTGTACATTGTAAATCCATTATACATTATATATTGTAATTGTACCTATAGTACATCGTAAACACCAAACAAATAATTATTGAAAATACTAGAAAAAATGAAGCTTAAGCACAAATGTATAAATTTACCAGAATATCGCAATACTTTTTTGTTGTAAGTACGAAGCCACTAATGAATAACATGTCATAATATATAATTTGTTTATAAATGGTCTATTAATTTAGATACATTTTCATCATCATCATCATCATCAATAGCACTAGCACAGCAGCCTTATGCTGGGCCGAGGCAGTCTGCCTGCAAGCAAATTTTGAGATAGAAAATGTTTTCTTTTTTTTAAGAGGTAGGGTTGTCAGCTCTACTCCCAACAGTCATATTAAAACGGGACTTAGGGACGGGAATAGTTTAAATTGGATTCCGAACCACTACAAACATCCATGGCATCGCCAGAACTGGAACCCGAAACCTGTGACACTCAGCGCTAGTCACTAGGCATAACATTTTATATCCAGTTAACTTTGAACTATCATTTTCATCTTTTATGAGTTAACCTATAACTAAAAAAAAAACCTGAAAATTCAACTTTAAATTATAAGAAAAAGTAAACATGATTTTATAAAACATAAAGAATAAACACTGTGACAATAAACTTTTTTAAAAATTCTCAGAACTATTTAATGATAGTATTAAACAGTTCTTAAGTGACATTTTTTGTTTTCTCGCCAACTGTTTTGTCCAGGAAAAACTAAATTACGGGCACTTTTCCGCAGTTTTTACCACCGTTTAATTTAGTTTGGTATTTCTTTCTAGTTCCAGTTTTTATTTTATCGAACCATAGGCCAACCGTTTGCGTGCTTCCTACCAAAAAACCCTTCCCTCTTTTCATGCAAATTACATTAGTAAGCGCCAAAATGTGTAACCTCCAAATTAACTTGGTAGTCATGGTTACATAGGTGTATTATGTTACACAGATAGTGTCCAAAAAGTAAAAAATATTTCGGCAACAATGAAAGAGGAAGTTATAAGTGCCTTTTGCGTAAAGAGAAACAAAATTTGCTTTACGCAAATTTAATTCAACGCATGACTTTCTGAATGTTATTTGGGGAACGCAATTAGCATGTTCGTTTCGAAATATGGGTCATTAGTGAATGAAGTGTGTTTATTTGTTGGAAACATGCACACGTGTATAATTATGTATTGAAATTTCTTGAAATTTATATTTAAATAATTTGCACATTTTTTTGCTATTAAATAAATTTCAATATATATATAGGGTGATTATAATTAAAGTCCCACTTTCAAAATGCTGTAAAAAAAGAAACACTCGTCACAAAGAGTTTAAATTTGAACTGAAGATACTTGAAGAAGGAGGAAACGGTATGGCATCAAAAATAATTCCAAAGTAGATGGCGCTGTAAGAGACATAAAGAAAGTGAATTCGGTTGCCAGTGATATTTTGAATCGGAATTACAACGTATTTGGTATGAATTGCACATTAAACCAACTGTAATGTTCAATGTGCTTGATTGTTTTTGACGGAAAAAATGACAACGGCAAGATCATACTAAATTGGATGCGAAAAATTGGTGGAACTTTTCTTTTGATGCCATTCCGTATCCCCCTTCTTCAAGTATCTTCAGTTCAAATTGGAACTCATTGTGACGATTGGTTCTTTTTCTACAGTATTTCAAAAGTCAGACTTTAATTATAATATATATATACCTTACACATTATACATTAGTATACATATCTTACATATACATATCTTATATTTACACATATCTTATTTACTTTTTTTATTATTATAATTATTATTTTTATTGTTATTTTCCGTTATTAATCTTGGTTAAGTATTCATTTTGAAGTCATGTCTTCATACTCCAATCTCAAAATGTGTTCTAATGGATTTAAAACAACTGACTGATGGGGTGTTTTCAGAATTTATGGCCAATTATAGAGATACTAAAAGTGAATGTTGACTTTCGTGCGCTTGGGATCTTTATCTTGATTTTTAAAAAAGTTGTTTGTAATATCCAAATTTTAGGCCGAAAATTTTAAATTGCTTTTTTTAAATATTTAAATAAAGAGCATGATTTCTTAAGTAATCACTATATACCAAATTACCTAGTTCTGATGCTGACATGACTTCCAACACAACTATCTACATCCGTGCATTTTATTGTTCTAATAAATTTCTTGGGATCAAGTTCCTCGTTTTTTCCTTCTAAGTAAAATTATGAGCCGACGGGAATCAAAAATGTTAAATTGCCTTTCATCTGCAAATAAGATATGATTCCAATACGTTTCTGGCTTATTTATCATTTATTTCGCGCCATTTTTTTCACTTACTGAGTTTAGTGCTAATTCATTGAACAAGGAATTCAGTTGAAACTAGGGATTGCAATACCGGTATACCGGGATACCGGGATACCGAATACCCGTATTTTGAGCCATTTGTACAGTTTTGTAATACCGGTATTCACACGTTTAAATACCGGTTTTTCGGTACTTACTAGAAATTTAGAATTCTTATCTGTAAATTCTTATTCAGAATTCAGAACCTATCCACATTCAGAAGAATTCGGTACAGTTATCGAAGATTATAATGACAGTAATGTTGATATTAATGTTGTAATTAATTGTCTCTTGAACAAAAATTAGAATTAGCGATAACTAAAAAAATTTCAACAAACCAAAATACAATACAGAAATCAGATATATCCAAAATAATCCGACGAGAAATAGATTTATTTGAAGATGAGGCATTTAAAGGTAAATACCTGGAAAAAGTATATCGCACATTGCTAACAGTACCACCCACTAGCGTAGATGCTGAAAGAGCGTTTTCGACAGCTGGTAATTTTTGCACAAAATTACGTTCCAGGCTTAATGATAGTACAATTGATGCATTATGTTTTTAAGATCATTTTTCAAAAATTTGTAATAGTACCACAGACAGAAAAGTGATGTCTACACTTTTTTGTGATTTAAATAAATAAGATGTTCCTTTACTTTTTTGTGATTCTTTGTATACTGTTATAATTTATAAGTTACAAATTGTTTTGTGATATTTACATGCTCTAATAAAACTTGTAAATAAAACAAAAAAACACCTGTATTTTCTTTCTTTTTCTAAAATTTCTACTACCGGTACTAAAACCGGTATCCCGGTATTAAGATCTAAAAAATACCCAATACCGGTATTGAACTTTTGGTCCGATATTGCAATCCCTAGTTGAAACAGGAGAAAATTTTCAGTAATTATGTAGAAACTTTTTCTATTCAAACGTGGATTGTTTTCACAAATTTTTTTAACTATAAATTTATGATCACGTTGAGTTGCTTTTACTGGTCGACCATTTTTTTTAAAGTTTCCATTCCGATTACCTTCTTTATATAGCATTTATCGCATATTGCTCTGTAGAATAAAATTACTTAACTAATTTAGCGATATTCCACACTATGAGAAAAATATGATGCTATTGTGAAGAAAAATAATCAATTTTGGAATACAATTTGTTGCTTCCTAACACTTATGGACTATTTTAAAATAATAAATAGAATATAGTGAGTCAAATTATTTTGTCAAATTATATAAGTCAAATTGTTTTTTAAAGGTTACTAAAATGCAAAAATAAAACAATTTCAGATCTTAATTGTATTTATAATTTTATTCAAAAATGTCTCGGCGTACGATTAATATATATATATATATATGTGTGTGTGTGTGTGTGTATGTGTGTGTGTGTGTGTGTGTGTGAGTACGCGTTTGTGTGAACTTACCGACGAAAAAAAATCCTAATGTTAATCCTATTTTAGGTTACTGAATTTTTATTGATTTTTCGTAAAATTTGACTTAGAATCAATATTATTAGATTTATCATAATAAAAACCTTCAAACCATAATTGTATTTATGAATTTATTCAAATCTTACCATAATTGTATTACATATATATATAAATGTGTGTAAGATTATATATATATATATATATATGTGTGTGTTTGTGAGCTTACCGACAAAAATAACATCCTAATTCTAATCCTATTTTAGGTCACAGAATTTTTATTGATTCTTCGTAAAATTTGATGTAGAATCAATATTATTAATATCATTATGAAAAGAAAATTCAACTAGTTTATTGCTATACCAAAATTAAGAATATTCCAGCCCATTAAAAATATGATGCAATTTATCGTGTGAATATCATAATGCATAGAATTTAAGAAGAAAAGTTCAAAAAGTTTTAATACTTTTCTTTCCCTTTATTACAGAAGTTTAACAAAATCAGAATAATTTTACATTTGCCGGTATTTTTTTCTGTCCGTGTTCTTGGAATAAACTTCTTTATTACTATTTATTCTTTTAAGAACGAATGATTCTGAGCAAACGATATAAATTGGCGAGAAAAATAATTTGGCGAAATTCAGAATCACGCTCATGGCAACCCCATTGTTGATCGTTTGGAGCTTGGGCGTTGTAGATCGACTACTGCTGATGTGAGAAGCAAACGAGTGATTCGACGCTCTTTCTGTGTGTTGAATTTTTTGTTTTTATAAAATCTTACTCGGTTTTTATTCCCATTTATTTTTCTCGTTTTATTTCGTGGTGTGAGAAGATTGATCAAGAAACATGTCGGAACAGGATGATACATTCCCCGGCCAGGAAGTGGAAACTCAAGTAAGAGAAGAAAAAAAAAATATATTTTCTTGTTTTCTGTTCCCCGATAAATTCGAAAATCCATGTTTTGGATCGCGTTCGCAGTAGTGAAGACTTTGCGTTATGTTTATACTTGAGGTCGATTCTTTACTCCGGTTGGTTAAAAAAAGTGGGTGTAGGCGCATGTTTTCGTAGGAGCGTCTTGCACGGAGAATTTTATTTATACCAATTGCGAAGTTAAAAATACAATTGCCGTTAGTTTTATTTTTTTTCTTTTGTGTTCGTAGTCGAAAACAAGAATTTCTAAAAGCTTTCGTTCTAATGTTTTTTTAAACGCAAACTTTTTAGGATACAAAGAAAAATAAATACAAGTATTTTTAAATATTAATTTAAAACTATTTTTAACAATTTCAGTAAAATTAATATACTTATTAAATAATATGCGGGTTCTTTAAAATGTAGTTCAATATGCTTTCTGGAATAATGCTGTGTAGAAGATTTGCGTAGGCTGGTTTTTTAATTACAGAACTTTCGGTTCGGTTTTCATACTTTATTTAAAAATATATTTCATTCTTATAATAAAAAAAATTTTAAAGTTAAAATAAAATTGCCGTTCGTTTTATTTTCGTTTGTGTTCTTAGTTGAATACAAGAATTTCAAAATACTTTTGCTCGAAAAAAAAGAAAGTTCATTCTACTGTTATTTTAAACGCATAATTTTTTAGTAGGCAAAGAAAAATAGGCAAAACTATTTTTAAATATTAATTTAAACTATTTTTTACAATTTTAGTAATATTAGTATACTAGTAAATAATATACGGGTTCTTTAAAATGTAGTTCAATATGCTTTCTGGAATAATGCTTTGTAGAAGATTTGCGTAGGTTGCTTTTTTAATTACAAAATACAGTTTCCATATTTTATTTAAAAATATACTTCATTCTTTGAAATCGAATTATTTTCGCAGAAAAAGAATATTAATTTTGCAATGTTTCAAAATGAGTTTCTTGGCCAAGTTTTGATATTAAATCTAAAACATTTGTGCTCATTTAAAATGGCGCCAAGAATCTTTTGCATTTGTTTATATTAGAATAGCAGGCGTCAGCGTCTTAACGTAGAAGAATATTTTAACGAATTCATTATCAAATATATTAAACTTAATATTTAAATTCTTTTTCTTCTGAAATATAAAAATTTATTTCCTTTTTTTTGAAAACTTTTTTTTGTAGTAGTGTTTTTATATTTATTTTATCTGCACATTAATGATAACTTTTTTGTTCATTCTATTTTTTAAAAAAAAATATAAGAACTGAATTTTATTTGTATAGCATTACTTGATAAAAGTGATACTAAATCGTCAGTTGTAACCGAAATCTAATATTTTGTTTATGAGAAAGAAGAAAAATATATTTTACTTCTTACGAAAAATCTTTTTTATAACTCAGAAATAAAAATATAAGTAGCATTTTGAAAGTGGATAGAATTTATCGTACATTTTTAGATTGATTTTTATTTTATATGAGTAACTAATGTGTTGAACAAATTCGATCAAGCTTTTTTTTTACTTTCTGTTTAGCATAAATGCTATTACTTTCTGTTTAGCAATTTATTTTATTATAATCAATGAATTAATGGAAAATTTGTCTATGCACTTAAACTTTATGATTTTTTGTATTCCCATTATTTCAAATTCGCCAAAAGTTTAGTTACGATTTCGTAACTTATGGGAAAATTCTATGTTTTCCAATAATGCTGTCTAGAAATTTGCGTATTTCGTTTTTTTAATTATAGAACTTTCGATTCGGTTTTCATATTTTATTTAAAAATAATCTTCATTTTTTGAAATCGAATTATTTGCGCAAAGAAAAAAGCTTCAAAATGCTTTTTGTTTTAACAAAATTGATATTAAATCTAAAACATTTGAACTCATTAAAATGAAGCCAAGAATCTTTTTAGCGTTTATTTCTATTAGAATAATATATTTTATATAACATATTAATCTATATTTACGGTCTATTTTTACCACTTGCGTATCTTTAAATATATTGGCATATTCATTACTAGATAATATAATTTAGATACAAAGTTAAAATTTGAATCCTCGTTGAATTATTCTATAATCGGTAATAGGAAATTTTCGTACTGTGTATACCAATAATCTTCAGTAAAGATAGTTCACGGTACTATATAACTGACTATGTGTTCTATTTACCTACTAATAATCATCCCTCTCTATGTAAATTCGATACGTACGCCTACTAATGCGTGTTAAGATCTGCCAATGGATGTGATCAATTGCCGATCGATTACAATTTGCATTTTGAGTATTATTTTATGTAGTATTCTTTTTTATTTTTTTCACATTTCTTCCTTTTTCATATTTCCTCCATCTCCTTATTTTTATTAAACGCCGCGCCTAATACACTCCAGGATAATATCGCTACCCTTGGTAGTGCCACTGCACCCTAGGTGGCGGTATTGCCCACTTTGGAAACCAGTGCTCTGAAGCATCCTCTAAACCGTACGCCCACGCATCTGCGGGTTTAGTTTGGGAGAGGGCGTAAGGCTCCTTGAGCCGAAAAAAAATCATTATCTTCACTAACTCGTAATTAAATCTAGCATTTCTCATTTAAATATGTAAAATAAATTATAATAAGATTAATTCTATCTGTGGAGCAATGTAAATAAAAGATTACATTTTTTCATTTAAAAATTTTATTAAAAACACCAATACTAGCATAGTAAAGTTATTAATTATGAAACTTGAGAATAATTCTGCATTCTAAAATGTATTTTATCACTTTTTAATATGCTTAAAAATTACGTGCTACATACTTTTTGTTAATCATTTTTAATATTTCTTCGATTTTCTTTTACGTATTTAATGATATTCTGTATACAGAGTCCGTGGTATATCTCCTACTGGTAAAAAGGATTGGTAGGGTCATCCTTTTAAAGGTTGGAAATTTTAAAAAATCTGCGTGAGAAAAAAATTAATAAACCTAAAATCCATGTAATTCATGCATACTTTACAGTCTACCTTGCTCGTAGCCTATTCTAGTGCATGTTAATCTTGCATAATAAAGGGTGAAAGTTTGAATTCGCATATGGCGATCGCTGTAGTATTAATTTTAAAAAATGAATAGATTCGACAGTGTCTTGTATCCACACACTGATTGCCTAGATTTTTCCAGATTTTCATCGGTTAGATACGTAAATATAGAGCAGTTAATTCCTGCAAAATTTTAGTGTTACATACATAAAAATAGTTCATTTTGTTAAATTTTACAAATATCAAATTAAGATTATCAATTACTCGGATTAACTTATATATGATGTACCAGGGTTTGGTGTGCATATGAGGCCAATGGAAGATGCATGCGGTTTTTTCATTTGTTATAAAGATGCACGCGAAAATAGTTCCGAACATAAATTTAAATTAATATGGCAACATATTCTACTCGTATTGCATCATATAAAGTATATTAATAAAAATAAAATACTAAATAATTATCTCAGAATTGTAATAATAAAAAAAATTAAAATTCATTAATAAATATTAACATTTAATGAAGACCTTTGGTCAAATCTTTGTAGTTTGGCGTATGAATTGTTAAAACTAATCGTATCAATTCTGAGAGATTCTGATTAGTTAACTGTCAAGTATATTCTTGAGCTTCATTGTAAAGCACAAAAATTCATAGCAATATGTTTTTCCAAAATTTGAAATTAGTCGGCATGTAGCCATTTCTAAATGTGTGTATTTTGATTCTGGCAATCTGAGTTTCCAATATGGTAGTTTGCTAATACCAATATGGTAGTTTGCTAATACCAATATGGTAAAATTATTGCTAGTACGTAAATTATACTTTGTAAGTTACTCTACTTCTTCATTGGCACATGGCGGCCTGATAGCCACTTGGATAGCGCTCTGGACCTCGGTGCTTCAGGTTCGTTCGAATACTGGCTGTGGCATGATTGTTTGTGAGTGGTGCCGAATCCACGTTAAACTATAGGTCCCGGTCTAATTAGATTAAAGTGTGCACAAAATGACCGTACAGCGACAAACCAAATCACGATTCTTATGTATTGAATTATCCATGGACAGAAACTAATAATAAAGTTTATATTTTTGCATTATTTTTAAATTATGCATTCCACATAAAAAACCATACAATAGATTAATATTGAATAAAATTTTGTTTTATGCAATTATTTTAATCATAACTTTAACTAACAAACAAATGATTGGACCCATTGCAATAATAATTAATATTATATTAATAGCTTGTTTATACAGCTGAAATTTCAAAATGATTACCTAAATTTAAAAAAAAGCAATGAAATTTCAATAAATAGTATTTTTATCTTTGTGTAAGCGCATGTTTCTTCTCAAGCAATTATTTAGAATAGGAGAGGAACGTAATACATGACATGTATGTCGATAAAAATTCTATAAAAAAACACACCTTTTTATATTTTAATGAATATTTTGCCTTTTATAATTGTGCTTATAATAAGCATGTTTCACTGTATCTAGGGATTGCAATACCGGTATTTTGAGTCATTTGTACAATTTTGTAATACCGGTATTCACAAGTTTAGATATCGGTTTTTTCGGTATTTACTAGAAATTTAGAATTCTTATCTGTAAAAGAATTCTTATGTGTGAAATTCTTATTCTTATCTGTGAAAACAAGGTTGGAGTTGTGAAGAAAGTGTGTAATATTTCGATATTTTTTTTTAAATTGGTGAGTTTGTTATTCGCATTGTATTTGTATATCATACTTTAGAATTCAAAATATTTTTCAGATTTATTACATATATACTCCAATAAGAATAACTTTAAAGAACATAAGAAATCAGTTAATAATACTTCGGTTTGGTTTTATTATTTACATGATGAAAAGAATATGGCGGCACAATGTAAAAAAAATGTTCTAGAGTTATTAAAGTTAATGAAGTACAAGCGGACTCCATACACATTTAAAAACGAAACATTATACAAATTTGTTAAAGAGTAAAGAATCTAATTGCGATAAATATACAAACTTAAGCTCAGTTCTAAGCCCAAGCCATCAGGGATTTTAGATAATTTTGAAAAAAAAAAAAAGATAATTTGGATGAAATTATAAGTAAAATGACAGCACGAATGACACTTCTACTACCGGTATTATGAAAAAAAATACCGAATACCGGTATTGAACTTTTGGTCCGATATTGCAATCCCTAGATGTAGCTTATTCATAGAAGATGTCTACAAAAACTGTTCGTATTTTTTATATAATCCCCAGTTGCTCTCACCTGTTGGCAAGTGCAGGTGAACTGAATTCAGTATTAGCCCTTTTATGCGTGATTTATGCGAGTCTTTTAAGGAGAAATCGTTCAGTTCCTCCAGTGATCTATTTTGCTGTCTATAAAGTTTCCTTTTAGTAGTACTTTTCCTTGAATACAGATATTTCCATGATAAGCACTACATAGCCAGCGATTTTGTTTGTGAGATTCTAATTCAACGTTGGACTCATCATCCATATAAAATGTTTAGATTATTCAAAAATTATTTATATTAAACGTTAAATAAATTTTTAAAATTATTATCTATTTTCGCTAGTCAATAAAACAGAAATTTGATTATTTAAAAATTGAATAAAAGATGTTTATTTTATTTCTTGCATTTGTATTTAATATTGGGAAAAAATTTTTAATATTCAATAATAAAAATTTATTGTTTTTTTTACTAATTAAAAGTAAAACAAGTTTTGAATTAAAATTAAATCTGTAAAGCACTCTGCAAAGACAGTCTTAGTTCTAATAATTAAATTTTATCCTGTAAAATTGAAATTATAGAATATTTTTAGTTATAAATAATCAATTACGATAAACAAAATTTAAATAAGTTTTGATTATTTGTATTCACATTAAATGTACCTTAAACTAATTATTTTCATTCATTTTGGCTTAAAATTAAAAATTAATGGCCTATTTTAGAACGTGTTTTGAAGTGAAATTTTCGGAAGCTGTCTAAAAAAATTTCAATTGAAAGGACTCTTTTTATTACTGGTTTTCTAATAAAATTATGCATGTAAAAGAGGAGTTATTTAATTAAACGAAACTAATGTATTCAATTTACTATTTTTATTTGTACATTTAAAAAATGATATTTTATCAATAAAAAATGAATTAATTTTAGTTAATTTGCTGCATTAAGTAAGAAAAGATAAATTTGTAAAAGGAGTTTTTTAAATTCGTATAGTACACATTTAATTAAGTTAGTATAAAAGTTCCTGTAATATGTTACTAAAATCGCCAGTTTTGAAATTTTCTAGAACACAATTATTATTAAATTAATAAAAATTAAAATTTTTAATAATTACCTTTTATAATGTCAAAATAGGGACTCTAAGAATGATGTTTATAATTACATATTTTTAAAACTATTTATTATAAGTCTAATATTTTATCAGAACATTGAAATGTTTGCAATATTTTTGACTGATAAAATTTGACTTACGACAATTTTATTTTATAGCAGATCTTTTTAATTGTTAACTTATAAATAAATAAAATAGTTGATAAAATTATTATTTATATCTACTTATAATATTTTTATGTCTAAAAATAAGGAATCGAAGTTTTTTCTGTAATTTTCAAGTTGAAAAATCTCGTAGGTACTAGTTTTTTTCAATTCAATATGAATTATAAAAATGTATTAATTCAAAAATGTATATTATAAAAGTATAATATTATTATAACATTTATTTTTAAAATTTAGAATAATCCAAAATGTTATAAATGTTCGGTTCTAATAAAATTTCTTTGAAAATGTTTATATAGTAAAAGAGGCAGAAACAAACCATTTTTATTTTGTTACTAAATTTACAGTTACGCTCAAAACACTAGGACATACTATCAAGATAAAAATGAATTTTAGCTTCTATTCCTAATTAAATGAGAAGAGGAAAAAAAGTGTTTTTTGAAAAAATAAAACAGCATTAATGCAAATATCAACGAAGCATATTTTACCAGAAATTCCAATTATAATAGTTTGTTTTGCGGAATTTATTGGCATCATTAAATCTTTCAGTTATATTCTCGGAGTAATTCTTGGAATAGAAGATATTTTTAAAAGAATATTTAAAGGAATCTTGGAGAATGGTTTCTAAAGTTTGGCTAAATCTTTGAAAAATATCGACAATGTAGCCAATTATTTTTACTCTTTATATTAGGAACTAAAATTGTTTAATCTGCGATGTTCCTTGTTTCACAACTTTAAAAAAATGCTGCTGTCACATTAATTGTCAGTATCAACGGAAGGGCAGAGATTTTAATTAAGATAAATTTTTATTATTTTAGTAAACCATCCGGTTGCAACCTGTTACGTTGTTTTAAAATAACATTTTGAAATGACTATGAAAAAATTAGTATTTTTGATGCGCACATCAATAGCCATGTTAGAATATTTTCAAAAGTATATAATAAAAATTCTTTTGTATTTAACAAGTTATAAAAAACACTTTATATCAAAAATGTATTTTTTATTTATTGAAAAATTTTAATTTGTATATTAAGCATTAACTCATTTATCTACAGATTTTGTGACATGATTATGAAATCAACGATTCAGTAAGATTAACGTTAACGTTAACTTTCTGAAGGGATGTCATTAAAGTGATTCTTTAATGACATACCTTCAGAAAGCGTTAACGTTAATCTTACTTCATTGAGTTTTTTCATTTTAAGGTTTGCCACAAAATTCAGTACCACAAAATAATAGATTGTTATGCCTTTAATTATAACCAAGCTCTACTTAGTAATTCTAGCTCTACTTAGCCTAATTTTAACCATATAAGCTCTACTAAGTAAATCAGTCCTAGAAAAAATGTTTAGTAGTAGTAGTAGAAGAAATTTATAGTATAGTATAATAGACATCCTTGAAAATGATTTATTTAAAAAATGAGCAAAGAAAACAATGAATTATTAAATTATTTTGCAATGAAAAATTTGCTTAATATATATATATAATTTGCCAGATAAAATGAAAATTAAATAATATTTTATTGTATTCTACATTTCAATAGTAGTAATTTTGTTTGATTTATAGATTTTATACATCTGAATCAATTACATTATAAATCTATATAATTTAACTTAAACACAAATTTTATATTTAATAAAAAGATCAGTTAATATTTTCATGTCACCCTATAAAAATGTATCAGTTGAGCGCCATTAAAAGTCATGAATTTTAAAACTGTAATATCACAGAATAGATTCGATAGTTTAAATCTGTTTTGAAAAAATTGGCAATTATTCAGTCATTGTATTGTGATTTTTGTATAAATAAGAATTAAGGAAGAATAACTTTATTTAGTGGTATTTGCCGATATTACGGTCTAGTCGGGAAGTATCGATTCATAGGGTAGAAACTTTAATTCTTATTTTGTGAAGAATGAAAGATGTCCAATACCAAAATTACAGTCCTTGGGGAAATGTCTGATGTCACGCAAATTACCAACGTAAACATTATTCCTTAATACGAAAAAGTACTTTTTGTCATATTATTCATTCATATTGCTTAATGCATGTTTAATAATGCGTAAAAGTAAACCGTTTTATTAAGTTATACTGACTTTCTTATGTACTTGAATAGCTTATACAAATATGGTTAAACAATTCTATTAATGTCGCTTTTTATGTTATGATATAAAAAAATACTATTCTTGACTTAGCAGTAATAGATGAAGAATTTCCGAAAAACATACTATTGATACAGAGCTTTTTTCATTGAAATTTTTCCATGTTTTATTTTTTTTTTTTTCCTATTCGAGGGTTAGGAATGCAAGTTTTAGTTATTAGATAGCTTTTACCTACACTTATTGTTGCTTATATTTTTGAAATAAAAATACTATTACGAATTATTTGTATTAAAAATTAACTTCAGAAAAATTAAATGCTTTGAAAATATAATTTTAAAAATTTCTGTGTTTAGATTATTTTATATTTCGATATATAATTACAGGACGTTAAATATTTTGTGATTCTCTAGAGTGAAAAATACTCACAAAAATGAATTTAAATGTACAAAAATTTCAAATTTATAATTCAGGGTTATATTTTATATAATTATTAGCTTTCACTCTAAAACAGTTTGACGCATTTTAAATTATTAGCTTTATATATTAATTTCATACTTAAAAGATTACACTTTTGAAATTTACAACAGCCATGCTGTAAAAACAGTATAATTTTTTATATTTATTTTATTTTTTTATATAGCTTTTTTATATCAATATTGCAAAAAAAATTAGCTCTTCAATGTTTGTCATTCAATTAATTTCTTTTAAAGTTCGAATTACACAAAATTCAAATTTATATTCATGGTTATATTTTATATAATTATTAGCTTTCACTTTAAAACAGTTTGACACATTTTAAATTATTGGCTTTATATATTAATTTCATGCTTAAGAGATTGTTTTTGAAGCATTGCATTTTTAAATTTCAAAAGTGTAATCTCATTTATTGCAATATTCATCAATATTGCAGGAAAAAAATCTAGTTCTTAAATCAATTAATTTCTTTAAAGTTTGAGTTGCACAATATTCAACTCCAAATTTTGAAATTCATATTCATAGTTATATTTTATATAATTATTAGCTTTATATATTAATTTTCTACTATTATGCTTTTGAAATTTATAAATGCAATGCTATAAAAATAAAAATAAAATAAGTATAATATATTGCAAAAAGAAAAATCTAGTTCTTAAATGTATTTCATTCAATTAATTTCTTTAAAGTTTGAATTGCACAAAATTCAAATTTATATTCGTGGCTATATTTTATATAGTTATTAGACTTCACTCTAAAACAGTTTGACGTATTTTAAATTATTAGTTTTATAAATTCAAAATTTTAACTTCTTTTTTAAAAAACAGCGCTTTTGAAGTTTTGCAAATGTAATGCTGCAAAAACAGTATCATTTATTGCAATATTCATCAATGTTGAAAAAAAAGTCTAGTTGTTAAATGCATTTCATTCAGTTAACTTTAAAGTTTGTATTACACAAAATTCAAATTTATATTCATGGTATATTTTATGACTCTAAAACACTATTGCTTTCACTCTAAAACAATTTGGCAAATTTTAAATTATTAGCTTTATAGTTATGTTCAAAATTTTAATTTTATTCTTAAAAAGATTACGCTTTTGAAATTTACAAATATAATGTTTCAAAAATGCTGCCCAAACGTAATTGCAATGCTTACTGTTATAAAATTTACAAATGTAATGCTGCAAAAACAGTATAATTTATTGCAGTATTCATCAATGTTGCAAAAAAAATGTAGATCTTAAATGTATATTCAATTAATTTCTTTTAAAGTTTTCAGTTGCACCTATCCGTTTTCGATGACAGGCTTTATCATGTTTATTGTCTTACTAAACCCTAAAATGCTCTTTGCTCGTGGAAACTCGTTTGGGGAAGAGGTCAAGGGTAAGAGGCAGCCCTTCTATCGATTAGTGGCAGTTAGAGGTCACTTTTATGTCAAGACGCAGGAGACGCAAGTCCAACGAGAAAGTGATTAAAGTACAGATGGATTGATTGGTTGCAAGCAATATTCCAGGCGTTATCGTGGCACTCGGTAAAAGAGAAGCATATTTTTTAATAAACCTCTTGAAGATAAACGTGTTCCGGATAAGATTAGAATTTGCGAAATCCCACGTTCGATGATTTATCTGTCAATAAATGAATTGATGAATCTTCTCGGTCGTTCCATTACTATTATCTCAAAGCTGTTTCTTTTAATTTCATTAAATTAATTTCATATCTTGATTTGTGTAAGTAAACCAATAGCCATTCATTGTTAAGATTGGACTAATAAAAAGCATTTGCTTGTTAAAACATAAACTGGTTATTTTTCTGTCCTGTAAATGTCACGCTTAATGGTGAACTGAATTCTATTGCTTTAATTGGAAAATTTCCAGAACTTGCCACGGTATTTTTTGTGTGCTATTTCGAGTAACATCCCCGTGCTGCTGTGTTTTGTCTCGTGCCATTCAAAACAAAATGTTTTTTTTTTTTTTGTAGTAATATATTCATTATTTAGAGAATAATTCTAGTTCAATCATTAATAAAATATATTTGAGATTTTATATAAAATATATTTCTATTTAGAATAATTCAGAATTTATATTAGAATAATTTAGAAATTATCAAAATCTAAAATATATTTATATATTTTAGATATAAATGTTTTATAAAATATTACAGAATTAATATTAGAATATTAATATAATTATTTACATTAGAATAATTATTCGTAGAGTAATAAAAGATTATAGAATTAATATTGGAATATTAATGATTATTTATATTAGAATAATTATTCGTAGAGTACATAAAAGATTATAGAATTAATATTATTATATTAATATAATTATTTATATTATAATTATTTAGAATTTTTCAAAATCTAAAATATGTTTATATATTTATATAAATATATTTTAGATAGTTTTAATTGCTTGCTTTTATTTTTATAATATTTCTTTAATTGTAAAATAGATTTTACCAATATTAGTTAAATACTTCCCAACTCGAACGATATGAAAGATTATACATAAATTAACCTTAGTTTTGTTTAGATTTAAATTCCTCAAAATATATTTTTTATTTTTCGTGTGCATTTAACTTGATGACATCTATATACATGTTTCTTAATGTGGCAAAAATTAATACTATGTAATTTAAATCCGTTGTAGTTGAAATTAAATTAATCCATGAATACTTATAATATTTTGTATATATGCATTTATATGAATAGTTGTAGGTAAAATTATTTTTTTTACTTAATCCAGGAATAAAACATCTTTTTCATCATTTGCATGGTAGTAAAAAAAATTTCATATGTTTTAAAAAATATACAGGGAACCACATATTTTTTCAGAACAAAATTAGATATTGTTTAAATTTAAAAAATTATTTATTAGGAATTTTTATGTCTTTATACCATTTAAATAAGACTAATACATATCATTTTTTTTAAATAATTGAAACACAGACAAATAAAGAAGACACATGTTACATACAAAGTCAGTGAACACCAAGACTTTTTCGCATAAATTCATTAATATATGTATAGATTTTTTTTGATTTTATTTTTCAAAAAAATATAAAATTTTTAAAATACTGTCTCTCGTAAAGAAACAATTGACATTAAAATTGTTTCATTATAAATCCAGCCTATTTTCAGAAATGTTGATAAATTGTTAATTCTTGTTAATTGCAAATTTATTCTTTTATGTATTCTACGAATTAAACTCTAACCATAAAAAACAAATTCGGAACAATCGTGCATTTTACTCAAAATAATTTTATTAATTAGTACTTGCATAAGATGCTTAAAATGTATTAAAAATATTTAAAATTAATATTAAAATATTTAAATTATGTAATTAATAAAATAATTTTATTAATACTTGCATAAGATATTTAAAACTGAATTAATCGTAATCTATTGTTTTTATTCCCTATAAAATTTCAAAGTTTACCTTATAATTATGAGAGAACCTTATAATTACCTTATTTTTATTCCATAAAAATTCATGAACTCAGTAAATTACATTTTTTTTCTCAAATGTTATTCTAAATCAATTTTGATGACTGGTTTTTATTCAATAACATAAATCTTTAAATTAATATTTTTTAGTCATTTCTCACGCTGATTTATTGTTCAATGTAGAATTATTGCAGTATATTTATGTTCAAAATTTCATTTTAGTGCATAATTAATCACAGAAAGCACAATTTTTAAGGCAAGCAAAATAGTAATGCAAATTTTCGTTAAATCGCAGGAAAATTGATCATCGTGTAAACATCTTCGATAATAAATTCTAGTTTTTGATACGTTATTCCTCCATGTGGCATAGTGGTGAATTTCGATTAAAACATTTTCACGTGATTTTATTTTGCTGTAAAATTTCCTCGTATTACATTTATTTATCAGAACTTTTATTACATTATTTATTAGAATTAGTCTTTTTACAGTTCAGATATTTGTTTGAAATTAACATATTAATTTGTGCATTTTCTAAATGCTATACTATATTCTAATTTGCTTTAAATGTTCCATTTAAAATTTTTATTTTTTGCTAATAAAAAAAACCCGAAAACATATGTTAAATCGTTGAATCTTTAATATTAGATAAGTAAATAAATAAATATTTAATTAATATTAATTTCTGCATTTTCGAAATGCAATCTGATTCGCTTTAAATGCTCCATTTAAATTTTTGTCTTTTGCTAATAAAAAAAACATTGAAAACATATTTTAAATCTTTAAAATTAGATAAATAAATTATTTAAATAATATTTTCTCCTTTTTGTTAATTCATTGTATTATGCATGATTTAGAATTAAAATAGTTTATTATTATAATTTATTGATAAAGTGAAGGTAGAAATTTACTTCTCCATTTGAATAGGAAATTAGATAACACAGAGCATTGAACTTTAATAATATCTTAATGCCATTGATAATCGCTATCTATTGAACAAGCTTAATTTGTATTCCGGTTATGATCTATTATAGTTCTGTTTCATCAGAAAAAAATCTTGTCTACAATAAATGACATTTTTAATTTAAACAAATTAATTTTGATATTTGATACAATTCATTTAATTTGCTATGGGGATACATGCAATATGATAAAATAAAAACATATAAAAAGTAGCAAGAAGTCTCTGTCTGTTAGGTTTGACTTTGAAATGACAGTTGTGTTTGTACAGAAAGTCAGTGACTTTTTTTATTCTATTCTTTCTGTAAATATTGCACTTCTTATTTTCTGCCATTAAATTGTGATACAGCTGCTTTCCAGTCTTCTCGTCTGCTTCTAACATATTTCAGACGACTTCTTAAAAATTAACTGCATGCTTTTTATTTAACCTTCACTCAAAGTTTTTTTATATTTATTCCAAAAATTAAAAGCATTGAACTATAAAATTTTACATTTTAAATGTCTGTAAAATTAAAATAATATAAAATAATTAAATTTCTATAATAAATAAAAATTTTGATAAAATATATAAAATAATAAATATCTGTAATATATGAAATTAATATAAGTTATTAATAAAATTTATATAAGAAAAATAATTATGACTGATTATAATAAAATTTCGATTTCCTAGTTATTTATTTTTTTTAACTATGTATGAAATCTAAGCATAATATTGTAAAATATTTTATTAATATTTTTGGAGCAGTTGAACTAATTATTAACGATTAATTTGAAACATAAATTTTATAAATTACTTTTCACGAAATGTTTTCTTTTTTAATTCTTGCGCATATATTTTTATTAATTCTTGTAAAATTTTATATATTCTCATCAACAGCTTATTCAAAGAAAACATAACATAAAAAATATTTCGTTATAGTCCTATAGTGT
This sequence comes from Caerostris darwini, assembly GCA_021605075.1. Lineage (NCBI taxonomy): Eukaryota > Metazoa > Arthropoda > Arachnida > Araneae > Araneidae > Caerostris > Caerostris darwini. The sequence continues at coordinate 192,883 of BPLQ01013048.1, read as the reverse complement.
GGAAAATTGGCAAACTGCCAATTTGGTCTAATACAAGTAAGCGGTAATATTATTTCAGAAGTGTTTTGATCACAATAAAAATAATTCCAAATAATTATTTTAATTTTTAATAATAATTGATAAATTTCAAATTATTTAATATAAGAAAAAATTTTAAAAAAATTGCTGTAATGACTACATTTTTTTTTCTCACGAAATTGCTTGTGTATTACTAACACCTCTACGTAGTAATAGATTTGTCCATTTCCTTTTTAAACAGGATGTTTACCTTTCAAATGAATAGATGGTATAACTATATATCTTAATTTAAAATTTTGCAAGCACATAAACAGTATATTCATATTGAATTTTAACAATTGTCATTACTAAATTCACATGTAAAAAGAAAAATTACAGTGCTTTTTTTAAATTAACCTTTAAAATAAAGCATGAATTGTAATTCTTGCATGAGTTGCCTTCTAATTTGTTAATTTATCTTTGTTTTGTTACTATTGTTGCTTTGGTTTATAAGAATGCCAACTGGAATGAAAAGGAATTGTTGAAAATTCTCTGAATACACACTTCTATGTTATCTTAATTTAAATCACTACAAATAACTAAATATATAATGTCATATATATGTTACTTAAAATGATAATTTTAAAAAAAATTAATACTTTTTTTCTTAGTTTTATTACAATTTTTAATAATTCATATGGAAATAGAAAATTTATTTGCAGACTTAATGAAATTTATTATTCTCAATACAGAATAGTTTTTTACATAGTAAATTATTCAATCTGTTAAATTATTTAAACAGTAGATTTATCTGTAATACGTTTTGTATTAAATAATTTGAAAATATTTTATATCCAATTTTCATATCATCTAGTTATTTTGACAATGGATTGATAAAAAAATTACTTAAAAAATTGTTGAATTTATAAAATTCACACTGTAAAATTTTTTTCTAATTTTATCGATATTAGAACCGTCAATAAAGATCCTTATTTTCCATTCTATATATCAGCGTTTCTTTTGATTATACGTTTCTCTTCAAGATTTAATGTAATTCTTGAATTAAAACTAAAATAGTCTATGATGGTGCATAGATAAAATAATGGCTGGCCTTCAAAATTAATCTCTTGGATGGTGGTATAATTTCTTTCAAATCATTAACTTGCCATAATTGTTGAGGACATTTGTATTTTATCCTTTTCAAACTAATACTCTTAAAACACCATCTGCATTTTCAAACTTATAGTAGAATTGATATTTTATTGTCCTTGGATTTTTTTTAAAGGAGAAATACACATTTTCCCTTCTGCTCTTATTAAAAAAAACTATTTTTCCCTTTTCGAAATGATGCACTGATTACAAATCACCTTATATGGATTTCAATCAATGCCCTTGGTTTGGGGGGAAAAAAATATAATCTGCATTTCTTCTGATTATATTTTTTCCCTTAATCCCTTTTCTCGAATTTCGTTTGGCCTGATTAGGTTGTCAAACAGCACTGGGAAAAAATGAGAACGATCTCCTCGGATGTCGCTTTGGAAAAGGTCAGGCATTCATTGTCGAGCAATCACTTCACTTCAGTGCCTTTTTTGCAATAGTCGTCGAATTACTTTTTTTTTTTTTTTTTTTTTTTTTTTTTTTTTTTTGTCTTGCAGTTCTTTTTTAATTAAGTATCGTTAAAATTTTTGGGCCATTTCTACCAATCATATTAATTTATAAGAAAAGAGCAAAGCACATGCTTTATTTTGGGCGTGCATTTCACTCTTTTTTTTTTTTATATTGCATTGACAATTTTTCTGTAAAACTAAGTCAGTCATGTAATCAGGTTTTCAGTTTTTTTTTCCTACATTATCTAACACAGGTGGCCAACCCGCAGCCCGCCTTGAATATTTTTCTGGCCCATGAGATTTATCACACTTTTACAAAATATATTTATTTTATAATGACCAAAGCAGTGAAAACCAATGTATTAAAAAAATACCTTATGTATGCATCCCTATATTCAAAAATAACTCTAAATTATGAGAAACAATCTAACTTTGATTTTAAAATAATATTCTTGCGAATATAGGATAGATATTGCCAGTTTCATTTATGAGTTTACAGTTATCAGTTCGCAGAATAATAAAATGATATTCGGAGAACTGAGATGCTCACACATCTTGGAAATCTAATATAACAAGTTCTATGTTTCACTTAAAGTGACTATCCCTAGATACGCACAGTTGATTGTTGATAGTAGAGCAAACCAGGCTCTCCAATGCGCTTTCAGTTCAACTTACATCTGCGAATCGTTTTTTTTTCGAAAAGGAAATTGGCCAAACATAACGGACGCTAACCTGCAACACCCATTACGATGTGCAAATACCCAAATTGGGATATATTTGCAAAGGCTAAGTGAAAGAGTGGAGAAAGAAATATCGCACTAATAAAATAAATATTTTTTAATGATTTCATTTATGTTGATATATTTTTATATTTCATTTTTAGTGTTGTATATTTCTTAACAATCTTCGTATATTGTCATTATTATTATATTATCTATGTTTACATGTAAGAATAATAGTAAACACCAAAATAATAACTCATTGTGTTTCAATTTTTCACTCCAAAAAAATATCTATGGTCTAATCTGGGTCTAAATCTAATATTTGTTATATAATTTTTTACGCGTCCCGCGGAGTTATGATGCATTTCCAAAGTGACTCTCAAGATCATTCGGATTGGCCACCCCTGATCTAACATGTGAACATATATCCCTCGAAATCTTCTGTAAAGCATTTCTTTCTTGTTTTTCTTTTATTTACTTGTCTAAAAAAGAAAAACACAACGAGGTCTTGCCAATATTTGGCATAACTCCAACAAAGCATGTTAGTAAAAAAAAAAGGAAAAGGTATGCCCTTTTATTATTGCTTACACTTACAGTTGGGGGAAAAAGAATCTCTTAAACAACTTTATGGTATGACTACTATCACTTTCTATTTTTAGGGTTGCTGTACTCTCCAGAGAATTATAATTCTTATGGTATGCATATTTATGTGGGCGGGGCATTACTATTTAGCTGAATTAGTTCACGTAATCTCCATTGAGAATGCTTAAATTTCAAGCCAAGTTGGATGCCAACTTGAGTGCACCTGACCTCAAAGCAGCCAAGAAAACTTGTGGCTCAAACTTTTCATTTTGTTACTCTGCACTATTTGTTGTGCAACACAAAAATTTTAATTTTTAAAAAGAAATTGTGCTTTTTTTTTTTATATAAATTTCTCATATTTATAAACATTTTTAATAAACAATGCAATGTGTTTTTATCAAACTAGATTTTAATATAATACAAAAATTATTTAATATGCAGTGATATATATTTTTTCATCGTTTAATTTTTTTGATATTGTTTTTTTATATTTATTGTAGTGATCAAATTTTTGAAAATCATTTTGCTATTCCTTTTATTTTATAATTTATTTCTTATTATTTGGGAGCGAGCATTTCTTCCAAATTTCATTAATTTAAAATAAATCAAAACTTTTTTTTTATAAAATATATTTATACACTTAATTTTTCAAAATTTTTATAGCACTTTTCTTTTGTTTACACCTATTAAATTAAAATTTTAAAGGTTTTGTTTATTGGTTAAAATTTTGAAAAAAAAATTATTTAATCTTATTGTCAAGTAATAATGCTAAGAAAAAAGATCATATCAGATATGGTTTACACCAATTGAAATTGTATTTCTGATTTTAGCATATTTTGAATATATATAGAATTTTATAGAGTTCTTTAGAAGTGAATTTGTAGTACATAAATTTACTGTGTGTAAATCATGCTTCACTACTCACTGAGGTTGCTAGCAGTGAAAGCATATTTAAAACTATAAAGTGCCTCAAAATACACTATCTGGAAGAAAGTGACGGGACACCCCTCGAAAAGTAGAAAAGTCGACAATACAGCTGACACATGCGCAATAATAGGTATCACGTGTCAGCCATATCCTATAAATACTCTGTGGAATCGACTAGAGTTGTTTTTTGTCAAGATGCCGCCACGGGAAGAGTTGTCTGAGTTCGAGAAAGGTGTGTTGGGTGGATTGCATCTTGCCAAGGTGTCAATTAGGGAGATATCCAGTCTCCGTAACTGCTCAAAATCAACTGTAGCACGTGTTGTGTGTCGCTACAAGACTGAGGGACACTGTCAGAACAAACCCCGAAGTGGACGACCTACAGTTCTCACCAGCAGGGACCGGCGGGTGCTCGGCAGGGAGATTCGAAGTAATCGTCAAACATCCATGGATAACATCGCTAATGAGTTTAGACAAGCCACAGATGTCAAGCCAAGACTCTTCGTATCGAGGCCCATAAGTTAGGTTACACTGGACATTCGGCGGCCCATAAGCCTTTGATTACGAAAACCAACAAGAAAGCGCGCCTTCGATGGGCCAAAGACCACCGTACTTGGACTCTTGATGACTGGAAACGCGTCCTTTAGAGTGACGAGTCACGATTTACCCTTTTCCGTTCCGATGGACCTGTTTGGGTATGGCATTTACCAGGAGAACGCCTTTTGCCCGAGTGTGTCGTCCCAACTGTAAAGTTTGGTGGAGGAGGATTGATGGTATGGGCCTGTTTCTCCTGGTATGGTGCTGGCCCACTGGTGAAGGTTGATGGTGCGATGAATGCCGATAGATACTGTGATATTCTCGACAATCATGTCCTTCCTACCTTGTGGGCAACGTACGGTATGGATGATTGCTGGTATCAAGATGACAACGCAACATGCCATGTTGCAAGGATGACTCTTGATTGTTATGTGAACAACAACGTTAAACGCATGGAGTGACCGGCGCAGAGCCCTGATCTTAACCCAATTGAACATCTCTGGGACGAATTGGACCGTCGGTTGAGGGCCTGCACCCCACTCCCCAAAAGCAAGCCTGAACTATGGAACTTCCTGTTAAACATGTGGAAGGAAATTCCTCTTGCCACTATGGCTAATTTAGTGGAAAGCATGCCCAGAAGGGTTGCAGCTGTGATCGCGGCCAAAGGAGGCCCTACCTCCTATTAATTTTTATAAATATGGGTTTATGTCGTTATAGTGTCGTGTCCCGTCACTTTCTTCCACATAGTGTAGAACAGTATTTTGAATACTGCTTAAATTAGTTCAGAAGAAATTTTTTAAATAAGTTGAAAAATAATAAACAGTTATTAGAAATTAGTTCCTATATGGTCTCATATACTTAAAAGTTTAGTTGACATTGATATTTAAATAATTTTTTTTATTTTGTTTTACTAAATTTATTTAATTTTCTTAGAAAAGGGGATTCAATTGATCTTAAATTTAAAATAAATATTTTCTTATTTTTTGTATGATGTAAAAGATCTTTTATCGCTGCTAATACAGGCATTTTTTTTATAAAAATTTTGACTTTCTCCATGAATTAAATTTATGTGAGTAAAAATGGCATCAGTTGGAAATAAAGTTTAATTATCGTTTGCATCATTAAAATTATTCTTTCTTTAATATATGCTGTGAAATAAATTGTATATCGAAACCTAAATAATACCTCTTTACAAAGAGGAATACTTTTATTCGATTATTTAAAAAATTATATGAAAAGTAGGTTAATATTTCTCTTCATTTTAATATTTCTAGATTCTCTTCGTATGATTTTAGTATTTTTTTCTATTTATCTTCCTATGATTTTAATAACTTTCTTTTCTATTTCTCTTCCTGTGATTTTAATAATTTTTTCTATTTCTCTTCCTATAATTTAATAATTTTTTTTCTATTTCTCTCCCTAGGATTTTAATAATTTTTTTTCTATTTCTCTTGTGATTTTTATAATTTTTTTTTTTTCTATTTTCTATTTTTTCTATTATCTATTTTATATAATTTTAGAGGTTACTAGTCATACCTCTAAACCTAATGCACTATATTTGAAAAAAAAAGAACCGGAATTGTGGCTATTTTATTTTAAATTTATCCAAAGACCTTCGTACAGTTGGGCTTTTAAAACAAGCTTTTTATTAACGTCATCCCAAAATATTAGATGAACTCTGGAAGATTGTAGAGGAAGAGTGAAACCAGATGTTTTTTAAAAACGTTCTTTTGGAAATCAAGATGTAACAAGATAATTTAACAGAGGAGATATTAGACTGAACATGTTAGAAAATAAAATTTTTATTTTATTACGAATATGTGTGAACACCCTCTGTACTTTTACATTGTACATCCGGTACGAAAGTATTTTGAATGCATAATTTTCCTTTTTAAATGCTTTATTAATTAACTTAGATTAATTATTCAAAAATAATATTCTTCACTTCTAAAACTATTTCAATTTTCATTATGGAATTTTAAAAACTGCAGAAAATAAAATTTAATATGAATTTCCATTGATTAGTCTCGAAGAAAAAATATTGCTTTAACCATTTTACTCTATTCTGTGTAACCTTTATATTCCCTTCTCCTAATAAATGTTTCATACTCAAAATAGTTTTATAACTATGTTTATATTATGTATCTGAAAGACTGAAATGCAGAAACATTCAACTCCGTATGCTTTTCATACCTCTGCAGATGAACCATTTTTTTTAATAAGTAAGAAAAGAACTAGACTATTTGCGGTCTGAGATTCTTTTTGTTTGCCGAAATAATAGATAGCCAGAATGTTTCCGAAAATAGTACCACTTGTTGGCAAATCTTCGTTCTCTTTCCTCACACCCCCGTGCGGGGCTTCAAACAGAAACGAACATTTCCAGTGACATTTGGGCTCAGCTCCAAAATATACGTGTCCTTGGACTAGTCCTTTTACCTGCCCGGAACATTGTTTTGGGAATTTTCCGTCCCGTCATCAATGAACGCCGAGGCGATGAACATTCCTTGAGTCTGAAGTCATTTTTGATACATAAAATATTTTAATGTTTTTAAGTATTTAGAAATTGCTCCTAAAAGAAGGAAAAATATTTTAAGAAATAAAATTATAAAATATCTGCTCTTTGTTATATTATATGAGGATGTAAAAATTCTTACGAAATATCGAATAATCATTGGTTTTTATGAGTATTATTATCCAAGTGTTTTCTATTATTTGTATTAACTAGTTATTCAATGTTGGGAATTAGACCAAGAGGTCTTTGGCCGTTGTTTTAGCAGAAGCATTATAATAAATTTAGCGTTTAAAGAGATGCTTTGCTGCAATATTTTTACTAAATGGGAAAAGGAACAAGTAATTTTTGATTAACCAAAAGAAATGTAAACTTATTTTCTAACTTTTTATACTAACACCGATGTGTCGATTTGGAGAAAATCTGAAAAACTCCCATTTATCGTATGGAAAAACTTATGATCTTGACCATAATGACTCGTTTTGCAAAACAGTAGCCGTAGCTCACGCCAATAATGAAATCGAAACTGCATCATTTTGCATGCTAACAAACGTGCATTATCATTGGCCTACTAGTGATGTTGTTTAGCAATAGATGCCTAAATGCTTGCACTAAAATTATTACTTTAAAAGGGTTATTAAAGATTCATTTAGCAAATTTAGTGTTAACTTTTTTTAAATTATATCAAAACATTAATTGGCTCAAAGGCTTTTATTTGCTTCAAGTTCTTTGTAAGCTCTTCTCAAAGGCTTGTAATATTCAAATTCTTCTAAAGGGCGCGGCCTGGTGGCCAAGTGGCTAGCTCTCTGGCCTTTGGTATCCCAGGCTTCAGGTTAGAATCCTGGCGGTGGCATGGATGTTTGTAGTGGTTCGGAATCCACATTAAACTGTAGGTCCCGGTCTGTTTAGCCTAAAGTGTGCACAAGATGACCGTAGAGCGACAAACCAAGCCAAACTTCTAAAGGGCTTGTAATATGCTTAAAGTTCTTTTTGAGTTCTTCTAAATGGCTTTTATTTTCTTTAAATTCATCTCAGGGGCTTGTAATATTCTTCAAGTTCAAATGGAATTTATTTGTACCACATGATCTATAAGGGAAAAAAACAATTTTGTAATAAATAAAAAAATGTTACAGGATGAAATGTGACTTTTATTTCAAATTTTAAAATAGATAAGGTACTGAATGGATACAAAATCGTTATATAAATTAAGAATTAAATGATAAAACTGAAGTTTAAGTTATGTTGTAATTGTATGCTTTAGTTGAATCTTATATTTAACTTAAAATAAAAAAAAAACTTAAATCATTCAACTGGCTGTATTTTTAACCATTTAGGGAATTCTCTGTCAAAATCCAATACATACTTTTTTCAGTTAGTTCTTTGAGAGTTTTTAAAGTATTGAAGCCATTCAAAAAGGCTGCTATTGAAAGGGTGTTTTGAATTCAATATTTTTTTGTTTTCGTTTTGCATTTCTTTTAATAGTTTGAATGAATGAGTTGAGTGTTTAATTTAAATGTGTCATATTAAGAACAGCTGATGGAAAAAAAAATAACCATAAATCATACGTGAATACAGCTTTATTATTTCACTAAAAGAAAGAGGCAGGTATAGCTTTACATGTGGAACAAATTTAATTTCATTTCTTTTTTAAACTTCCGTTTCTTCTCTGTTTATTATAGCCAGATGGTTTATCTCTCAGCAAAACTACATTGCTCGAATTTAGAAAACACGCGTATGATGTGATAAAAACTTAAGATAACGTATACCGGCTTTGAATAAAAGGTTTCTGAAAATATTTGTTTTAATTTCGAAAATATAAGATAATATTTAACAAAAAAAAAAAGGTTTTGCTAATTTATTTCTTTTTATTTTTTTTTCTGTTGAAATAGAAATGCATTAAAGATTTTAATTTATAAACTTTTATAAGTGATTTTTAATTTATGATTCTTTAATTTAATTATAGTAAAATTACGGGAAAAATTTAACACAATATGCTTTTTCTTTGAAAAACTATACAATTAGTGTGTGTTTGTATACCATTACATTGACGCTAACTCCTCACGTTAAATTTGTTTTCCAGATTCAGTGAAATGAATGCATACACAGTGAGGAATAAAATTTTAAATTTAGAAATTACGACCCTGTAACAAAATTTAAAAAAAAAAAAACGTTTCTATTAGAGGTACAATATACAACTTTCAATATGATCTTCCTTCGAAAAACTATACATTAGAGTGTAGTTTTCATTACATTGTTTTCATATCATAGTTTTCATTACGTAACCATTACATTGTTGCTAACTCCTCGTGTTATATTTGTTTATTTTTGCAGATTCAGTGAAATAAATACATATGCAGTGAGGAATTTATTTAAAATTTACGACCCTGTAACAAAATTAAAAAAAAAAAACTTTCTATTAGAGGTACTTGAAGAGTTTTTCAATTTTTTTTAGGATAAGCGATTAATTTAATAAAGTAAACACTTTAATTAGATGTTAATTAAATGAAAAAACAGAATTAAAGTTGGAATACTTGATTAATTGTGATTAAAGTTCGCCAAAGATGCCAAATAAAGTGGGAGGGGGGAAAGGAAATAAGTCTTTTGTCTTTTGAAAAATCTAATTGATTCCTGTGAATATATTCCCCACCCTGTATCGGATGGCCTGCAGAGAGGGGGTCCTTTGGTTCGCGATGACGTCACCGGCGACGTCGGTGCTGATTTTCTTGACGTCAGTGGCGGCACAGGGATGCAGTTCGGGTAAAGGTCATGCCTCTCTAAAATATCGAAATGCCCATGCTTAAGAGAAATTTGCTAATGTCATAAGAAAATCTATAAAATACTTTTTTTAGTTTAAAAAAATGAATTTTAAATTATATTTGTTTCGAATTATATTATTTGATTTTAAAGTGCAAATAAAAAACTGTAAATATATTGTACTAAATCTAAATCTAATTTTACTCGTGCAAGCTTCAAGGATGAAATTTTAAAAATCATTCAAAAATATTAAATCATTTCTATAAACTTGTGTTTTACAAATAAATATTTTCAGTATGTAAAAAAAAAAAGTATCCGCCGGATTAAATTTTGTGTAGCTTTAGATAAATTCCTTTCATTAGCAAATATATATGAAGGATAATTAATGAGTCTCAATGTTTTCTAATATAAGTATTATTTACATTTCAGAAATATTTTTCCAAAAAAAATATTTAATCCAAAAATGACCCATCAGATTTTTAAGAAATAAATTTTATTTATATGAAGTTATGTGTAATATGTATTTTCGATTAAAGAAATTATCGACTTACGTGGTTTATTTCAAATCCTTATTTTAATGTTACATTTTTTTAATTAAAAATTATAAAAGAATTTTTTTACAATAAAATTAAAAATTTTATATTTGAAATATAGATTATCTCTCGTAATTTTCTTGATTAAAATGTTTACTTACTAACCGTTCCATATAATAAATACAGACGTGATCTTTTATTCAACATAAATATTGATTTAGTGGAATTATCAAAAAACTAATTATTTGTGTATATAAAATATTTATTTTTTTTTTTTTTTGTAAACAAAAGCTTATTTTAAGCATAACATTTAAAAGAAGAAAATCTCTGCCACTTTTTGAAACGGCCTGATGGCCAATTGGCTTGCTCTCTGGCCTTTGGTACCATGGGCTTCAGATTCGAATCCTAGCGGTGGCAAAGATGCTTGTTAGTGGTTCGGAATTCACGTTAAACTGTAAGTCCCGGTCTAATTAGCCTTAAAATGTGCAAAAAATACCGTAGAGCAACAGACCAAAAGAAAAAAAAAATCCTACCACTTTTTGATGGAGAAATAATAACCCTTCTTACGTTGAAGTCGGCAATTGAGCTAACGTGATTAAGGTTACGAATTAATTAAGGTAAGGTAACGAAAACTGAGAGTTTTCAAACCGTTGTATCTTTTTAAATGTGGGTACACAGACTTGTGAAGGCCGCGGACCTCATGAACTCTCTTATTTGGCCGCGGGCTTCATGTAATCACTATAATTTGGCCGCACAAAAAAAAATCTAACGGAACAAAAGAAATCTAACGTATATATATATTTTGTAAAATAAAAAACGCGATAAAAAAAAAAAAAAAAAGAAAAGAATTTGAGGCGTTATATTGCGTCAATCTAAAGAGTATTTTAATAATTAAGCGAAACTATTTATGAATGAAGTTGTTTTTATTTATGGATTTGTGATATTCTTGCCTAAAAATATTTGTTTTTTTATTATATGTTTTGTTCCAAACAAACTAGCACATTTTAACCTATCATGTACTAACGTTCCCATGTATTTTGTCGAGCGTCATTTTAAATAATAAATACGTATAAATTTAAAAAATGGTATCCTGTATTCAGGCTAACACATTAAGTATATAATCTAGTCTGAAGTGAAACAGAAAACTATTAGGGAAGTATTTTTCTAATAATTAAATGTTTATTTTAATAAAAATTAAAATTGTATCGTGTTCTGTATTTTAATCTCTCCCAAAAAACATTGTAATTAATACTTTTTATATAAAACGGACATGATGCTAGGGCAGTAAAACATCGGTAGGTCGCTGTTTATGTTTCCCCTTATAATCCAACTAAATCTGTGTCAAAAAGGTTTGAAAAATTATAAAACCATAACAATATGTCGGATCCAAAATATAGAAAACCTCATAAGTTTTTTTTATTTGAAAAATTTTCTTGTCTTTTATTTTATTATTAAATCTTCAGTAATTGCTACATATCATTAAAAAGGGTCTGAATAAAGATTTTAACTTAATAAATGTCATTTCTGTACTATTAATTTGGTTAATAAATAATATAATAATAAATATATTAATAAATAAAAATTAACAAATTCTTAATTAAATTCATATAAGTTTTGATTAAAAATCTCTTGTGTTTCTTTATTTTTAGTGTGTGTTTTTTAAACAAACTCTTCACAAACGCTGTCTTTATATAAAAATGTGTGATAATATGTATCTTTAATTGCAACAATTATCTTTCATATGTATCTATAATGGCTGAAAAGGTCATGACGGAAATTAGTTGCCGATTAAATAATTAACCTTGTTCATTGTTCGAGTAGATTTTATGCTTGCCATCTGCAAAGCAATTTAACTTTGGAAAGATGCGTAAATTTCTTCTTGCCATTTGTTACGTGAAACGTCTTAACAACGCATATTTTTAACCTCACGCATTTAAAGCTTAACATATTGATCGGTCTTGTTTGTTAAACCATTAACCTTTATTCCATATGTTTTTAACAAGTTCGTGCTAATTTTCTCTATTCATGTTGACATAATAATTTGAATAACAGATTTTCTATTGTATATAAAGTAAGGTTGCACATGAGCTTGCGTTGAAACATTATATAAGATCTAGCATGTTTTATAAAATCCCTGCTTATACAAAGAAATCTGTCATTTATTAAATTTTAAAATTACTTTATAGTTTTTTTTAAATGTATTAGTAAGCCTTATTATTTATTTTTCCCATTTTAAATTGTGTATGTATACTCTTGTGTGTATTTTGTTTTATTGTTTCACGACATTGTATAATTTGTAATGTTACTATGATATTAAATAATAATATAATACGAGACTCAAGTGTTTTTTTTTTCTTTTTTACAGCACTTAGAGGTTGATACAAACAAGTGTGGTAAAATACACGTCTACGTTCAAGTAAGTACCTTTTTTTCCACTTCATTCTATAAATTAATCTTCTTCATTCTATAAATTAAAAATTATTTTTGGATTTGTAAACATGATTTAAAATACATCTAAAATTTACGTTTTAAAATTAATCTTAGTTCATTGCATTCATTATTTTATGTACGTTTTTGTCATGTTAGCATTATTAATTTTCAATTCCTCTGAAATATCATACTGGCAGCAAATAATGACATTAAAAGAAATTGTCAGCATTATACAATTTCTAGAATATTGCCATGTTATTCTTGCCATATGCTAATATGAGGTAATACATGATACCTAATTTAGAGGCCAATACATGCCAATAATAATACAATAATGCCAATACATGAGACGTTATTTTTTATTGTTATTACTTAACATCGATTTCTTTACTACTGTAGTTTACACGACTATGCTAGTCTAGATGCAGAGTCTCTATCTACGTAGTTATTGCTAGTTTTTTTTTTCATCTAGTTTTTAATCAATTTTTAACTGAATAAAGAAGTAAATATTTGAGTATTAAATAAATATTTTATGCAGTTTTTATTTTTATTTTACAGCTGAATAAAAGATAAGATCCTTTGTCAATAACGCGCTAGTCTAGATGTAGAGTCTCTATTTACGTAGTTATTATTTTTTAGCCTCTATGATAATTGTTGCCTAAAGCATATTCCATTTTAGAATTATGTTGCTTAATATATTATCAGGCTTAAATTTATTTAGGCCCTACTCATGGCTCAGTGATGACGTGCGCCGCTGGTGAGCATTAGGGCTGAGGTTTAATCAGCTGACGGCTTTATTGTAGACACTGTTTCAAAAAACAAGGAGAATCGAGGGCATTTGTGGTGCTCAGCATCTTGCCTCGTGAATCGGATTACATGGTGGGAATTTTCCTGATTATATCCCATACGATAACGCAAATGCGAGATAGATCTGTCGGAAGGTACTGCCCTCCTTAAGTGACACAGAACCGAGTCAGACTTCTGCCTACGGGTGCTCCATCACAACAGAAGCTGCCCCTCATCTTTCCCTCCTTCCTTGAGACCCCCATGGGTTCTTGGATTTGTTCCTGATGTTGCTGTCTACCAAGTGGCATAAGAAAAAAAATATTAATTTTCAATTTCTCTGAAATATACTGGCAACAACATGACATTAAAAGAAATTGTCAGTATTGTATAATTTGTATAACATTGTCATATTATTCTTTCATATAATACATGGGCCTTATATTTTTATTAACCGTTATTACTTATCATTGATTGCTTTACTGTAGTGTACTCCTTTAAATAAATAAAAATTCAAATAACAATATAACTGTCGTGCACAATTTTATGACAAAAGTCTTTGTTATATTTCCAAAAAAACAAAAATAAATTAAACAAAAAATAATCCGACTTAAGTAGCGAATTATACCATTTAAGTGCATTTAAAACGGTTTCGAGTCTTAAACTTGTAACCTTTTTATCTAAGCTGATCCCCAAACTGCATCATCAATTGATAGTGAAGTCGCTTAAGTATTATTAACATTTACTTTCAGTAAATCCTTTATAAGTATAATGTTGTTAAAAATTATCTTTGTTTTTGAAATCATCATGAGCTAATAACAAAATATTTATTAAAGTTAATTCCAGATTTTAATTCATATTCTCCATAAATATAGAACCTTGAATGTTATTTCAGCTTACTGTAAAATATATTATTTGTATTATTATTTTTTTCTTTATATAATTTAATGTAACTGCCAAATTTCATTTTTTACCTTTTTAAAATGATTTCAGCGTTTTTCAGATGCTATAGAAATACAGTTAGAATTTGAACCCTATTAAATTCAATAAAAAAGTGCAAATGTTACTATAAAATGAATAAAAAATGCAAATGTTACTATAAAATGAATCGGATAATTATCCAAAGGCTCATTTTATTTCAGTGAATATTAGATAAATAAACATAAAAAATTATTTATAATTGGCCTTGTAAAATAAGAGCAGCTGTCATTTGGTAATGGGTTTTCTATGTTTTTAATTATTTATGTACATAATTTATAAAATAGATAAATTTCTAAACATTTTTTTAATTATGTTTTTTTGGGAAACAAATTTAACTATGCATAAAATAACCTTCAGTCACTTAGAGTTCATTGACTGATGTATTCAGTGAAAAATAAAGCACTTTCAGCTTATAAATGCTTATTTTACTCGATAAATTCGTATAAAAAGAAAATAAATAAAAAAAATATTGTACTCAATGCACCAAAACAAATATATCTTAGATGACCTTCACCAAGGGCATTTGTGAAACACAGCAGCAGCTTGCTTTTCACTGTCTACAACGTATTATTAATTTCGTACTTTAGTTCTGCTATTTTTTTTTTTTTTTTTTTTTTTTTTCACTCGAGTGGTTGGTTGAGTGGGCTTGGATGTCACCAGTAATTACTCGGCTTGAAGGATGTCAATCCAAATAGCGACAGTTTTCCATTCGCTGGTGCAATCGGCGACTCTTTAACGTGTCAATGGATATTAATGACCCGTATTCCATTTCATTGGGCATGGATTTCTTTTGACCAGTTGCGCATTCGGTTGACCTCTTCCTGTTTTGAGCAGCTCATCTGTTTGAATTCGCAGATTTTAAAACGTTTATTTTATTGTGTAAATTTAAAATTGTCAATGATACAAAGAATTTCATTTTATTTTACCGAATAAACTGTTAAATGACATCAAACATTATCAAATGCAATGTTTTCTTATTCTGAAGAATTTGGATCGTTAAAACACTTAAATTTATCTGCTTTTTCAATTGATTAAAATTACTATTTTTCATTCTTATAAAAGATTTAATGTAAATTTTTATACAATAGTGATAACTATGTTAAAGGAAATATTTATTAAAAAATGCCTTTCATATCTCTTTTACAGTGAGCTTTCATTTTACTTGCATTGTAAACAATATATAATGCCCGACTCGTGGCTCAGTTGCGTTGCGATCTGATGGCCTATTGGCTAGCGCTCTGACCTTTGGTACCACAAGCTTCAGGTGGCGGTGGCATGGATGTTTGTGAACGATTCGGAATCCACGTTAAACCGTAGGTCCCGATATAATTAGCTTAAAGTAGGCAAAAAATTACCTTAGAGCAACAGATCAAACCAGTGGCAACGTGTGCTGCTGGACAGCCATTAGGGTTCAGGTTCAATCAACTGACGGATTTGTTGTAGACACTGTTTCAAAAAACGAGGCGACTCGATGGTGCTTGTGATGTTCAGCGTTTTGCCTCGTGAGCCGGACTACTTGATGAGTTTGGGGGTTTTCTTCCATACGATACACAAATTTGGGTTGGTTCCCCCCTAAATGTCCTTCAGGAAGACACTTCCCTCATGCGACTTCTATCTACGGTTGCTCCATCACAACAGAACTGCCCCTTTCCCTCTTTACATGAGCAATTACTCAGGGGATGTCCGTCCCGCACTTCAGGACACTGACTACACAAGAAAACAAAAATATATAATTGCATTTTTTGTTATGTGTAAGCGTTTTTATATCTTGATACCGGATACTAATCTGTAATTTTATGTGTTGTTCCCTGTGTCTTCAATAATTAAACATTTTCATATAAACTAAACCAATTAAGCCTGTCCTTTACACCTTGTATTTATTTTCATTCTGATACAGTATTAAAATTTAATTAAACAACGCTTTTCAAAAAATAAAGTGATGTTTGGACAATTCTCGAATAGCAAAAAAAATTTAAATATAAACAAAGAATAATACATAGTGTAAAGAATTATGAAAATATTAATTGAACTAAAATAGAAAATTATTTAATAAAAAAAGCGTATATTTATATCTGCATGAAAATTTAAGAATTCGTGAAATGTATTTAGTGTTAATAAATTAAGGCATTCTATTCTATGTATATAAATTTTAAATAGAATAAAAATATGAGTCCTTTTTTCTTTAAAGTATATATGTTTATATGCATATTTTAGATTTTGCTTGTGTTTGTTGATCGCGTTACAAATGCCAGAGCTTACATTGAAACTTACACTGAATCATTTAAAGTATACTGTTTAATATGAGCTTAAGCCAAAATAATATTAAGCTTTATGATCAAATAAAATAATATGAAGCTTTATGATCAAATAACAAAATAATAATAAGCTTTATGATCAAATAACAAAATAATAATAAGCTTTATGATCAAATAACAAAATAATAATAAGCTTTATGATCAAATAACATAATAATATTAAGCTTTATGATCAAATAACAAAATAATAATAAGCTTTATGATCAAATAACAAAATAATATTAAGCTTTATGATCAAATAACAAAATAATATTAAGCTTTATGATCAAATAACAGAATAATAATACGCTTTATGAGCAAATAACAAAATAATAGCTTAATGAGCAAATAACAAAATAATAGCTTAATGAGCAAATAAAATAATAGCTTAATGAGCAAATAAAATAATAGCTTAATGAGCAAATAAAGTAGCTTAATGAGTAAAACCAAAATAATAATAAATAACAGCAAAAACAATAAAAAATCAACGTTATATTATTTTATTTAGGAAATTTTCATTTAAAACTTTCTTTACTACCTTATCACTATTTTTATACTACCCTTTCCGTATTACCCCTTTTCTTGCTTTTATCACCATGAAATAAATTTTATAATTGTTTGATATTTTGATTTAAATAAGTTTTAATATTTCCAAACTGATAACTGATTTAAAAGTAATCTTAACAAAGTCATTTGTTATCAATCTATTTTATTTAGTCTCGCAAGAACTAATTTTTTCTCTGGACATTTATTTTCTTCGAACACTAACATGAATGCCTGTTATTATTTTATTCCCCCTCTTAGAAAACTCATTATAATACTTATAATACATCTTAAAACAATTTTAAGACCCGAAATTCTTTTATTTATTAATAAACGATTCAATTTAGAGCAATAAAATTTGACTCAATATGTGCATTCTCATTTCTGTTAACTAGTTACATTTCACTAAATTCCTTTTGCAGTGATTTATCAGTGGTTCCTCGATAAACATATCAAAGGGGAAAAACTTTAATTAACGCAAAACTGCCGTAAATATCAGTCCCTGCAGTAGCCGTAAAATTGTTTATTGCTCCCCCTGAATAGATTATGCCATTGGGGGTGGGTAATTAACTTCCATCTCCTCGGTGCGTATCCTCTTTTTCCGGAAGAGTAAAGTTCACCCGAGGATCGATAGCGCATGGCGTCCTCTGGTCCAGGGGGTGGCATTCTGCTTAGCTAATGCCACAGACAATCGAATGGCTCCGGATTCAAAGGATGAGCTGGATAAGGGGGAATTTCAGAGCAGTTTTTCCCCAGCTTGGGGTGCGGCCTGATGGCCAAGTAGCTAGCGCTCTGGCCTTTGGTACCACGGGCTTCAGGTTCGAATCCTGGTGATAGCATGGATGTTTGTGAGTGGTTCGGAATCCACTTTAAACTGTAGGTTCCGGTTTAATTAGCCTAAATCGTTCACAAGATTACCGTACAGCGACGAACCAAACCAAACCTAGTTTGGGGTGTGATTTATGGGATGAAAATTATTTTTTCAAATGGCTGAATCTTATGTCTGTTGAAATTTGATGCATTCTTTTAGATATCTTCTTCTTCACCCAACGCTCGTCCGTGGCCTCTCGGCTATTTGACGCCTTGCGGTCTAGTAAAGATTTATAATCCCCTCGTAGTTTCTGTTGTAGTCGACATCGCCAAGTGCACTGTAAGATGGGAGGTGGTCTGCAGTGCCGTTAGAGTCGGAGAGCAAAGTGTGCAGGTTGGCCAATCTGCGAACCCTGTGCGTTCAAGATGCTCTTCGCCCCATAATCATTCTGAAGGTGGAAACCGCTACTCTCCTAAGGAGGTCCTTCACTATGTTGAGGTTATCCCACCTTTTACCCTTGGCGACCTGCTTTCTTGCATTGTTGACATAATTGATCAGTGTTCGCGGGATTTCACTCTATTCGCAATTTCAATTGGTTGTTGTCGTCGTATCCCCTGAAGAGTACAAGGGAATCGGATATCGTGGTGAAGCTTATCTAGTGCGACCAGGACTTGCGGCTTAAAATGGATTCCGAACCGCTAATATCCATAGCACCACCAGGACTCGAACCCGAAAGCTGTGGCATCCGACTCCAGAGAGATAGACACTCGGCCATTCAGACCCCAAAGTCTAATATGAGTGTAGAACTTTGGGCGTAGGGCTGACAACCTTACCCTTTAAAAAGAAATTATCTGTCTCGAAATCTGCCAGTAGACAGACGGCCTTTGCCCACCATGGGCTATTGTGACAAGAAATTAGCGACTTCACATATATATATGTAGAACGAAATAGGAAGATTGCATTCGCACAGCTGTTGCATTTATGATGTTGAGCTTCCCAGATGTTGTTGAAATCTTTCACAGCGACTCGTGAGAGACTCTCACAATCATCGTTTGAGTAATCGTGAGCCGACATCTTTGGCGTCCCCTCTCCCTCCCCAAATATCACTTTGCTTGGCACCGAAGTACTCGTACTACTTAGATACCACTGCTATAGAGTATGAGTAATTAATACAAAGCAACGTGACCAATATGTTTATCTTAAATAAACCTCGAATACAAAATAAACCGACTCATGACAACATGCGCAACTAACATATAGATTGACTCGTGTTCAAATCCACTTGCGGCACATACATATAGAAAATGCTTTCATATATTCGAAGAGATTCGGCGGGTTTTTTTTTTTTTTTCAACATCCTATACGTATAAAGTTCACATAATGTTTAAATACAATTACATGCAATTGCTCTTTTAAGTTTTCTGGGAAATAATCGATGGTTACTGCTATTTTATCACATCGGTGGAAGTAAACAGAAATTTTATTTTCCATTATTCTCAGAAATGTGTTCGGAACGGAGGGGAGAAAAAAGAAAAATATCGATTGGAATGTAGAAATAAAAACGTGATCGTTTCGTAAAAAAATAAAAATTCTTTCGATCGAAAAATAGACTAGAGAATGTTCCCAGATTTCTAAATATTTCTACGAAATCTATTTTTGCAAACCTTCATGAAGTGAGTCAGATAGTGAAGTAAAACTAATAATCAATTTATTTCATTGCGTCGTACGCTTCTTTTTTTTCATTGTTTTAATGACATGAAATCTGCATATCCTTTTACTAATTAATCATTTCCTAATTTAAAGAGAATATAGATTACAAAAGTACCTCGATTTGCGAAACTATTTTTAATATCAATATTTCATCTCTAATGGATCTCATCTCTTCCTGGTTCTGTCCCAGTTAAAGGACACAAATAACGTTTAGGAAGACGAAGGTTTGAATACACTGGCGGCGTGTGTTGCGGTCGTTGTTTAACTCGACAGCAATTTTGAAATCTTATAAAATCGTCTCACATTAAGAATAGTGATAGGCAGATTTATAATGAAGTGGTTGATCGTTATTTTTTTTTTCATATTCCCCAAACGACTCTCTAAAACGTACCACTCATTAATGGTACATCATCATCGGCGCAACAGCCCCATGTGAGCCAATGCCGTTTGCCTACTGGCAGATTTCGAGACAGGAGATATTTTCTTTTTAAGGGGTAAGATTGTCGGCCCTGTACCCAACGCTCTGCAGGCATATTAGACCATTGGGGCCTGAAAGGCCGAGTGACAAGGGCTCTGGCGCTCGGTTCCACAGGTTTCAGGTTCGAGTCCCGGCTGTGACATGGATGTTTGTAGATGTTCTGAATCCACTTTAAGCCATAGATCTCATATGACCATATAGTGTCACACAGCCCAATCAGACTTCTCATCTACATCAGACTTTTCTGGCATCAGACAGACCAATCAGACTTCTCTAACTCTAAAAGGGTAACTTAGCTCTAGGCAGTGTGATGTGATGTAGTAGCAGTCATATTAGATCCGGACCTACTGTTTAAAGTGGATTCCGAACCACTACAAACATCCATGGCACCGCCGGGAGTCGAACCTGAAACCTGTGATATCGAGCATTAGTAACTTGGCCATCAGGTTCTAATGGAGCACAGTCTCCAATAAATAAATTAAAAATGAACACTTGAACAAAAACATCTATTTCGCTAATTTTGATTTTTAGGTATGAACTTGAGCTCAAGGTGCGATTTCTTTTCGGTCGCATTTTTATAAAAAAAAAAACTTGAATTTGAGCACGAAATATGCAGTGCAGCTATGAAATGTAATTCACTGGTAACTATGACCGTAACCAACCACTGTCGATACTATTTTATTTATACGCTGAAATAGAAGAAAAGTTTTTGCTCGATTGCTTTTTTAAAATAATGAATAATTTGTTTATGTGGTGTAAATGTCACCTTCGTTTACTAAATTCTTTTAGATAGTTTTCCTAATAACTAACTATTTATCATAATTTGCTTTATATTTTGATTAGCGATTATAGTTTAACTTCCATCTCCTACACTATATCGGATTAAGAAAATTAATATTCTTTACTTATCCTCAGTGTCCTGAAGCGCGGAACGGACATCCCATCTTCCATATTCGTAGATGAAAAGAATGGGGGCAACTTTGTGATAGAGCACCCGTAGATAGAAGTCTGACTTATAGTCTCCGAGTTATTCAAAAAGCAGGGCAGTGCCTTCCGGGAGGTTTTTATAGATGAAACTTCACCGTATTTTAATATCGTATGGGAGAAACCCCGGAAAACTCCCAGGTAGTCCAATTAACGAGGCGGTCTCATGGCCAATTGGCTAGCGCTCTGTCGTTAGTACCACAGGCTTCAGGTTAGAACCCTGCTTGTGGCACAGATGTTTGGTTCATGACGCCTCCAGGGGATGCTTGGATGTTTGGTTAGTGGTTTGGAATCCACGTAAAACTACAGATCCTGGCCTAATTAGCCCAAAGTCTGCAAAAAATGTCCGTAGAGCGACAAATCAAACCGGTCTAACAAAAAAGATGCTGAACATCCAGAAGCCATGGAGTCTCCTCGTTTTTTGAAACAGCGTCTACAACAAAGTCGCCAGTGGATTGAACCTCCGCCCTAATGTTCACCAGTGGCGCACATTGCCACTGAGCAATGAGTCGGGCAACATTAGTATGAAAAACCCGTTACAGAATATTTAAACATCGCTTAAATAACACAAGGGAAACTAATTACACTTGCAAAAAAAATAATAATAATAATCTAAAAACTATATTAATCTTGATTCAAATAATAAAATATTTATGCTCTTTATTTCAAACGCTAGACAAAATTGTCCAAAAATAGCCTAATATAGGGCACTGAGTCATTGCAGTTTTATTAGGATCCTTTTTGTTTTGTGATCTTCCTGTGAATGCACTTTAGAAAATGAGATGCTTTTGATGAATAATAGGTATGTGAGGAAATCGCAGACACAGCGAATTTCCATTGTATTGCAGAATATTGATTTACTTTATCAATCAAATTCCTGGTTGATTGCTGACTCTATCCAAATTCTCCTTCCACTTTTTGCGATATCTTATTTAAAGTTCCCCTTTTTTCAAATCTGGTTTAAATAGGATACTTTACCGAAGACTCGGTTTATTTTGCACGGATGATTCTTTTGAACTAGATTTATTTCTGTGCTCTTTTTATATCAACTTCCCCCGAAGACTACATTTTCTATGCGCTCTTTTGTGAGTTTTCCCACCCTCCATCTTTATTTTTATTATTATTATTTTTTTTTTTTTTTTTTTTTTTTTTTTTTACTGCTCTTTTTCAAAGATTGCATTATTTGGAATAATGCCAACTTTTTCCATGAAATGTGGTGAATTTTTAGTTATAATAACAAGCATCTTGGGAGAAAAAAGATTTTGCTTTTGAAAAGAAATTAAATGCTTTTTTTCGGGGGGGAGGGGTTTATTGAAATATTCGCAGGAAAATCAATGAAATAAATTATAATCTACAGCTGGTTTAAATAAAATATTTAGATCATAATTTTGTACTACCATCTTGCTGTTTTAGAGACCTAATGGCCAATTAGCTAGCGCTGTGGCTTTTGGTACCACATGCTTCAGGTTCTAATCCTGGCGGTGTGACATGGATGTTTGTGAGTAGTTCGGAAACCCGTTAAACTGTAAGTCGCGGTCTAATTAGCCTAAAGTGTGTACAAGATGATCGTAGATCGATAAACCAAATCTATATTTGAACACTGTGTTTGGAATCACTTAGTGTGTAACAAACTCAAAATGACATATTGTCTGTTACTGTTTTGATATTATTCTACATATATATTTATAAAAATTTTTAAGATAAATAAATCTTTAATTAGCATCACACATAGCATGAATGAAATGTAAATTTGTGGTCCGATAGCCGAGTGACTATCTCTCGGTGCCACAGGTTTCGGTTTCGAGTCCATCGGCGCCATGGATGTTTGTAGCGGTTCGGAATCCACATTAAGCCGTAGGTCTCGGTCTTTTATGACTACAGAGTGCTGATAATCCTACCCAGTAAAAGTAGCTTCACGAAGCCAAGTCATACTTCTACCTTCGGGTGCTCCATCACAACAGAAGCTGCCCTCCCCCCCTTTTAACCTCCTTCCATGAGATCACACGGGTTCTTGTACTTGGTCTAGATGTTGCTGTCTACCAAGAGGAATTAGAAACAACAACAACAAATGTAATTTTTTTTTCTTGTCTGTTGTAATATTTAAGATATCATTTTGTAGAAATATATGCAAGATAATAATGATCGTAAATAGTAAGACAGTAATAGTATAATGATCGTAAATAGTAAGACAGTAATAGTATAATGATCGTAAATAGTAAGACAGTAATAGTATAATGATCGTAAATAGGAAGACAGTAATAAAATAATGATCGTAAACAGCAGGACAATAATAATTATAATGATCGTAAATAGCAGGACAATAATAATTATAATGATCGTAAATAGCAGGACAATAATAATTTTAAATAGTAAAAGTAAGTAATAGTCGTAAATAGTAAGGCTATATTTAATATATAGATCGTGATCGTAATAATATTAGGTTGGGGAAAAAGAAATCCATAATTTTTTCGATAGATGGCTGTAGTGATCGATATCACGTAAAGTATCAATTAAACAATTTCAGATTTATGCTCGTTAGAAAGGTGGCACTTCGTACTAAAATAATTCTTTTTCTGTTTTTTGTTTGGTCCATTCAGTTGGGAGTTACAGGGTGTTAAAAATGGAAGTGAACAAAGAGAAAATTCGGTACATTTTACAGTTTTTCTTTGACAAAGGCGAAAATGCAAGCCAGGCGGCTAAAATTGTGAATGGTGTTTATGGTTTCGATACTGTAACAGCCAATTATGTGCAATTTTGGTTTCGTAGATTCCGTTCAGGAATTTTTGATGTTAAAGATGCACATCGCACAGGTAGGCCGGTCGTCGAAAATGTCGATAAAATCGGAGAAATGATCGAAGTTGACAGGCATGTTAGCAGTCATAACATCGCCCAGGAGCTAAAAATCGACCATAAAACAGTTTTAAACCATTTACACAAAGCTGGATTCAAAAAGAAGCTCGATGTTTGGGTGCCACACCAATTAACAGAAAAAAACATGATGGATCGAATTTCCATCTGTGAAGCCTTGGCCAAACGGAATGAGATAGACCCATTTCTTAAACGGATGGTGACTGGAGATGAGAAATGGATCACATACGATAACCCTGTGCGAAAACGATCGTGGTCAAAGAGCGGTGAAGCACCTCAAACGGTGGCCAAACCAGGACTAACGGCCAGGAAGGTTCTGTTATGCATTTGGTGGGACTGGAAGGGGATTATTTATTATGAGTTGCTTCCATATGGCCAAACGCTAAATTCTGATCTCTACTGTCAACAACTGGACCGTTTGAAGATAGCGATTGACCAGAAACGGCCAGAATTGGCCAACAGGAGAGGTGTCGTGTTCCACCAGGACAACGCTAGGCCACACACATCTACAGTGACTCGCCAGAAACTTCGGGAGCTTGGTTGGGAAGTTTTAATGCATCCGCCATACAGTCCGGACTTGGCACCAAGCGATTATCATCTTTTTCTTGCATTGCAAAATTTCTTTAATGATAAAAAATTGGCATCTAGGGAGGATTGTGAAAATCGACTACTAGAGTTTTTTGCAAATAGAGACCAGGACTTCTATGAGAGGCATTATGAAGTTACCTTTAAAATGGCAACAAATCATACAACAAAACGGTGCATATTTGACCCAAATCGGACAATCCGAAGCATGTTAAATAAAGTCCTGAAGTACATATAAAAATAATGGATTTCTTTTTTCCCAACCTAATATAATGATCGTAAATAGTAAGAAAATATTAATATAATGATCGTAAAAGCATTTCAGTGTCAGTTCAGTTAAATGTCACTTAACCTCCAATAATTGTAGTTAAAAAAAACACATTCGTGTTTACTTGAACTCTCATATGTTTAGGATTTTTTTTAAATTATGTTTTACTTGCGTAAATTCGAAATAGAGCGTTTGTGATAAACTTCAGTTTCCCATGTAAAAATTTAATGGGATAAAATAAAGTGATCACTTCTCAGAATACTCGTTAAGAAATAAATTTCTTTATCTCGTTTGATAGCGGCCATTGCTAAAATTGGCCTTTTTACGCTATTTTACCAGCATCTAATCAAATCTGGGTTTTATTTCCTGACAGATATTATCTTGGTCATCGTGTTGATGTGGGAAACATGGGAAGTTGGTTTAGTTTATCAATAGTCCAAAGATTTGATAAGGGAAAGGAGTTTTTTTTTTTATTTAATGTTTAAAAATGATTCTGGTGGGTTTTTTTTTTTTTTTTGCGTGATATCACATTACACAAGTAAAAAAAATAGAAATTTGTTGATGGATGGTGCATGCATTTATCTTATACGTTTCTAATTTTGATCGTAGTTAATCACAATTTTAAATTGCATAATACCAACATGAAATATAACTTTTTTTTTCTTTCTAACCTACTTTGTGACACGTAATACTAGTATCCCTAATAAGTAATAAATTTGTACTTTATAACTTTTAAAACTTATCTTTACTTGTTTACCTTTCCATAGAATCTGTAGCTACAGTTAGTTGGGCTCGTATATTTGTGAATTTGTAAATTATAATTATATCTGTTATTTCATTGTTAAAGAGGTATCTCGTGTCTAAATTTGAATTTCGAAGTCAAATCGAGGCCTGCAAAATATTCTTCTATTCTGAAGCGGCTCGTAAACCGCATTGTATTTATTTATAATTATTAAGCTGGTGTAACGTCTCGGTTTATACTAGACCTATAACGGCTTCAAGAAGATGGTTACTTTCAAGTTCATGGGAACACTTTAATATTTATCCGCTGGCGGTTTTGTTGTAGACACTGTGTCAAACAACGAGAAGATTCGATGGTGTTTGGGATGCCCAGCATCTTGCCTCGTGAGTTGGACTACTTATTGGCTGTTTTCCGGTTTTCTCCTATACAATACGCAAATGGAAATAGTCCCCCTAAAAGTCCTCCCCGGAAGACAGTGACCTCCTTCTTCAGTGTATCGGAGCCAAATTGATTCTACACGGGTGCTCCGTCACAACCAAAGCTGTCCCCCCCCTTTCCCTCCTTCCATGAGATCACACGGGTTCTTGTACTCGGTCTAGATGTTGCTGTCTACCAAGAGGAATAAGAAACAACAGTGTTACATATAAAAAGAAAATAAGTATTAGGAATACTTAGCATAATCCTTAAATTAATTATATTAAATATTCTTAGCAAAGGTGTCTTTCTTATTCAATTCCTTCTATTAGCTCACACTCTCCCTATATATATCTTGTTCACATTTTCAATCGTTAATAAAATATTTTTATTCATCCACTCAAGTTGAAATACATTTTTTTTTTTAACTTGCAGTGGATGACACTGGATGGTAATACAGTTTCTTCAAATATTAATTCAGTAATTAAATTTAATTAATTTTAGGTTTTTTTTAGATTTAAGTTGGCGCCAGTTAGATGGCGCCAGATAAATTTTAAAAAAATGAATGAAAATTATTTATAAAGGTCTTTTCTGCAATATAGTGAAAAATAAGTAGGAATTGACTTTAAAAAAAAATTTTTTATATTACTTGTTAAGTTAAAAAAAAGATAGAGCATTTGAGCGAATTTACCAATGCTCTATATGAATATGAAGTAAGAAACTTTGGCCCCTTTGGTATCGCATCTGAAATCGGGTGATTGGAAATGTAAAGCACCACCAGCAGCAGTAGTATTCCGTCGTATTTATTTTTTCTTTTATCAAAAAATTTGATAAGACGACATATTATAAACACGATGGGATGATAAAGTGCTCTTGAGAAGTCCTTGATGAGTGGAGTCTCTTTTAAGTAGAGCTATTAAGATTGCATTTGAGAAACTAAATTTGTTTGGAGTGAAAAATTTCTGGAAGAATTTTTAACATTTCCAAAGTCATCCAATCTGATGGGTTTTATTTTTAAATTATCTATGCTGCTCTTCAATACGTTATTTGCTTTCAAGGTTATTGAAAGTAAGAATGAATTGGTAGTTTTACAAAAAAAAATTTAAGTTAAATAATATCATATAAATTTTTTTTTATTTTTTTTTATCAAAAAAAAATTTCTTTTTGACTTTCGTACTCAATATTATTATATTAGATAAATGTGCAATATATGCATAACTTTAATTTGACGATATAATTTTTGATTAATAAATTTTTGTGTGATAAAAGTACTACAAAAAATAATGCTATGACGTAATGTGATATGCTAATTGATTAACTTATCATTGGTTTGTGCTCTGAGCTGCTGTTGCTACTACTGCAACACCACACCACTGTGCCTAGAGGTGAGTTGCCCCTATACACTTCGGGAATAATGTGAGTGAAATTGAATGGACAGACAATGAAGGCGGGAAAAGATCGCAAAATACACTTTTTTTAACAACACTAGATTTGGAGCAATACCGGGAGTGGAGCAGTACCACAGCCGTGGAGCAAGACTAGATGCGGAGCAGTACCGGCCGTCTAGCAAGACTAAATGTGGAGCATTACCGGCCGTGGAGCAAGACTAAATGTGAAGCCGGTACCGGCCGTGGAGCAAGACTAGATGTGGAGCAGTACCGTCCGTGGGACAAGACCGTCACCGACCGATCGGTGCCTTACATTAATGGATCAAATTAATTCATGCTATACATTAATGGAACACATTAATTCATGCTATACATTAATGGAACACATTAATTCATGCTATACATTAATGGAACACATTAATTCATGCTATACATTAATGGAATACATTAATTCATGCTATACATTAATGGAATACATTAATTCATGCTATACATTAATGGAACACATTAATTCATGCTATACATTAATGGAACACATTAATTCATGCTATACATTAATGGAACACATTAATTCATGCTATACATTAATGGAACACATTAATTCATGCTATATATTAATGGAACACATTAATTCATGCTATATATTAATGGAACACATTAATTCATGCTATACATTAATGGAACACATTAATTCATGCTATACATTAATGGAACACATTAATTCATGCTATTCATTATTAAAGGAACACATTAATTCATGCTATTCATTATTAAAGGAACACATTAATTCATGGAATGCATTAGTGGAGCACGAGATTAAACTACCCACAAAACAAAAACAAAAATTATAAATATTATACAGTCAATAACAGTATTCAAAATGTTAAACTTAAGGTTTTAAGTTTATTTTCTCTTAAAATAAGTTTTAAGTTTAAGTTTATTCTCTCTCTCTTTCTTTCATTATTATTAGAAATTAGTTATATTTTGAAATATTATTACTTTCTAATAAACATTAATTCTCAAAAAGACCGGTAAACTAAAGTGCAACGTCTTTTTTTTTTTTGGATCGGCAGGATTCAAGTTTAAAAAAAAATCCAATCCGGGAGGTCTGTTATCTGTTGATGATATGAAAAAAAAAAAAAAAAATGACCTCCTGTTTTTATCTGCGGGTCTGTTGAGCAGTGTCGGCTCCTTCGAACGGAAATCGCTGGCGCCAATCGTGTGATGCAATTCAATAAGCTATCGGTATCAATTCTTTGCACACCGACCTCCAAGAATTCCCAGATTATCGATTTTGTCTCTCTTTTCTTGGCTCTTTAGGTTGACCGCTTAAGGACGGATTCTCCTCTGTTGATACATTTCTCCAGAACTTTTTCCCTTTCTTATGTTATTGCGCAACTTTTCTTTGTGCTGGCGGCGTCCATTCTTCGAAATTGTTTATATATAGTTTAGTAGAGTGTTTATTTTTTTTTATGGGCCTTAAAATTGTTTTATTTTTAAATTTGTTTTCATATAAAACCGTTAATTGAACAGAAAAAAAATATTCAATTCGTCTTTTCTTTATTTAATCAAATTGTTTAATCAGCAATTTTATTTAATTAACGTTATTTTTTTTATTTTAAACAGATAAAATCTGTTTAATTTTATTTTCTCATCAAATTATTGTTACTTTTCCATGTCATGAATTTATTTGATACTACACATTTTCCTATTTTATGATCTTGGGGCTTACTAAATTGTAATCTAGTGAACAGCAATGTGCGCAATGTGGATGCTGGATGGCAAAAATGGATGCTGTTGTCATGGATGTTTGTAGCGGTTCGGAACATCAATGTATTCTGAGAAACAGCAGTGTATTCCTGAGAAATTGTCTTTCTGTAAATTTCTTGAAGGAAGTAGACTGTAGACTCGTATTTATTTGTGCTACATCTAAAGAAAAACATTTTCCAGTCTGCTAATACGAATATGGTAAAATTATTGCTATAACGTAAATGAATACCTTTGTAAGTTACTCTACTACTTCATTGGTACGTTGCTGCCTGATGACTAATTGGCTAGCGTTCTGGCCTTTGGTACCACAGGCTTCAGATTCGAAACCTGGCGGTGGCATGGATGTTTAATGATTCGGAATCGGGGCTTGAATGGCCGAGTGTCTGGCGCTCGGTGCCACAGGTTTCGGGCTCGAATCCCTTCCATGTATGTTTGTAGTGGGTCGGAATCCACTTTAAGCAGTAGGTCTCGGACTCATATGACTGTAAGAGCGTCACGGAACACAGTCCGACTTCTCTCACTCACATTTTTCCCAAACTGTATAAAGGCAATTCGGCTCTAGGCACAGTGGTGCGATGTAGTGGTGGTGGTTCATTATCCACGTTAAACAGTAAGTTCTGGTCTAATTGGCCTAAAATGTGCACAAGATTACCGTAAAGCGACAAACCAAAACAAATCTTCTTTGGCGCAACAGCCACATGGTGGGCATATTTCGAGATAGATGTTTTCTTTGTACGGGGTAGGGTTGTCAGACCTACGGTCCCCCCCTTCGAATTGAATGTCAAATAAATTTAAATATCTTCTAAATATGTAGTACTAGTGGAGTTGTTTTATAAACATTATCTTTCCTTTTCTAGAATTATTTCTTTTGTCTGGATTTAGTTTGTGACTCTACTGTCATTTTTTGCACACTAATTAGACCGGGGCATATAGTTTAACGTGGATTCCGAACCACTCACTAACATCTATGCCATTACCAGGATTAGAAGCAGGAACTTGGGGTACCAAAAGCCAGAGTACCAAAAGCTGGCCAATTGGTCATCAAATGGCTTTTATCTAGAACCACATTTTTAAATGGCGTGGTACTGACTAAATAAATACATGAAAAATCTTTTAATCGCATAAAAATCCATCATTAACCCTTTTAGTAATAGCTTTTCCTCTGTAAATATTAGTTATATAAAGTTAAAAAATTTTATTTCTGTTAATGCTATTCTAAATATTTGATTATGAAATGTAGAAACAAGTATAATTAATCAGAAAATCTTAGCTACGTTAATAAGTATTATATTATCAAGCATTTTTTTTTTTACAAGTGAACAATTTGTATCAGTATTGAAAAAATAAAAGTTAATCAAAGCAAGACGCATTAACTTTGTAACCATTAATGAACGTAGATATAATTAACTTAAGGAAATTTCTCTCTTGTCCTTCGCAGACTCTTTTCTTGTTATATTACAGTGTGATTTTTAAAGGCTAATTTCTTGATCTTGAAAAGAACTTTAAGATATGAATTAAGTGGTTCCTGAAATTAATGTATTCTTGTCCTTGAAAGAGATGAAAATTCTTATAAGCGTCTCGTTTTCGAGGTTGCTGAAGAAGTATTATATAATTTTGTAAAAATCAAGGAAGCTTTATTATTTGAGCGAAATATATTTAAAAATATAATGTCTGGACTTGAAGAAATTAGTTCTTTCGTTTCAGTCAATAATACCTTAAAAATTTTAATATTCATAAAAAAATGTAAGAATTATTTGTTCATCAGATTTAAAATGAATCATATGTTTACTTTAGATTTTAAAAAAATAATTAATTTTCTAAGTATTAGAGGAGTAGCACCTTTAATTTATTTTCAAGTTAAGTTTATGTTAACATTTTTAAATAATCAGTTTAATACAGCACAATTTTCTGATAAAATTTTAAATGCTATATACATTTTATGTTTCTTATTCCACTTGGTAGACAGCAACATCTAGACCAAATCCAAAAACCCGTGTAGTCTCATGGAAGGAGGGCAACTTTTGTTGTGAGGATTTGGTTTGGTTTGTCACTCTACGGTCATTTTGTGCACACTTTAGGCTAATTAGACCGGGACCTACAGCTTAACGTCGATTCCAAACCACTAACAAACATCCATGCTACCGCTAGAATTCGAACCTGAAGTCTGGTACCACAGTTGTGATGGAGAACCAGTAGGTAGAAGTTTGACTTGGCTACATGAAGGAGTGCATGCCCTCCGGGAGGATTTTTAGGGGGAACTACCCCGCAAGTGTGTATCGTATGGGAGAAAACAAATGCTATATACGTGGTAATATCATTGATATAATGTTATACCCATTGACATACATAACAATAACAATGAGTAAATTGAGATCATGATAAACATATATCGTGTACTATCTGTAACTCAGAAATTTGTGCTAACGAAATAGTGATGTTGAAAGAATTTTATGAATTGGGAGGCTAATACAGAATTTTGGCATTTGTATATATATTAATTTTATGTATTCTTTTGCTTAAGCGCTTGGGGCCACATGTTTCGGGTTCGAGACTCGGCGATGCCATGGATGGAGTATAGTGGTTCGGAATCCACGTTAAACCGTAGGTCCCGTAATATGATTATAGAGTGAAGGGCTGATATCCTTACTCCATAAAATCTGTGTAGAAATCTGCCAGTAAGCAGACGGATTGGTCCACCATAGGCCGTAGTGCCAGAGAGTTATTTTACCTTAAAACGACATTTTTCGCTTTAAATTTAATTTTAAGAAAAATTACAACTTCCTTTTAATAAA
Organism: Caerostris darwini; assembly: GCA_021605075.1. Lineage (NCBI taxonomy): Eukaryota > Metazoa > Arthropoda > Arachnida > Araneae > Araneidae > Caerostris > Caerostris darwini. The sequence goes on along the minus strand of BPLQ01013048.1, from coordinate 160,877 downwards.
TGCAAATTTTTTTTTTTATAAAAAATTTTTTTTATTTTTATTTTAGTTTATTTATATCTTGACTTTAAAATAGCATTTTATTTTGCGTTGATTAAATAAAAAAAAAAAACAGCTTTCGCCTTGACTTTTAATCTGTCGACCGCCATTACCAGAGTTCAACCATTTCAAATCTCCACGATGCAATTCTTTCATTTAAGAAGAAGTCCTTAAACTCCTCCGATATTATTACTTAAGAATATCCATTTTCTCCTTTCTTCAAAGGCTGCACTTCCTCATTAATGAACGTGACATTTTTCGAGAGCAAAGCATCAATTGGTTGTCGCATCGCATGATATTTCGTCGACTTCAAAATGTCCTTCGTCAAGATGTTCCCTTTTAAGTGAAGGCGATGTTTAAAGACGATTGAGAAATATGCAGTGAATTCTCGGCGATTAAATGACTTAATTTTTTCTATATATAAAATTTGGGTTCTCTGCTTCAAATTTGTTATCAGCTGCAAAGTAAATATCTTTTCGTGCTCGTTCAATTCAAAAAATGCTTCAGTCGCCAAATTTAAAGCAATTTTATTCCGATAACAAGTAATATAAAAAAAAAAAAAAAATTTTAAGTCAATTCCTACTTTTTATCACCATATTGCAGAAAGTCTTTTATAAATAATTTTCCTTCATTTTTTTTTAAGTTTATCTGGCGCCATCTATTGGTAGATATATGCAACTTAAATTTAAAAAAAAACTAAAATTAATTAAATTTAATTAATGAATTAATTGAAAAAACTGTATTAACATCCAGTGTCATTCATTACAAGTTCAAAAGTATATATAGAGAGAGTGTGAGCTAATAGAAGGAATTGATTAATAGAAAACACTTGTCTGCTTATTATTTTGAAATCAAACAGTTTTAAGGTATTTCTGTTTAACCCAAGTTTGAAGCTCAAAATAAAATAAAAAAATTGAAAATAGTTTAAATTCAAAAGCGATATCTTAAGTTTTACATCACTATATTAGCAATTAGCAAAGGAAAAGCTAGACATATATTTTGTTAGATGTTACAGAAATACAAACAAATTTCATTTCATCAAAAAAGATGGGGAACCATGAATTAAAATGATTTTAGTATCCAATTTAAAATCAAAATTTTTTTTTTTTTTTTTTTTTTTTTTTTTGCTTAGATTTTTGGGGGAAGTGTCTGTATTTACGTCTTCCGATTGTAATAAAATCCAAGTAACTTAGTGCGCCCTGATGGCCAATTGGCTAGCGCTCTGGCCTTTGGTACCACAGTCTTCAGGTTCGAACCCTGGCGGCGCCATGGATGTTTGCGAGTCGTTCGGAATCTACGTTAAACTGTAGGTCCCGGTCTAATTAGCCTAAAGTGTGCATAAAATGACCGTAGAGCGGCAAACCAAACCAAGTAGCTTAGTATCTCATTTATACATTTAGAACTGTGCTAAAATGTATTCACTTGCATTTTCGCTACGTACGCTATTGAGCTATCGTGTAAAAAAGGAACATTTTGATTTCTAGAGTCCAGCAATTGAGAAAATTCCACTTGAGTCCTAACTTGTATTTTTCTCTGCATATCAAAATCTTAATTTCAAAGGTTTTAATAATAAACAAAAGTATTAATTTCAAAGTTTTCAGTAAGCAATGCTGTATAAAAATCTGATGTATCTTAATTTTTTTTTAAAAATAGGAAAGAATAATCTATTTTCTTTTTCTGGATTAAATAAAGATTTATCATTTCTATTTAACATTTAAAAGAAGTGCATCCAAAAAAAAAAAAATTAAATGAAAAAATAATTCCTAGTTTTAACGAAATATCGCCATTTTTATTATCATGCCGTAATTTGCAAGTAATTTTATCAATAAGAGTAAAAAACTATATTCAATATTTCATATATATGTATTAAAGCAAAAAATTATATAAGATTTAAATTATTAAATCTTATATAATTGAACACTTTAATATATGTATATATATATGAAATACTGAATATAATTAAACATTATTAAGTATATTAAATGAACGCTAATCTGAAAGCGTTCAGGTAAAATCCTTTTTTCCGCTAGCGTTGATATATTGCAAAGAAACGATCTAGTGGGAAAGAAAAATTAATTTATTTTCCTTTACTTTGATTTGTTATCTTGTTTCCTTTGCGACAACTTTATCTAAAATTATCTATTATACAATTTTAAAATAAAACGAAAAATTAAAATAAATGACTTTTATTTTTAGTTAAATAAATGTTTTCTATTTAATTTATTACGTAAAATCGATTGTCTGTTTTAATGCAAAAATATTTTAAAAACATTTTTTTAATTTAACAAAATAATAAAGAAAACAATTTTATTGAAAGACCTTTTTTTTTTTTTTTTTTTTTTTATTGAAACATATTCAAATTTTTCTTGATCTCTATATCATTCAAGTCTCTTTTCATTCTAATCCGGTTTCAGAAATACATTATTCTCCATATTTTTGTGTATAAAAAAAAATAACCACATTTTAAAAACATTGCCAGGATTTTCTGAGTACCCACTGGTTTCTTACGTAGTTGTTCAAAACAATTATTGAAATATTTGTGTACTTTGTAAGCAAATATTGATAAATTATGAAACAAATAATCGAAAAATCCTGAAAGTGTAATTTAATATATAAAAACAACAGAATCTCTTACACATTAATCATTATAGGAATGTGTAAGAGATTCTTCTTCATTGACGCAATAGCTCCGTGGTGCACCTATACCTTCTGCCAACTGGCAGATTTTGAGACAGCAGATGTTTTCATTTTACGGAGTAGTGTTGTCAGCGCTACGCCTAACGCTCTACAATCATATTAGACCGGGACCTACGGTTTAAAGCGAATTCCGAACCACTATAAACATCCATAGTAACGCCGAGATTCGAACCCGAAACCTATAGCGTCGAGATTCCACGGCGTTAATGCTCAGCCATCAGGCCCCTATAAAAAAGTCTATTAACAAAATTTCGAAAATTTGAATAAACTTTATTTTAAGCTTTATATAATCCTTTGCTGTGATTTAACACATTTAACTGCAGAAACAAGTAATATAAAAAAAAAAAAAAATTTAAGTTAATTCCTACTTATTTTTCACTCTATTGCAGAAAAGTCCTTTATAAATAATTCTCATTCATTATTTTTAATTTATCTGGCGCCATCTATTGATAGATATATGCAACTTAAATCTAAAAAAAATTAAAATTAATCAATTAAATTTAATTACTGAATTAATATTTGAAAAAACTGTATTAACATTAAGTGTCATCCACTGCAAGTTCAAAAAAAATGTATTTGAACTCGAGTGGATGGTTAAAAAGTATTTCATGAACGATTGAAAATTTGAACAAGATATATATAGGGAGAGTGTGAGCTAATAGAAGGAATTGAAAAAAATGGCATGATATTCCACTATTAAAATCTATCATGTGATCTATGATGAATTTTGAATAAAGAATAGCGTTTATGTGCACAATTCATTTTCGTAAGCAGCAAAATGTCTTCCTTTTCTATGGAATTCATCCAAGAATATAAGCAAATACATGGATAATTCATGTATTCTTTCTTTTTTCCTGTCCTTCCCATAACATTGACCTTTTAAGCAATATATATATATAAACAAACAAACAAGCCAGAGACGCCAGGGGAATATTCTCATCTCGTCTCATTGGTAGAAATAACGTAATTACTATTATACGGCTGTCGGAATCTTATAGCCAGGCATCATTGGATAAACCAATTCAGTTCATATTTGCGGATTGTGACAGCAATGTAATATCCATAAGTAGATATTAACACGCTAGACATACCAGGAAAAGCATTAATGCATACATTGTGTCAATGAAATATCATCACACATCATAGCCTTATTCATGCTATACATAATATATTCGTACAGTAATTGCTGATATATAAACAAAAAGAAGTAAAATTAAAATCACCCTCGGGTTTGAGTTAATATTGAATGAAACTGTTATAATTTTCGTAATTGATTATGCTATTTTAGCAAGTTATCCTAAATTAAATCTTTAGATTGCTATTATTTTATGTTTGTTGGGGGGTTTTGCATTTATTGCTGTAATTGTATTATTAATCTATATTGCTAATATTTTATTTTTATTACCATAAAAATACATGTATTATCAACGTTATTTTAAATTTATAATAAAACATTATTGCGAGTCCCTATGAGATAAAATTTTATTCTTTTCAAAAGTTTTATGACCTTAAGATTTATTTTGTTACATTAAATGGAGACAGGTAATTATAATCAGAAAAACTGAATTTAGTTTTGATAATTTGAAATTGATTCGAAAATATTCGAATTCATTCAATAATATAATGTTCTATTTTTGAGCACTTATTGCAATAATATTCTTTACTACATTAAAAAATTATAATCAATAGTTCGATACAAACATAAATTTATGCTTATTATTGCGGATACTATAACCCCACGATAGATTTGTACCTCAAAATTCGATAGGGCAAGATTCTTTCTTTTCGTGTAGAAAATAGCCATTTTTAAAAATCAAATAAAACATAGAATTTAAACTTTGTTCTTTTGATTCAGTTGTTTTTGAATTGATTCTTGGTACACTTGATTTATCTTTATCCATTAAGTAATTCCATCTAATTTGGAAATTCAAGGAACTGTACGAATTATTTGGAAAACTACAATTTTTCCAAGTTAATCGTTCCCTGTTAATTGAAGATATATTAAGCGTTTCAAACATTCTTCATTTGATTTCATTTTCTCGAGTCATGGCTCTCTGTAATTGAATTGACCAATGGGGAACTAGAATGATTCTTGCCCATTCGGTCAATTTATCGAATTTAGAAATCTCTGGAATTTGATTTAATTATTCTTTAACATTGGAAAAATCACATTTAAAAAAAACATTTAGTATATTATTCAATTAACTGAAAACATGATTAAATCTTTAAATCGTTATATTTAGAATTCGTTCTTTTGATTCGGCATCCTCTGCTTTGAACTGAACTCTTGATGCACCTGATTTAACCACCCGTGAAGGCTCTTCCAATATATATATTTTGGTGAACTAAATTGATTCTTGCCCATTCGGTGAATTTAACGAATTTAGAAATATCGGAAAATTGAGAAATTTATTCTTTATCACTAAATAAAACCATTTAAAAAAAATACATTTAGTAAATTATTCAATTAATTGAAAACAATCTTTAAATCGCCATCTTCAGAACTCGTTCTTTTGATTCAGCATCCTCTGCTTTTAGCGGAACTGATTTAACCTTGCCCGTTACCAGTGAAGTCTCTTCCAATATATTTATTTTGGTGAACTAGATTGATTCTTGCCCATTCGGTGAATTTATCAAATTTAGAAATCTCAGAAATTTGATTTAATTATCCTTTACCACTGAAAAAAAAAAAACTTTTAACGTTGTATATTATTAATTAATTGAAAGCAGAATTATATCTTTAAATCGCCATGTTAAGAATCCGTCCTTTTGATTCGGCATCTTTGAATTGAACTGAACTGAACTGAACTCTTGATGCACCTGATTTAACCTTACCCATTACCAGTAAAGGCCTCTTCCAATGTATCTATTTTGGTGAACTAGATTGATAAATTCACCGCATCAGCAAAGAATCAAACATAGAAATCTCGGAAATTTAAGTAATTTATTCTTTATTACTGGAAAAAATCACATTTTTGAAAACATTTAGTATGTATTCAATTAATTAATTGTAAATAGTATTAATTCTTTATATCGCCATGTTCAGAACTCGTTCATTTGATTCGGCATCCTCTTTGCTTTGAACTGAACTCTTGATGCACCTGATGATTTAACCTTACCGATTACCAGTGAAGGCCTCTTTCAATATATTTGGGTGAACTAGATTGATTCTTGCCCATTCGATGAATTTATCGAATTTAGAAATATGAGAAATTTAAAAAATGTATTCTTTGCTATTGAAGAAAAATCACATTAAAAAAACGTTTAGTATATTATAATTCTGTTTTCAATTAATTGAACATCTTTAAACCGCCATGCTCAGAACTCGTTCTTTTGATTCGGCATCCTCTGCTTTGAACTGAACTAAACTCCTGATGCACCTGATTTAACTTTACCTATTATCAGTGAAAGGCTCTTCCAATATATCTATTTTGGTGAACTAGATTGATTCTTGAGCATTCGGGGAATTTATCGAATTTAGATATCTCAGAAATTTGAGAAAAATTTATTCTTTACTACTGGAAAATAACAATTTTAAAAAAAAATACATTTAATACATTATTCATTTAATTGAAAACAGAATTATATCTTTTAATCGCCATGTTCAGAACTCGTTCATTTGATTCGGCATCCTCTTTGCTTTGAACTGAACTCTTGATGCACCTGATTTAACCTTACCCATTCATTACCAGTTAGGGGACTCTTCCCATGTATCTATTTTGATGAACTAGATTGATTCTTTGCCCATTCGGAGAATTTATCGAATTTAGAAATCTCGGAAATTTGATTTAATTATTCCTTACCACTGAAAAAAAATAACATTTTTAAAAAACATTTAGTATGTATTCAATTAATTAATTGAAAATACTATTAAATTTTTAAATCGCCATGTTCAGAACTCGTTCATTTGATTCGGCATCCTCTTTGCTTTGAACTGAACTCTTGATGCACCTGATTTAACCTTACCCATTACCAGTTAGGGGACTCTTCCCATGTATCTATTTTGATGAACTAGATTGATTCTTTGCCCATTCGGAGAATTTATCGAATTTAGAAATCTCGGAAATTTGATTTAATTATTCCTTACCACTGAAAAAAAATAACATTTTTAAAAAACATTTAGTATGTATTCAATGAATTAATTGAAAATACTATTAAATTTTTAAATCGCCATGTTCAGAACTCGTTCATTTGATTCGGCATCCTCTTTGCTTTGAACTGAACTCTTGATGCACCTGATTTAACCTTACCCATTACCAGTTAGGGGACTCTTCCCATGTATCTATTTTGATGAACTAGATTGATTCTTTGCCCATTCGGAGAATTTATCGAATTTAGAAATCTCGGAAATTTGATTTAATTATTCCTTACCACTGAAAAAAAATAACATTTTTAAAAACATTTAGTATGTATTCAATGAATTAATTGAAAATACTATTAAATTTTTAAATCGCCATGTTCAGAACTCGTTCATTTGATTCGGCATCCTCTTTGCTTTGAACTGAACTCTTGATGCACCTGATTTAACCTTACCCATTCATTACCAGTGAGGGGCCTCTTCCGATGTATCTATTCGATCGATTCTAACTGAGAGCGATTCTTTTGGGGTTTCCAAAGGATGGACGTACACACAAAAGATAAGTTGGGAAAAATTCATTAAAATTCCACACGAACATCCGGACTGCTTCCATTCTTCTATTTTAGAGAGAGAGAGAGAGAGAGCGAAAGAGGGAATCGCCTTGGGGGGTCGTCCCGATAGCAAGAAATCAGCCGATGGAGCCCCTGCACAAATGTCATGGGTGTGATGTGGAAGGGGGGCATGCGCGAAAGGGATGAAGGAGAGCGAAGGATTCTGTGGAGTTCAATCACCGGGACGTGTCCATTTGGTCACGAGGGAGGGCAACCATCTAGGGGGATTCCTCTTGTTTTGATTGTGGGAGTCCCATTGTGTGTCATGTAAATAAGGATTATGGCGAGGAAAAAAAGTTAAAAAATTTAATGACTATGAATAAAAAAAATAGGATAATATATATTAGTTGCATCAATTGTCATAATAATAAATGCAATGAATTAATTTCATTAAAAGTTTTTACTCTGTGTTCTGTGGTCATCTTCAATTATGTTCATATTTTTTTTACTTTGATTTAATTTTAAAACTTAGTGATGATTAAGTAGTCCACACTCATAACGCAGTCTTATAACACAGTCGTTGAATTGCTAAAACAAAAATCAATTGTTTTAACAATTAGCGTTACCATGTGTTCATGAAACAAATTATATAGAAAACAGGATTAAGTTCCAAAACTTATTAAATAATTTTTTTTTAATAATGGTCTGAGGTTTGGTTTGTCGCTCTATGGTCATTTTTTGCACACTTTAGATTAAATAAGACCGGGGCCTACAGTTTAATCTTGATTCTGACCACTAACAAACATCCATGCCACCACCAGGATTCGAATCTGAAGCCTGTGGTACCAAAGGCCAGAGCGCTAGCCATTTGACCATAAGGCCGTTTTTAATAAAGGAGAAATTAAAACAGTTATTCATCAAAAGAATTTTATAATCTTACGAGTATTTCGTTATTATTAAACTTCTTAAGACGATATAATTTTTTTTTTTTTTTTTTTTTACTTCCAGTAGAAATCGTTTAAAACAGTAAGTCAATTTACGCAAAGAAAGAAAGAAAGAAAGAAATACCTATTTTATGTAACGGTTTACTAATACCTACCCCAAAATTTTAATCCGTATACTTATTATAATAGAATAAAAAGATAGAAATTATTAAATATATTGAATATTACGTGGCATAATAAGTTAATTTCAAAACGACCAAAACGAATTTAAAATTCTAATGCTATACGCAGGTCTAACAACATATATATTATCAAATGAAAAACCTTGAATGCTACTTACTCGTAAAAAGCTGCATATTTTTATTCTACAGTTTCTTCTTAGTTCCAAATACTTATAGAAATGCTGTGCTTTATGGAAATTTCTAATTCTTGAGCAACGAGAATGGCCAGTATATTGATCGTACAATAAAGCATGAGACAAGAACATATGATAAGATTAATAAAGCAGGGAACATGAACATAGTATAATAAATTACACCGTTAAATTAACTTTTGTTAGGATATTAAAAATGCCCTTGCGTCTTTTGAAACCTGTAGCTGGCATATTTTCATACCACGGTTCTTCTGATTGCTACGGATATTTTTTGTTCCTTTTTGTACAAATTTTTTTTTTTCTTTAATTATATTATTTAATAGAAATAATTAAATAAATGCCTGATGGCCGAGTGTCTAACGATCTGGCGCTCGGTACCACAGGTTACGGGTTCGAGTCCCGACGGTGCCATGGATGTTTGCAGTGGTTCGGAATTTTATTTAAACCATAGTTCAGTATCTAATGGGGTCGTAGAGTGTTGTGGGGTAGTGTTACTCGCGTCTGTGGCATATCTTCAAGCTACACGTGCTCTCTGGGTAGTGCTAAATGAGTAATAGCGGTGCTGCCTTTGCTTATGACATAAAAATTACCTGTCTTTGTATTACCAGCTGCATTAGAACAACAGAAAATTAAACTCGTTATAAGTTTTTACTCGATGTTTTACGGTCATTTTTTGGTGAATTTTAAATCCTGATGGTCGTTGAGAGTTACTGTATAAGTAAGTAGATCTTATAATACAGTTATTGAATTTCTAACTTTATTTACTATAGACTCCCAATCTTCTGGCACTCCTTCAAAATGAATACCATTGAATTAGCAGAGGGTGAGCTTAATTAACAGAGTGTGTCGGATAACAGAGAATCTGTTTATTGTGTTAAAACCTCAGTGTGTACGGAAGACTACATAAAAGAAAAGCTTAGCAGGAAAAAGGCATTCAATTATCATTTCTAAAAATAATTTTAAAATTTTGAAACATTTTTTTGCTGGCACATAGTGATGTAAAATTAGGTTTTAAATAAAATTTAATATTTATTGCCTTTTGTAATTTGAAAAGAAAAGAAAATTATCTTTAAATTAAACTTAAAAATCATCGTTAAATTTTGACATGTTAGATATTTCATCTTGTCCTGTTTATCTAACAAATAATTTGCCAGTGAAAAGACATTAAATTGAAAATGTCTGTATTCAAAATAATAACGAATAAAATATATATTTAATATACATTAGAATTCATGAATGTCTGTAAAAATCAATTTGTTTTTAATTTATAATCACGCTAAAAGATTTTTTAATAAAAATTATCTGCTTAATTTTTGAAAATATTGTTAATCTAATCTAATAAATATCATTCTTAATGTAAATAGAAATTTGATTGCAGATGAATTTTGGTTTTCGCACGTTAATTTTTATAATTTTCTATTAAAATGATTTTTTTATGATTATTTATTAAATTAATAAAATTATTTTTTAAACTAATATTCAAATGTGTGTTAGATTTCAAGAATTTTATTTTTAAAATGTTTGTATGGAAATAATAAATGCACTGTAATGTATATGTAATGTACTAATTTTATAAAAATATTATTATTATTATTAACATTGTTTTTATTCCCTCATGAAAATATTTTTTCCTTTCCAATGTTTAATATGTATATCATCTCATGGTGCTATTTTTTTCTTTTAGGGGGATCTAACCAATGTAGAGAAAAAGGCTATTTTTTTAACAGTTCATGATATAGGAAGTAATCGTAAGTATGATTCCTTATAGTTTTGACTGTACTTGAATTTTTATTTTTAAAATAGCTTTTTAAAAAATCAATTTATCGTTAATTTGTTTTTAACTTCCTTACTATGTCATCAAAAAGAAAAATTTTTATTATTAGGACTTCTCTGTTCAGTTCATTTTAATAGAAATAAAAATGTAGCTTGCACATACACTTACAGTGCAAAGGCTTGCGTGCGTGAAGTCCATAAAATACACATAAAATAAACATACAAGCTAAAAGTATTCAAAAATAATTGTAAAAAGTAAAATTGTAAAAAAAAAAAATTGTATTTGTTTGTTAATAAAATAATTGTTAAGTTTGTAATTATTTGTTAGTAAAAATTGTAATAAATTGTAAAATAATAAAAAGTGAAATTGTAACAGTGAACAACTGTCAAAAGCCATTTTGAGGATACTTTTTGCTGTCCCATTACCTGCAGCTGAATTCACTGTTGAGATGTTAAATCTTATCGAAAACGATGCGAATTACCTTGAGCAAGTGTTGTTTAGTAATCATACGATGAGAAATTCCGCGATTTCGAAAAGACATACCTGATCGTGTTTAGCGGTATTAAGAACCCGGTACTTACGTATTAACGCCACCGCAGCTACAAATTTGGCGATTTTAAGTGGCGCCAATCTACACATAAAATTTTTGTGACAAATCATAAAATATATAAAACACTTTATTTAAAATCAAAACACTTTCAAAATTCCTAACACTTTATTTAAAAACAAAGTAGTCAATCGGATTTCGATTGAAAATGGGCCGATATAGAGTTCAACATACATTCAAAACAATCTCTATTTTGGCGCATTGGCAGCTCTTTATTGGCACATTAGTGCAACCTCTGCCGTGGTGGCGTTAATACGTAAGTACCAAGAACCGTCAGTAATGTAACGGAAATGAAAGAGACGTACCGAAAGTCATTGTTGTGGTGGTTAGGGGTGTGAAAAAGATTAAACATACGACAGAACCGACATTGACGAGACTTATTTGCAAGTTAAAAAATTTTACTCTTCCATTAGATTCATCCAAATTTCCTCTTTCAGCACAACAGAGCTCCATCACACTTTATCGAGTTGTAGAATAGGATCTTTCCTAGACGTTGGATCAGAATAGATTATTGGCTTATCAGATCTCCAATGGCCTTTGATACCACAGGCTTCAGGTTCCGATCCTGGAGGTGGCATGAATGTTTGTGAGTGGTTCGGAATCCATGTTAAACTGTAGGTCCCAGTCTAATTTGTTCAAAGCGTGCAAAAATTGCCCAAATTAAAACCAAATCTCAGGATCTCAAACGTTTCTCCAGTGCACTTTTTTGCTTGGGGCTACTTTAAAATCATTGTGTACCAGCAAAAGATTCGCAATCTATGATTTGAAATAGTGCATGTCTGCAAAAGTTTTAATAACATTTGAAATATTACTGGACATTTGACAAAAGACCGATTACCGTTTGAACATTTTCACTCATGGTGGTTGCAATGAATTCCTTTAACATGCAAAGAAACTTGAGGAGCAGCCCTCTTGATTGTAAAGGCTCGTTCCCACCGAGGCGAGAGACGTGAAGATGCAAGAGGCAAGCGACCAAATGTTTTCGACCCCTTCACAGCGAAACGTCAGAAATAGCATTACGCCCAGTGAAAAACCGCTTGAAGTTGAAAGTTGGGCTACTCCACGCGGCGAACTGCAAACCGGTTTCAGGCGACCGCGGTGAGGTCAAATTTTGGTCGCTTGCATCTTGTCGCCTTGGTGAGCACGAGCCTTTACTGAATCGTGTTGTTCTCTGATTATGAAATATCACTTTTGGATACTTTTAGCCAGTAATCCTATACAATAGAGTGCAATGGAGTGTTATTTCGTTTGGAATACAATTTTTGAAAGATGTAGGGTAACGCACTTGTTGTGACTGAAAACGGAACTTCTTCTTTGATTATAAAACACGTTTATTAATACGACACAAGAAAGAGATGATGATACATGATTAGGCTACATACAAATGAATAAATTCTTGTACATGATTTGCTTATGTAATACGTACATCTTATTGATGAAAAACGTTATCTTAAGATTCTACATTCTGTTATTACTGCTTATTAGAAATACGAACCAAAACCAAAACATTTTCCTTTCCAATTGCCAGGTTTCAAAATGAAATACGTGATACAGGAAATAAAAAACATATTACAAGCGGCAACAGCATTCGTTGCCAGTTACACATACCTGGTGACGAGTTACTTTTGGGTTTGGTTTGTCCTTCTACGGGCATTTTGTGCACACTTCTGGCTAATTAGAGCAGGACCTACAATTTAACGTGGTTTCGAACTACCAAACATCCATACTACTGTCATTCAAACCTGCAGCTCGTGGTATCAAAGGCCAAAGCTTTAGCCAATTGGCCATCAGGTCGTGAGATATTTTTGGGTGAATAATACACTAATTACAATATCTCCAAGTTCAACATACTTTGAAATCTTGAAAAATAGCATCTCCTTGAGGAACTGCAAGAACTCTGCTTAATATCTAAAAGCGCCAAATTTGGCAGTTACTGAAATTGTGGTCGTGATTGTATTGCACCGTATAAATAGCATTTCTTAATCACATTTCTAAATATTGATCAGTTGATTTAATTTATATTCAAGTTAATTTAATTGTGTATTTATGTTTGTGTAGATTCCACTTTCCAAGATTTTGTGGAGCACCCATGTATGTCTGAAATCAAGCCGAGATCTGTGTTCATTCACATTGATGTGCCTGGTCAAAATGACCATGCTGATGATCTTCCTTCTGAGTAAGTTTAATGTGTACATTTCATTTAATTATTTAAAAACCAAATTTGAATTTAAAAAATTTTTTAAAGTCCTAAATATATTTTAAAATTTTGAGTTGTATAATAAGCAATACAGTGGGTTTCTGAACTGAGAGAGCATAATTTGTAACCCAAAGGCTGAAAATGGTTTCAGAATAGGTAGTTCAGATTTACTATCTACAGGCCAGAAAGTTATTCTTTTGAGTCTGCTACACTTGTTGATGTAGTAATAAATTATCCCAGGTCAAGGATTTAACATTTGAAAACATTTTTTATAAAAATTTTATTCATTAGCTTTATTTACAAGAAATTTAAATTCTATGTGTACATGTGATCAAATATTAGCTTTTTTTATATAAAAACAATTAGAAGAACTTCGAGATTGTTTCATGGATAAATTTTAGAATTTAAACATCAATATTTATGAAATATACATCAAATATTGATGCTTTATTTCACCTTGACATTATTTTTACAAAAAAATATTCGATGCTAATTTTTAATTAAAATTTATCTCATAATAAAGTTAAAAGTTATATTAAAAATAACGAAATGTATCCCGAAGATTTTTGTGAACCGTAAACATAATTATAATAAAACATTTTTTTTTTTTTTTTACTGATTTGTATATTTAATATTTCTCTTACAAAAAATAATTTTTTACAGATTTCAATTTCCCACTATCCAACAATTGGGCGAAGATCTCGTCTGCGTTTTAGACCATCTAAAGTGAGTATTCATACAATTTTTCTCATTTAATTAAATTATAATTTAAATAGCCAACGGCCATACCATGCTGAATATACCGGTTCTCGTTAGATCACCGAAGTCAAGCATCGTTGGGCGCGGTCAGTACTTGGGTGGTGACCACCTGGGAACACCGCGTGCCGTTGGCATTCACAAATTTGGGACCTGAAGGGCCGAGTGTCTGGCGCTCGGTGCCACAGGTTTCGGGTTTGAATCCCGGCGGTGCCATGGATGTTTGTAGTGGTTCGGAATCCACTTTAAGCCGTAGTTCCCGGTCTCCTATGACTGTAAGAGTGTCACGGAGCCAAAGTCAGACTTCTACCTACGGGTGCTCCCTCACAACAGAAGCTGCTTCCTTCCCCTTCAATAATAAGTACGTATGGGCTCGTGGGCTTGGCCAGCGAAGTGGGATAAGTAGCAACAACAACATAATTTAAATTACAAATTTCCACTAGAAGCAGCTAATTAACAAGAGTACTTATGAAATTATAGCTAAATTAAGTGATACAAATCGCTTATAAAATTGTAAGCAATTAAAAAGAGGAACAATTTATTGATTTATAAAAAAAAATTACTTTCAAAGCTGCATGCAAGTATGATATAATATAAGGCACTGGTAACAATATATTATGTTGGTATTTCAGTTTTATTATTATTATTTTTTTTTTCATATATTTTGTACATCTTTTTATTGTATGTAAATGTATAATATATTAAAAAGGAAGTAAGTATTGTATTCTTCAAGATAAATAAAATTTGTTTTAACTATTTCTCTTAGATAATTTTTATATTTTTAGATAATTATTTCGTGGAATTAAATGCCCACTGAAATATAAATTTTGTTTTAATATCTTAAACTTATGATATTAAAAAGGGGCCTGCATGGCCGAGTGGCTAGCGCTCTGTCCGCGGTACCACAGGTTTCGGGTTCGAGTCCCGGTGGTGCCGTGGATGTTTGTAGTGGTTCGGAATCCACTTTAAACCCTAGGTCCCGGTCCTAATAGGATCGTAGAGCGTTGCGGGGGCATTGTTACTCCGCGTCCGTGGCTTATCTTCAAGTTACACGCGCCCCCTGGGTAATGCAAAGTGAGTAGCGTCTGTGCAGCGCTTGCCTTAAGGCATCCAAGACAGCTGTCTAAATGTTTGCCAGCTGCATTAGGAAAAAAATTATATTAAAAAGAAAATTAATATTTCTGTGGATATTTAATCCCAAAATTTATAATCTATTTATAATCCAAAAAATAAAATAAATTTTCTTTTTATTTTAGGGTGAAACTAGTGGTTGGTTTTGGTGAAGGTGCAGGAGCAAATATTTTAGTTAGATTTGCAGTAAGTTTAATGCTAAAAATTTTCCTTTAATTTATAGATTTTTTTTTTTTTTAATTTTAAAACTTTTGATTCTTATAATAATTTTATTTATCGTTTATTTTATTGTTTAAAATGATTATATAGATTTATGTTAATATTTAAAATGATTGTATAATGATTAAATTAAACTATAATAATTATACAATCAATAATGATTAATAATAAATATAATGATTAAATTAATTTAAAATGATTGTATACATTTATGTAAAATAGCTATCAGATTGTTTGAGAATATTATAAGTGAGATAAATATCGTATAAATTATCTTATCTTATTATTTATTAATACAAATATATGTTTGATTTTTTAGTTGGCTCATCCCTCTCGAGTTTTAGGGTTGGTTCTTATTCATTGTGTTTCTACTGGAGTTGGAGTTATGGAATACTTCAAAGATAAGGTATACATACTGCTTAAGATATAGCATATTATCTTTTATTTCTATAAGGCGTCGCAGTCGTAATTTTCACCCAGAAAATTAAAAAGATTTCGAATAATTCGCGCCTCCTATACCAACGCACACTTTTATGTACCAATGCGCGCGCACCTCCAACGCACACGCGCCTCATATACCAACGCACACGCGCCTCATATATACCAACGCACACGCGCATCATATACCAATCAAGTTTCGTTTTAATATCCATAACATAAAACAAAGCATTTTTTGGGATTGAAAAGCGTGTTCGATACAATAATACATAAACAATTGTTATACATTGGGCCTGAATGGCCGAGTGTCTGGCACTCGGTGCCACAGGTTTCGGGTTCGAGTCCCGGCGGTGCCATGGATGTTTGTAGTGGTTCAGAATCCACTTTAAGCCGTAGGTCCCGGTCTCTTATGACTCTAAGAGTGTCACGGAGCAGAAGTCAGACTTCTACCTACGGGTGCTCCATCAGAACACCTGCACCCCTCTCACCTCCTTCCTTGAGGGACACGACAACAACAACAACAATTGTTATACGTTTAAGATGGTAGAAACCAAAAAGATCCATTTTACTAACGAATCGCAGTTGTCTAAAGATATAATTAACTGTGATACTGATTGAGATTTTTATGAATGCTGCCTTCTGTAAAGCGTTTTCAGTTTATTTCTATTGGATCCACAAGACCATAATTTCGGTTTCCGCAATGCTTTTTTTAATGATAAAATCGAAAAAACTTTCTTGTAGATGCAGTATAACTTAATTGCTTCATTTTTTTTTTTTTTTTTATTTTTTTTTTTTTTTTTTTTTATATAAAACGTTTAGTCTTTTACCATCGTCCACAACTATCATATTTAGGAAATTATTTTTCTGTCCCACAAAGCATTGTGGAAAGTGATTGTTTTATAGAATTGATTTCTGTGAAATGTCCGAAAAAAAATGCACTCGGCCTATAATCTGTTCCTCAAAATAAGTAACTTTTAACAAATTGACAGATTAAAGGCAGGAAATTATGATAGCTGAATTGGGTAAATATATAATAAAAAGTTTTGTAGAAAAACTTTATTTGATAAGATAAAGGCAAATGTTATGTACAAATATTTAATAAAATTATGATATTGAATTTGAAATATTTTTCTTTGTGAGTCTTGCAACTTAAATTTAACAACTTCTTTGGTTGATATTAAAACATTAAATAAAGTGAAATATTTTATTGCAGATATTTATAAGAAAATTTTACATTTATATGAAAGATAATCTTGTGTAAGTAATTTTACATTTATTTAAATCTTTCTCTATATTTATGTACAATTTTTTTCTGTAGTTCATGAACTGGAAACTTTCAAATGTTGGAATGAATCCTTCTACAGAGCAATTTTTAGTGCTTCACAAATTTGGAGCGGTAAGAACACTAATATAGCTATTATTACTTTAACATAAGTTATATATTTCAAAAATTAATCGAACAAATACTTAATATTAACTTTTTTTGAAGTTTCTTTATTGAGTAAAGAAAATATTGTTTCTTGAGAAAAAAAATTCTGATTATAAATTGTAACATAAAGATATATAATTGTTCTCTATCGAGTATTACCATGGCTTCTTAATTCTAAGTTTTTTGGAAAAGAAGTTTTCAACACATTTTAACCCATAGAAATGAAAATAAAAGTTTTTTTTTTTTCAGAAGTATATTCAGTTCTTATAAGTATAACAATGATATTGATGTTAATTATGTATATTAATCCCATTTTATTTGCAGTATAATTTTCAATTTTTTGTATATGCATTATACAATTCTACATCTAATTTTACTCTTAAAATTGATGATTTCGGCATGAGTAGATAAACTTCTTGTTTATTTTATAATGAAATTAAGAAAAAAACTATAAAAGATTTGTTTAAGTAGTACATAGTTATTCATTTATATAACATTAACAAATATTTAATTTAAATTCATAACATATTTTAAATTTATGAAATAAAAGTTCATCAGAAGTATTTTCACTTTGAGAAATTTGAGAATAGAATTTTTAATATTGAATTATTTTATTCTTATAATAAAATTTGACCTTTTATGAAATTTAACTATTCTTGATTATTCAGAGCAAATGGAATGATCATTTTAAATGGATATGAACAAAATAAGAAAAAATTTTATTTTAAATTTCCATTCATATGACCAAACTTAAAAACTAATATTGCATTGCATCATTAAGTAAATAAATACTATTTCATGATAGTGGAATAAGTGAATATTTTCTTGTTTAAGTAGAAGTTACTGAATTGTTTAATTTAGTTTGTTACTGTGTAATTCATATTTATGTGTGAAAAATGAAAATATTGAAAAAAAATTGTATAAATATTAAATTTTAACAGAATGATTTTTTTTTCATTTAAATGATATATTAAATTTTTTTTAATTTAAATTAATAACTTATTTATATAACATAAAGGGGAACTGCTGGTATGTTACTTGTATATTTCTATCTTTAATATGAGATTTTTTTTAATAAGTTAGCATGCTGTGTAAAATATTAAATATTTTAAATTTACCTGCATTTATTGTAATATTATATTAAAGCTGCTTTTAACAAATAATATTGTTAATTTTTTTTATATGGCATTGTGTTGCATGGATACATCACTGTATAAATTTGTATTTTGCTTTCATGTATAGAAAATATACTTTTTAAAGGATATATATGTATTTAAAATTGAATCTTTAAAGCTCCATGTCTCTTTATATTGTTGATGTATGTGTGTGTTGCTTATTGTCGTCTCTGCTTATTACTTACCTATTACTATTGGTTCTATTTTCTTAAATCATTTCTACTTCTGTGTCTTGTGGCTTCTTCGTCATCTCTCATGACTCGTGAAACATATTCAGGAGGTAAACATTTAGCAACTAGCATGAAAAGTTTTTTTATGCACTTGAAACAAATGAAAATGCATGCACCGTTAAATTATGAGTTTATAGTGTTTGACAAATTGCTAAAATAGGTATAATTTATAATGTGCTTGCTTATTTTATTTACTTGTTTCATCTATAAACATTTTTGAATGAAATGTTTGCTTGATATGTAGAATTTTTCACTTAATTTTCTTGTACCGAATGAGAAATTTAGTTTGTAGAAATGTAACCCTTCATTTCTCCAGATAAAGAGCACATTCCAATTTTGAGGTTTTGCTTTCCCTCTTCCTCTCCTCCCATCTACTAATAAATATATTATAATTAATAATAATATAATATATATTATAATTAATAATTATAATATAAAATATATTATAATTATGTGGAGTTAAATGCATTAAAAACTAATAGGAACTTCATTGAAGTTTAAACACTCAAATATTATTGGAAATTTCTACATTTGACTTCAAGATTTTTTTTTCACAGAAATTAAACACTTAGGATCATAAAACTTATGAAATTATGCAAAAACTCTTTCACTTATTTCTTATTTGTGCCTATTAAGGAAAAATTCAAATTTTTTTTATAAATATAATAAAAAAAATTTTATTTCTTAATATTTATAAAATAACTTCAAATTTTATCGGGAAAAAAAGGCTAAGTATCACTTCAATCCTATAAAAATATACAGATTTTTAAAAGTGTTTTATATTTGAAAGTATTAAATTAACTTTTATTTTAAAAATTTCAGCAAATATTTTAGTAATTATTATTCTATGCATGAACATAAAAAAAAAATTTATTTCCAAATTCATTTAAATAATTAAGACAAAATGAAATTAAAATAAATGCGACACTTAATTTTAACTATAAATTTATTGTCAAAGCCTGCATCTCCTTGTAATTTTGGACATTTGCATGCTTTTTATTGTGTGCTAAAAGATGTCTTTTCATAATTCTAATAATATAAATTTTTACCAAAATTATAAAACTTTTTTCCTGTTTAGTGTAATTTTTTTTTATTTTTTTAAACTTGATAATGTTTTTAAGAATGAAAATGTTATGCTAAAAAAAATGCTTGACATTTGTCATTGACTGTTGTTAAAATTATGAAACATTGAATGGAAGAGTTATCCTATAATTCCACATAGATTAGATAAGATGAAACATATAACACTTTTTAAAGTTATACAAATAGAGAAAATTATGTAAATTAAAGTGTAATTTTTTTAAACTTTAACTATATTAAAGTTTTAAGTTATTTGTTATAATTTTTAGTGCAATATTTTTTACATAAATTGCAAAAAATTTTAAATTGTTAAATGAGCCTATTTGTAATAAACTTTGCTGCATTTTCAATAAAGAATTTTCATTTCTAACTCAACAATAAAGTATAGCACTACATAAAATTTGATACATTTGAAAGTTGTACTCTTTTTCTGTACGATTACTTTGTTAAAAATTCATCTTAATTTCATGCACTTTTAGCCAAACTATTTCTATTTTTACATAACCAATTTTAATACTTAAATTGCTAGTTTTTAAAAAATAACATTTTGTGTGCAGAAAATAGAAATGCATTAACTTAAAACATTAAGCATAAAATGCAAGCTAAATTTCCTAATTTTTCTTCTCATAATATTTTTATAAAAAATCTAAAAGAAAAAGATAACATAATTTTTAAAGCATTTTTTTCAAAATGTTAAATAAAAAAAAATATCTTGTTAATTTATGTATTGGAATAGTTTTTCATATATGCAAAATAAAATAAAACATTATAATAATGAATTTTTTCAATTTTTTTAGCAACTTGAAAATGTGGAAAATAAAGAAACTTTGATTCAAGATTACACAGAAAAATTGAAAAAGAAAATTAATGCAAAGAATTTGCGTCGTTATGTGGAATCGTATATGAAGTATGCTTCCTTACTGTATTTTATTTTCATTTATATTAAATAAAAAAAATTATCATTTTAAACTTAAAATACTTCTACGTTTTTGCTTGCATTAAGATGGGAAAAATTATTTATTATTCGTAATGCTTATTTTAATTTTTAAATTATAATTAATTTGCAAATTAATTTAATTCTTCTCATTTTTTGGTTTAAAAAAAATACTTTTTTACTTTTAGTTTTCACTTTTCTTTATTCTTCATTTATATTTTAAAATAAAATCCTGCTATGAAAAATTGTTTTCTTAAAAATTCAGATATGCATTTAATATTTTAAAAAGATAATAAACTCTTTATTTTTAATTTCAGTCGTAAGGACATTACAAGTGCCATTGAAAGCAATCTTAAGTGAGTATATATGAAATAAATGGTTCAATGCTTTAATTATGTGCTGAATAGTTTCTACTTTTTAAAATATGCCTTTCATAAAAGTAACAATGACATAAAATATAGAGTTACATTCACATTTATTTTAAGTCTTTATTCAGTTATTTTTAAATATTCATGTTCACACTGTTTAAAATTTAAAATATGTGTATGTAAATAAATTTTTTTATTGCTTATTAGATATTTTAATTCATAATATATCCTTATTAGATATTTTAATTCATAACATATCCTTATTAGATATTTTAATTCTTATTAAATATTTTACTATCCTACAATATTTTAAGACAGTACTAATGTTGCTTATTAGTATTAAAGGTGAATATATTAATAAAAATAATAAATTTTATTTTACATTTTAGTTTAACTTGCTCATATAAATTATTATCAATTCTTTTGAATTTCAAATATTTGAAAACTATTTCTAAAACTCCTTGTAATTTAACTTCTAGTTTTGAAAAAAAAAAAAATAAAAAAAAAAAAATTTAAGCTAAGTTAACTTATAAAATATTTTCTCTAATTTTGCTTTAATTTGTTTCCGCATGAATAATTTTCATCTGAATTGGAAATTTTATTATAATTCTTTTTTTGTTATCAGCTATTTTGGTTTTGATTTTTTTTTTTTTTTTTTTTTGTTATTTATTGTTGAAACTATTTCAGAACAATGGATGTTCTATTGGTTAGTGGTGGAAGAGCTGCACATCTCCAGGCCGTCCAAAATCTTTATGGTCGTATGGATAAACAAAAGACGTCATTTCTTAAACTGGACAGTGTAGGAGATGTCTTTGCACAAGCAGTGAGTGCTAAACTTCTGTTTTGTAGTTCAATAACAGTTCAAAGGAAAACATTTTGATTTCATAATAAAGACAAATTAATTAAATTTAATATTATGAGGTAAAGGAAGATTGGAAGACGATTTTGGAAGTTTTTATCTAAGCTACTACCATTTTTTGAAGCCTGATGCAATGTTGATTGGCATTGGGGGATACAGGTATTTTATGATGTCCTGCAACATCTAATTCTATAATTTCTATAATCATGCCTCTGATTAGATCAAACTTCTATGCTGCCCAATTTGTCAATTTAAGCTATTCCACAAATCTTCAGTAGGTGATAAATCTCGGGTTTAATTAGGCAAATGAAGTGTGTGAATATTGATGTGTGTGGCCCAGCATGCTCCGGTTGGAAAATGACTGTTAAAAAAAAAATCCTGTTATATAATTATTTTTAAAAGTAAAATTGATAATGAGATGAAACACTAGAAATGCTGCGGTAACTTGTGCGTCTCTAGTCTACATAATTAAATATTTATATTTGACTTGTAATTTGATAATAGCTAAATAAGACTCAAATATATCATATTGGAATGAATCGGAATCTTTAGTGTTTTTGATTTAATAAAGAATTTCCTCGTTAAATCAGAGAATAATTATAAACCTCGAAATTTATGATAACTAACCTATATATATATTTTTTTTTAAGTTCTTTTATATTCTTTGTTACTGTTTCCATTTGCTTAAAGGGGATTGAATGTCTATTGCTAGCAAATGCAATGACTTTTTTTAACACAATTTGATTACCACTTTGTTGTATGCATTATATTTATTTATATTATAGATATTGATAAATATTCGTTTTATGCTTTGTTTAAGTAATAATAGTTAGAAGTTCTTTGCAAAACCTCAAGATCATTTAATTACAGAATTGAAATTCAAAATTAATTTTTTTAAAGTTTATTGAATACTGTGTTTTGTTTGAATTGAAGATTTAAAAACTGGATATTGCAATATAAATGTAATATTTTAAAGAGTAACAGAATACATTATTTATATAGAAATATTACGAATGTTAATTATTATTAAAAAATAAAATTTTAGGTATAAAATTTCATTTCTTATTTTTCCAGCCTGAGAAGTTATCACAAAGCCTGTTGTTGTTTGTCAAAGGACTTGGCTATTGTAAGTATTTTAAAATAGTTTGTTTAATTTTAATTTAACTGTATAGCATTGATCATAATGGGCATGAAATGATTTTTTAATAATTGTAATTTTCTATTGCCTACAAAAAGAGGTATTAAATAACTTGAAAAATACATCATTTATATTTAAACTGAATTTTAGACTCATTTTTATAATAAATGGTTTTTATATTATTGTTGATTAAAGCCTAAATGTATGAAGTCTTGTTATTAGTATAATATGAATTATTAAATTCAAATTAGTAATTTTCAAAAAATAATTTATATGTATTCTGCTAAAATTATTACTTAAGAAGGATTTAACTTTTCACCATAAAATAAAATTAGAGAAATTATTTTAGATACTACTTTGTAGCTACAATCTGTAGAAACATATGTATTTAATGTTATGTGACTTTATAGCTATCAAAGTATATAAAAAAATTATTATGAGATAAATTTGTTATTTGTTACATATCAAGTGCTTTTTGGCTTTAAATTTGAAGATCAATTGGGAAAACTAGTATTTAAATATTTATTGAAAAGTTTAAATATGCTTTCTAATAATTTACAAAAGAGATGTATTATTATTTTTCACTAATAGCTGCAGGCATACATTACTGAATGAAATAAAAATGCCATGAATAGTGTGTGTGGCATATGGTTTTTGTAGTCAGACTGATATTAGTTGTGTAGAATTATAAAATGAAAAGTTTGTGCTCATTAAAATAATTTTACTAAGGTGATTATGATTAATTTAAAACTTTTATTCATAAAATTATATCTTAGTTTCCTATAGTAACTGTAAATAATTAAATTTTAAGCATAATTTGAAATGCATTTTTGCAAGGCTGCATTGGATACCACTCCATCAATATAATTTTGTCATTGATTAAATATATAACATTTCAATTAAAGTATGTTTCCTACTTAATTGGATGACATTGGCAATGTTTTGAGCTTGTAATTTCAAATATAGGATGCATAGTGGATTGGATATTTAAAATCAGAAGCTAAGCTTGAAAGCTGAGAAAGAGAAGTTGAACTGAAATTCCTGTATGTGCCAAAAATGGGCATGGTAAATAGAAGTTCATTGGAAATGTTTGTTTCTAATTGTAGTGGCACAAAGAGGATGTAATGTAGTCCCTTTAGATACATTCAATTTGATACATATCTGTTGTTCCAATGGTTAATGACCTCAGGAGCAAGTTTCTACAATTGGGAAACATTGTTGAACAATAAATTTGAGATGTACAATAATTTCCTATCATGGGTTATTCATTAAAAAAAAAAAACTTTAGAATTTCTCAGTGATGTTTGTGTAATTTCTGGTAGTATTGAGGAAAATTTCTAAAGAAATATTGTTTGAATGGGAGTTTATCTGAAGTTTAATAGATGAAACTTCGTTAAGAGAAAGAAATAGGTTTTTCTTTTTGAAATAAAATGATAATTTTATAGGAGCTGCTTATAACTGAAAGTAGTTGCATACTAATTGTAAAAATACATGTTATATGTCAGTGGGTACAAGTGGACCAGGAATGAAGTATCAAGTAATTAAAAATACTTTCTAAAAATTTATTTATTTATATTGCTATGATTTATTTATTTATATTATGCTTATATTTTTAGTTTTTATCAGAGTTCTGGCATGGCATGTTTTTTTCATACGACTTGTGCCATTTTCAACGTGTGATAAATTAATTACTTAAATTAATTAATTTATTATTTTAGCATTGAAAAATTTCATCCACTGTCCTTATTTCAAAAGCTATGTCAGAGAAAATAAGTGAACAGGCATACCAAGATTGTTTTATTTTTATTGCCAAAAATCATAAGTGTGGATTATTCGTTGTATCAAATTTATAGACAGGAAATTGTGGCAAAATGCTATCCAATGGTATATTTACATTGCTGTGTGGCAGAATGCTATCCAGTGGTATATTTATATTGCTGTGTGGCAGAATGCTATCCAGTGGTATTTGCATTGCTATGTGGTAGAATACTGTCCAGTGGTATCTTTACATTGCAATGTGGTAGAATGCTATCCAGTGGTATCTTTACATTGCAATGTGGTAGAATGTTATCCAGTGGTATCTTTACATTGCTATGTGATAGAATGCTATCCAGTGGTATCTTTACATTGCTATGTGGCAGAATGCTATCCAGGTGGTATATTTACATTATTATGTAGCAGAATACTGTCCAGGGTATATTACATTGCTACGATGCAGAATGCTATCTACTAGTATATTTACGTGACATATGCTAATGGTGTTTTCCTTCTGTTTGCTAGTGACCTCTGTGACGATGCCAGGTGTGGAGCGACAGCGTACTTTCTCTGGGGGTGATCCCAAGTCTCTAGGAGCCATAGGGCGACGGCGCACTCTCTCTATGGAGGAGTACGACATGCCACGGCCGAGACGCCTTTCCCTTACCATACCTCAGAAGTGAAGTTATCTGCCGTCACGCTTCTTGGCATCACAGTCTCAGGGGACTGTGATAACTCTCTTTATGCAATTAACATAACAAAAAAAAAATATTTCATGAGGAAGCTTTATGAATCAGTAGGCAGCGATTATTGTGGTATTGTTAAAAAAAAAAGTAAACTTTCCTTTCGGACACATTGCGTTTAGGGAAGTTTTGGGATCTGACGCAATTTTTGGGTCATAATGTATATATTTATATATATTTGATTGATGATAAGTGGCCGAAACTTTCAGTCACTAGCGGATATAGAATTAGTATTTTTTTTTTTTTTTTCCTTGTTGAAGTTGGTGGTTTGTAATTTTTTGAATTATTAAAAGTTAGGGACCTCTGAAACTTTTTTTCCTTTAAAAAAAATATATATTGTTTTAAATTGTAAAAGTTTTTCTAAATGTTTTACACGTTTTTTTCCAATATTTTGCATTTTTTGTCTTAATAGCAGAATTTTAATAAATATTTTTGTGTTGTATTGTCATTGTTTAGTGTATTGCAAAAATGTCATCCTCATAGATTGTCATTGACATACAGAGATTCAAACATTTATTTGCATTATTATTGATTTTTAACAAAAAAAAAAAATTATTATTATTTAAAATAATTTGATATATTTTTATTTTAACTACTGAAATTATATAAATTTTATTTATAAATAAAATTTTTAAATTATTTAAAATTTCCTTCAATAAAACAGCTTTATTAATGAGCTGAAATTTTTATTTTAATTTTTAAAAAAAAATTAATGTTAGAATCTCTGCTCATCCAATCCTAAGTGCTTTTGTGAAATGCTATTGCAAACTGTCTCATTTACTCGAAATGTTGCGAGAGATTCAATATTGAACATGTCTCGGGATTTTTTATGGGAAGTGACCCTTACCACAATTATATTAATTTGGCTATTCCTACATTTGAAAAGAAAAAAACACTTTTTTGAATTTTTATTGTAGCAAATGTTAAATGTCTCCCAATACTATAATTGTGTAGCGAGAAAGAATAATCGATGATCAGTAGATTAGTTTTCAGGTGGCAGATTTAGCACTTGTACTATTTCAGGTTACATGCTATTATTATCACATTGCAATTTCATGCATCATAAAACATTGTTTAAACATGGAGGAAAAAAATCCATTTTTCAATTTTTGCTTCAATAGATTGCTTTTAAGCAATTTAAATTATTTGAAGTGTTATAATAAAACCGTTCAATTTGGCAATAGAGAAAAATAAACCCAAGTACCTTGAATATTGCACATTAAATGTATAGATGCACTTTCATTGTGGAAAAAAAAAAAAGAAAAGTCATCATTTTCCGTGTTTTAAAAATGCAGCAAAATATTTCATGTTTTGTATGGCATCGGAAGAAACCTGCTTCATCCTTTAAGATACATTTACAATTGTTTAGCTTTGTACTATTTAGTATGTTGAAAATGTATAATACTTAATTACAATTAATATTCACATACTTGTTATATCTAAAAAGAATAAAATAGTGTTGGCTTTAAGAAATTTTGCTTAAGGAATTTATGAATAGTTTTATTCGACAGATTATTTTAGAATATCTTACAATTTATATGCTGTCAATTTTAGAAAAGTTTTATTATTATGGATTAATATAGCGAGTTTATTATATATGTTTGTGAACATTTATGAATCAATTGAAATCGTGAAAATGTATTCTATTCTTAAATCTTTATTTTAAATTATTTGGAAACATTTTTAATAATTTTTTTTTGTATGTATCGAATTAAAATTCACACATTTCAGTGTGTTAAAATATTTACTTTTATCAATTTTTTTTTTCAAAAATTTCATGATTATTCTTAATGATGGAAAAAAAAATTGCACAAATTTTATATCCAATTTCTTTTAGACCTTTTATAAAATTTGTAAATACTTATTTCTAAAAGTTTTATATAAAGTATTTTTTTCTTTCTTATTGTAATAGAAATATGCACATCATGTGTTCTATAATACTGCTTAAATCTTGAAAATGTTGTTTGGCAGGTAGAAACAGTGCCCAATATAAACATGTGCCAATATTTTATTTCTGATAAATATGTTTATTTATTCATTTGCAGGCTTAAAAAAAATAATAAAATGTTTTGTTCTTCAATAATTGTCTGTATTTCTTTAAAGATTCTTTATTGATGATTCTTTCCCTCCAACATTTAAAACTGAAAAGAGAGAAACATTTATATCATATTTATGTAAATTAATCAAAAATGTTATAGTGAAAAACATTTAGTATAATATGCATTTTTATCTTTTTAGTTTTACAACTGTAATGATTTATCATTGGTTTTATTGATACCAAATTTGACTCCTATTCCTACATCAGAAAATATTTCTTTACTATTAGT
Organism: Caerostris darwini; assembly: GCA_021605075.1. Classification (NCBI taxonomy): domain Eukaryota; kingdom Metazoa; phylum Arthropoda; class Arachnida; order Araneae; family Araneidae; genus Caerostris; species Caerostris darwini. Next base: position 133,038 of record BPLQ01013048.1, on the reverse strand, counting down.
GCATTTTACTATTACTTTTCTAAATGTTTATGAAAAAACGTTGAATTTAACTATTAAAGTTTAATACCTTACTTTAAATACAGTCTAAGAAGAAGAAAGATAAAAACACACACACACAAAGGAGTTATGCCATCGACAGATTTTCGTCTTATTTATATTTATGTGTCTGAAATTTGTGTGTGTGTTTCATTCAGATGTAGCTTCATATAGTAAAGCAACCTATTAGGCAATACCAATCAGTTACCTTAGGCCATTTATGCTATCTATAATCTGCTGTAACATTCATTATTTGTACAGTTGATAAATTTCTTGCCAAACTCTTCAATATTAGTTATATAGGCGAAATCGTGTTACGATCAGAGGAGCCTGTTCACCGAACCTCAAATATGCTTTATTGGAAGAAAGATTGAAGATTGTCTGGAGAGAAAGAGGAAAAAATTGACAGAATAATCAATCACGAAAACAATTGGAAGAAATTACTGTTCTATGTTGGACACTATCTTATTGAACATAAGGTTTGGTTTATCACTCTAGTCATTTTTTTACACTTTAGGCTAATTAGACCCGGACCTACAATTTAACGTAGATTTCAAACCTGAAGCCTGTGATACCAAAGGCCAGAGCCATCAGTTGGCCATCAGGCTGCGTGATATATAAGAGACGGAAGTTAACTATTATTGTTAATCAAAATATAAAGCAAATTATGATATACAGTTATTGATCAGAAAAGAAAATACAAAAGAATGCGGATATACTACCATAAGCTAATATTGCTTAACTAAGAGGTTCAGTATTAAATGAAATGACGCCTCACAATAATTACTGGTTATTGGACGATATGTTACATGATAATCAACTTAATATTTAACCGCTGTCCTGAATAACTGAAAACAATTTTATTCGATTGATTTCTAATAAAGCCACTACCATTGCGCATAGATAACGGGATAAAAGGGGCTGATCTAGGTCGAATTAATATAAATTGTACGTATCGCTTTTAATAATTGCTTGCTTTTAAAATGATTCGAATCGTAAAGTCGCGTCTAAATGTGAAACATTTAGTCGGACTTTCGTCTGTACCGGGTGTTACAGTTTGAACCTCATCCCATTCTTACGAGTCGGCTTTCAATCGCATTTCGAAAAGTCATAACACTTTTAGTCGATGATTGATCAAGTCCTTGAAAGCTGGCAAACGAAATTGCGTATGATTTAAATCCTAATCCGTATGCGTTTTGATTTAAATCCAAACCGATTTGGTGTACGGTTGTCAAAACTTTCGTGTGCTTATAACATAAATGCAAATGATTAATTTAAAAGTAACTCTCAAATATTTTAATAATTGTAGATGTTGTTTTTGGAATTAACTATTGATTGGCAACATTATTATGACGACAGATTGTGACTAGAGTTTAAAAAATTTAATGTTTCGTCATTGAGTTTGTGGTTTTATTATTTTAATCAAGCAAAGTTGGTAAGTTTTTATTTGCATTTTGTATTAATACTCCAACTGGGATCCAACAACTGGTGACTCGGAGACGCTCGACTCGATTAATTAAGATGACCACGGATTGTGAAAGTACTTACTTTAATGGAAGCCGAAGCAAATAAAGTAAGTATTAAGGGGACCCGGTGGTCTATCGCCCGTGAATTCGATGAGTTTTCAGAATTTTTTTTTTTTTTAATGAAAGCAATGAAATTAAAATTATTAAACTTTATAGATTTATTATTTAAACTTTATAGATATATTAAATCACTTTAATAGTATACAAAAAAATTATAATTAAAAACGTTTATGTAGTTAAGGAGTGGCGCTGAAGTTGGCCTCCTCATAAATATGGACCTGGGTGGTGGGTCAAGTTTTGGCTCTTTCACTTATCTGTAAACAAAAAAAAAAGGAAAAACATTTTCTGATCGGTATGAGTGTAGTTATCGCAGGAACTAGAATAAAAAAAAATTGACAAAATGGCGCGTTGTTAAAAAAAAAACAGTCTGTTTTCTGTATGTAAATTTCATTCTGTTTCGTATGTAAAAATAAGGGTACTTACGTATTAACGCCGCCGCAGCTACAGATTTGGCGGTTTTTAAGTGGCGCCAATCTACACTTAAAATTTTTGTGACAAATCATAAAATATATAAAACACTTTATTTAAAATCAAAACACTTTCAAAATTCAAAACACTTTATTTAAAAAAAACAAAGTAGTCAATCGGATTTCGGTGGAAAATGGGCCGATATAGAGGTTAACATAGATTCAAAACAGTCTCTATTTTTTGGAGCATTAGCGCAACTTCTGCTGCGGTGACGTTAATATGTAAGTACCAAAATAAGAAGTATTCAACGTAAAAACTTTTTTCTAGCGATAGGTACTGGTGTACTGAATAACATAGTAAAATTTGAGACGAATCGGCCGAGTAATTTTTTTTTTTTTTCCCCTCACACTGTGAGGAAAAAAGTAGTTTTGAAATAAATGAGTTTGGATTTTAAGGTAAGATATTCTCAATAGAGATCTGTTGTAACATCAGTTACCGTTTTGGTGTCGGTGAGTTAGAAGTTATTCAACGCCTAACATATATTGCTTTATTCTGCGAGTTCACCAGATATGGCATGTACGAGGCATTATTGGACGACAAATTGAGTTTTATCAACAACCTACTAGCACTATTCATTGCTGATTTGACTAACCATGAGCATGGATGTCCATCCCACAAAATTACGTGCGACATAATGCATGTGCTTTTGTACGCTTGCATTAAAAACTGTAGACTACAGAGGTTATTAATGTACTTCTATTTCATATTTAAAATGGCTCTTCTCATGAATACTTTAACTTGTGACCTTATAATTTTATTTAAATATAAATATGTTGTCCGGACAAATGGTTTACCTAAATTCCATTCCTCTAATTAATTTTTTCTTCATGTTGGAATTTCATTTTCCATCAGTGTATTTTCAGAAATAGCCACTATATAATTTAATAGCATCAACTTAAAAAAAAAAAATTTTAGGCAAAAAAATAATTTTTAACCCAAGGTAGAAACAGGTAGGTTTATTTGTTAGTAGGTTGTAGTAGTAGGTTTATTTGCAAATTTAGGCTATTCCTTTTGACTTAGATTGGAAATATATTCGACTATCTTGCATTTTGTGTAACTACTTTTCATAATAAATTTGTGATACATATATTTGAACATCTTTCCTTTGGATAACAAGAAGGAAAATAATTTAGTAAAACGATAAATTTTAATTCTGCAAAATTATCAGTAAAAATTAAAATGGCACATTAATTTTTATCTTATATATTTAGCATGTTATAATTTTTATGAGTACAGATAACCCCCAGATAACAGTTGTTTAGGAGGATTAGGATTATAAATACGTTCTGACATTAGGGAATTTTGTAAACAAAGCAGAAATCTATACTTGGTTAATACTGATATAATTTTCGGATAATTGTCGCTTTATATTACTATTTGTTTCATTTAAACACTTTCGAAATCTAAAAGAAAACCATTTTTTTACATTATATCACGAATGAAATGTTGAAAATTTTTCTTGCAGAACAAGCGTAAACAATATGTTCAAAGTTGTTTTTTATAATTAAAAACAAACAATAACCAGTTTAGATGTTTGATGAGGCGTAGACGACAGATCTGTTGGATCTGACGCTGATCTATTGGTGAATGGTTACAATTTTCCAATACTTCGTAACTAGGGATTGCAATATCGGACCAAAAGTTCAATACCGGTATTCGGTATCTTTTAGATCTTAATATCGAGATACCGGTAGTAGAAATTTTAGAAAAAGAAAGAAAACGCAGGTGGGTTTTTTGTTTTATTTGCCAGGTTTATTAGAGAATGTAAATATCACAAAAAAAAAAAAAAAAAAAAAACACTCGAAATAGCAAACCATCTAACGCTGTCATTTTACTTATAATTTCATCCAAATTATCTTTTTTTTTTTTTCAAAATTATCTAAAATCCCTGGTGGCTCGGGCTTAGAAACTGTGCTTAAGTTTGTATCTTCAAAGCAATTAGATTATTTCCTTCTTAACAAATTTGTATCATGTTTCGTTTTTAAATGTGTATGGAATCCGTATGTACTTCCGTATGTAAATCCGGATGTACTTCCTCCATTCACTTTAATAAATCTTGAACATTACATAATCTTGAACATACATCTTACATTGTGCCACCCTATTCTTTTCATCCTATAAATAAGGAAACCAAACCGAAGTATTATCAACTGATTTTTTATGTTATTTAAAGTTATTCTTATTCATTATGATGGAGTATTATTTATGAGTATATATATAATAAATTTGAAAAATATTTTGAACTCTAAAGTATGATATGTAAATACAATGTGAATAACAATCTCACCAATTTAAAAAATATCGAAATATTACACACTTTCTTCACAACTACAACTTTGTCTTCACAGATAAGAATTTCTAGTTTTCAGATAAGAATAAGAATTCACGGATAAGAATAAGAATTTCACAGTTAAGAATTCTAAATTTCTAGTAAATACCGAAAAAACGGTATTTAAACTTGTGATTACAAAATTATATAAATGGCTCAAAATACCAGTATTCGGTATTGCAATCCCTATTCGTAACTTATACACTACTGGCCATTAAATTTGCTACACCAAGAAGGCGGCATACTATAGACGTGAAATTTAAACGACAGGAAGAAGGTGCTGTGATATGCAAATGATTAGCCTTTCAGCACATTCAGGCAAAGCAGGCGCCAGTAGCGACACTTACAATATGTTTAAATGAGGAAATTGTTCAACCGGTTTCTCATACACAAATTGCGTTTGAACGTTGTTGCCTGGTGAAAAGTTGTTGTGATGCCTCGTGTAAGAAGCAGAAATGCGTACCAGCACGTTTCTGACTTTGATAAAGGTCGAATAGTAGCGTACCGGGATTGCGGTTTATCATATCGCAGTATTGCTGCTCGCATCAGTCGAGATTCAATGATTATTAGCAGAATATGGAATCGATGGCTTCAGAACGGTAACACGGAACGCCGTGTTGGATCTCAACGGTCCCCTATCACTAACAGCCGAGAAGACAGTGTTATCTGCATGGCCTTAAGGGATCGTGTAGCCACGTCACGAGCCCTGAGTCAAGAATTTGGGTCGTTTGCAAGACAACAAGTGTCTGCACGAACAGTTCGACGACGATTGCAGAAGCATGGATTCTTAGCTCGGAGACCATGGCTGCGGCTACCCTTGACGCTGCATCACAGACAGGAGCGTCTTCAATGGTGTGATCAACGACGAATCTGGGAGCACGAATGGCGAGACGTCATTTTTCAGATGAATCCATGTTCTGTTTACAGCCTCAAGATGGCAGCATCCATGTTTGGCGGCATCGTGGTGAACGCACATTGGCAGCGTGCATTCATCATCGTTATACTGGTCCATCACCGGGCATGATGGTATGGAGTGCTATTGGATACACGTCTCGGTCACCTCATGTGCGCACTTCGTGACCTCTTGCTCGTTGACGGAACTTTGAACAGTGCACGTTACATTTCCGGTGTGTTACGACCCGTGGCTCTACCCTTTATTCGAGCCCTGCTAAACCCTACGTTTCAGCAGGATAATGCACGACCGCGTGTTGCCAGTATTGTATGGACCTTCCTTAATACGGAAAATGTTCGGCTGTTGCTCTGGCCAACACGTTCACCAGATCACACGCCAATAGAAAATGATCTGGTCCATAGTTGCCGAGCGACTGGCTCGTCACCATACGCCAGTCACTACGGTTGATGAGCTGTGGCATCCTGTTGAAGCTGCATGGGCACCTGTACATGCCATGCAATCTCAGTTTGACTCAACGCTCAGGCATATAAGTATTGTTATTACTGCCACAGGTGGTTGTTCTGGATACTGATATCTCAGGATCTATGCACCCAAATTTCTTGAAAATTTAATCACTTGTTTTTTCCAGTATGATATATTTGTCCAATAAATGTCATTTTGTAATCTACATTTCTTCCTGGTGTAGGAATTTTAGTTGCCAATAATGTAGTTTGCAATTATTTTCGTACGGACTTAAGGAAACGCAACATAAACAAAAAGCAATTTAAGAAGTATAACATTGATCACTTTTCTTTGTTCTTTTTTCGTGTGTACTTTTTAATACGCTTTTATTAGTTTCACTTGTATGTGTGTTTGTTTGTATGTAACTGACTCTTTGGGCTCGATTTTGCCGTACTTTAAGCGATCAGATTTAATTTAAACGTTGTAGACTTATTTTATTGTCGTCTGTTTTTGATAAATTTATTATCTCATCATGATTAGGATCGCCAGGATTAGTGATTTTATTTTAACTTATGAAGAGTACTTTCATTCTACATGGGTTAAATTGTTCAGTAAAGACATTCAAACCTATGTGGGACAGCGGCACAACGGATAACGCGCCTGACTACGGATCAAGAGATTCCCTGTTCGAATCCTGGCTGGCTCGACATATTAGCATTTAGGCTTTGTTTTACTCGCAATTAAATTATTGTAAGAACTATAGTTCCAGTCCTCCGCACCGGGACCTCATTTAAATATTATAGTTTAAAAACACTAAAAAACACGCTTTTAGAGTTAATCAAACTAAAAAGTAAAAAATAATTGTTAATATAAGAATAAAATTACTGATAAGGAGAAAATGAATGTCACTGTTCTAAAAGCGTGGGGTGCTCGATATCAATCGTTATAATTTTTCACTAGTTTCATTCCGAAATGCAGAATTAGTTTTAAAATGTCATACACAGCACCCCACGCTTTTAGAACAGTGACATTCATTTTCTCGTCAGTCATTTTATTCTTATGTTAACAATTATTTTTTACTTTTTAGTTTAACTCTAAAAGCGTGTTTTTTAAACTATTAATTTATTATGAAAGCAGCCACCACACAATGCAACTGCGATATCTATTATAAACGATTTTCATAAAATCACATTCTGATCTATAAATAGTACAGAAAAGATTTTGTATAATATTGAATTCAAGGTAGAAGTGATCTAGATGTTGGATTGAAACTATGCTGTAGTAGGTAAATGTGTACCCTTCCAACACAGATATCAATCTGAAATTGGTTAGGCGGAGAAATCTAACTGAAGAAACAAATAAGAAGTTGTCTAACTGAAAAACATGGGAACTCCTGTTTCTACGACGGTGATTCAGCATAACTCAAAACAAATTGCTGATAAAAAAGAAGTTACTGATTTCAAGGAAGGACACAATTAGTGCTTCAGGTCCATTAAAAGAAATGGAATAAGTATGGGTACACGCAATAGATTTGCCTAAAAGCTATCATCAGCAGAAGGTCTTAGAATTTCGTTGGTTTGTCATTCAATGTCGAAAGACACGTCATCTTTGAGTTAGAACAGATTGCAAATATGCAAGAAATGCCTCTTCAATTTAATGTACCAAGTAACAGAACTACTAATAAGTGGGAGAAGACTTTATCTATGAAAACAAGTGAACATGTAAAGAGCTATTATACACTTGTTCTAACTGGATGTGGCCACGGAACCAAACTTCTTCTCATGCTGATTTTTAAAGCCAAAACAATATTAAAAGATATTTATTGAGGAATATTGTCCATGTTCATGATAAAATTGGATAGATCAGAAAGGAATGAAAATCTAGTTTGACTAAGATTCGGGTGGAATATAGGTGGCAAACCTGCTCTATTGCTATTTGGTCAATTTAGGGTACACTTAACAGAAAACACAAAGACGACTGTAGCAGAAAACAAACTTGCCATCCTATCTGTAAACTTCACATCAATTTAATATCAGCGATATTCACAACCAACCCTTCAAAGCTGGCAACAAACAAACAAAATCAATGAAGTCTTCCGTGTACAATTTGCATAGTTCCAATAAGCATAGTAGCTAAAATGCTTCGTTCATCAGGCCCAATAGTCCCCCTTATTAATCTTAAGTATGAATATTAATTAGTATATTTGTTAAATATGCCTTTAGGGTTCCAATATTAAATATATGTATAGTTTGGAATATGAAAATTTACGAACAAGAAAATGTATACTTAAAAGAAAGACTTTTATAATTTTTTTTATCAATGAAATCTTCTGAGTACAATTTGATGCCAACTGGAAGAGTGAAGAAACCAACTATAAAAGTTTGTCAATTTAAGGTACACTTAACAGAAAAGACAAAGAAGATTGCAGCAGAAAACAAACTTGCCATCATATCTGTGAACTTCACATGAATTTAATATCAACAATATTGACGAATTGATACCTAAACTCTTCAAACCTGATATGAGAGACAGACAAAATTAATGAAGTCTTCTCAGTATAATTGGATGCCAACTGGAAGAGTGAAAAACCAACTGCAAGAGAAGTTTGTCAATTAGGGGTCAATTTAGGCTACACTTAACAGAAAACAAACTTGCTATCATATCTATAAGCTTCACATCAATTTAATATCAACAACAAACCCTTCAAACCTGACATGAGAGACAAACAAAATCAATGAAATCTTCCGAGTACAATTTAACTCGAAAAGTGAAGAAATCAAATATAAGAGAAGTTTGTACTTGGGTGGAAAGATCCCAGGATAATGTGAAGATTGAGATCGTTGTCAATTCATTTAACAAGGCAGCTGCAAAAACTGCGAAAAAAATGTCCATGACTTAAGGCTCGTGCTCACCAAGGCGACAAGATGCAAGCGAAAAAATTTGACCAATCGCTAGCCTCACCGTGGTCGCCTGAAACCGGTTTGCGGCTTGGAGTTGCCCAACTTTCAACTCGAAGCGGTTTTTCACTAGGCGTAATGCTATTTCTGACGTTTCGCTGTGAAGGGGTCGAAAAAATTTTGTCGCTTGCCTCTTGAATCTTCACGTCTCTCGCCTTTACAGCTACTAATTATATTAGTTTTCTGTCTTTCTCTCTACTCAGAATCACTGTATGTGTACAATAGGGGTTAGTAAAAACACTTTTAACAGTTATTTAATATGAAATAATATATTTTTATGAAATTTAATTTACAAAAAATAGAATGAACATCGTAAAAAATCTATCAAAAACAGTACATTACAGTAAACTCCCCAAAACCCATGAATTATAACAAGATAACCACTCTTACTAAAATAAAAACAGATCCAATTATTTCCATTATCCAATTATCCATTTTAATTACAATTATTAAGAGGGATTTACAAAGCTTTATTTGGCAATTGTCTTTTTTTTTTTTTTTTTTTTTTTACGTCACGAAATAGCGAATAGCAATATGCCTGAATGTATTTTTTAAAGGTGAAACATTACTATTGAACTTTGGTTTTTACATGCTATATAAAAAAACATACATAGGATTAAATATACATAAGATTACATAGGCATACAAAAGAGAGGAATTAATTATTAAACACTTTAATTCTTTATTTGTGTATTTAATTACTATAAAGTATGTATTTAACGCAGATACTTAAGTAATTTAGGCTTAATACGTTATTTATTAATAATTTACGTTACTTTTTTAAATTGGCTTAAGCAATAGCACGAGTACAAGCATAGCGCAAGTTAAAGGAAAGACACGTTTAAAAATGAGATAAATCAGATTGCAGCCCGCCATAAAAATAACCGAACGTAGGGTTGCCGTAAAATGAGTAACGATCCATGTTTGGCTACAAAATCGCCGATCGCGCGCATGTTGGTGCGAAATGCTCTCGTTAGTAATTTTTTCTGATTTTTAGATATTTTTACGAATTTTGACTTTTTTTCCGACCGATAAAATTTCCTAACTTCCCGGTTCTGTTATCACCTTGTTTCAGAATTGTGGCTTTTAAATGCTGCAAATGGAACTAAGGATCGGATAATATATGAAGGCGTCAGACAATAATAAGCTAATGAACTATCATATAGATGATAATTTTAAAAGTGATGAGAATTTTTATGCGAATCCATAAAACTTCAGATCATGATGAATAAAAATAGTGTTCAATAATTCACTGTAATCAAATTATTATTTTCCAGATATTGTAAATATATAGATATATTGTAAATATCCAGATATTGTATATATATAAATTTTTATGCGTATCCATAAAACTTCATATCATGATGAATAAAAATAGTGTTCAATAATTCAATGTAATCAAATTATTATTTTCCAGATATCGGTTTCCAAATCCAAAAAACCTTTCATACATGGGGAATACAGTAATTTTCCTTACACAATAATTGAATTTACTTCATACCATTTAAAATTGAAATGAAAAATATAGAAGTCAATGTCCCATTTTTTTAAAAGGGTGATAATACACAATAGTAGCATTTCTTCATTGGCGCAACAGCCCCATGGTGGGCCAAGGCTGTCTGCTTACTGGCAGATTTCCAGACAGGAGATGTTTTCATTTTACAGGGTAGGGTTGTCAGCTAAACGATCTAATCATTATCGGGACCTTGGACCGGACCAGTTAAAGTGGATTCCGGACCACTACAAACATCCATAAACTGTGGCACCGAACGCTAAAACGCTTTGTTCATCAGGCCCAATAGTCCCACTTAATAATTTTAAGTATGAATATTAATTAGTATATTTGTTAAATATGCCTTTAGGGTTTCAATATGAAATATATGCATGGCTTGGAATATGAACAAGAAAATGTATACTTAAAGAAAGACTTTTATAATTTTATTTATAACATGCAATACAATTTTCTAAATACATATCACATTTTAAATAAAAGAAGCTGAATGCAGAGCTTATTTTAATAAAATCATCATTATCTCCTTTAATATATATATAAAAATAAAACAGAAGTTTTAGCATTAAATCCATGCAATAAAAATCTAAATACAAAATTTACAAACAGATAAAATGTTTTTTAATGTATAAAGATATTTAAAAAGACTTTTAAGATGTCAATGATTATGTATGCACTTACAATAAAAATCTTATGCTAAAACAATAAATTCCAGTAACATTGTAAAATATTTTTTTTAAATATATATATATATTTTATAATTTCTCATATATTTATATATATTTCAAAAACTGTTGATGAACATAAATATACATAAAAGGAACAACTTCAATCTATAGATATCACTTCATTTACTATAGTGCAATTAGGATCGAAATAACCCAAATATTGAATGTCTTCATCTTCTTGTTTTACTGAATTTTTAATAGTAGGTCGAATGAGTTTACTCTTTTGTTTTACTGTATTTTTAATAGTAGTTTGAATGAGTTTTCTCTTTCTTGGAGAAGAAATATTTAGATCACTTGGTCTTTTCAGATTAACTAAATTACTTGAAGGAGCAGTTTCTCTTTCAAAGTTAAACATATCAAAAAAGGTAATAGGTCTATTTTCAGAAAATTCAGCACTGTTTGAATATTTGCTTGCTTGATTCTGTGTTGGCTGAATATCAGTATTGATGGAGTTTGCATTAGTTTTGTGTGTGCCGTTCCGAAAATTTCTATGGGAAACCTGGGGAGAATTATTGCATTCATTATTTGAAATACACTCAATGAGTTGTATTTCATCTTCACTATTACTTAAATCAATACTATTGTCCATTATATCACTCTTTGCCACAGTCTCCAGTTTGCCACTACTTAAAGTATGAATACGAGTTGAGTACAATGAATTTTTTATCTTGATTTTGATCTTGGCAGAATTTTGTGATGGATTTAATTCTTGTTTACAAGGAAGATTACTAATGAAATCGTCCTGATTATGTTCTGCTGAATTTTTTTCTTCTTCTCTACTGGCAACAGGCATTTTCTGGTAATTATAGTCCGAAACTTCAATTTGATTCTCATTAAAATAAGATTTTTTATTTAATCCAGTTCTGTTCTGATGCTCTGTTTGAAGTGTATCATTGTTTTTGGTTTCAATATGGGTGAGTGCATTACTAGAACAACCCGGTAATGACATATTAGAAATGTTCTGAGATTCATCTATAACGTTTACATTGTTGACTTGTGGAGATGAACAATTTTCTTCAAAGGTGACTTTTTCTTGACACTTGGTATTTGTTGGTTCAAAAATTATTTTAGCTAAATTTTTACTTAAATCAATACTATTGTTCATTATATCACTCTTTGCCACAGTCTCCAGTTTGCCACTTGTTAAAGTATGAATACGAGTTGAGTACAATGAATTTTTGATCTTGATTTTGATCTTGGCAGAATTTTGTGATAGGTTTAATTCTTGTTTACAAGGAAGATTACTAATGAAATCGTCCTGATTATGTTCTGCTGAATTTTTTTCTTCTTCTCTACTGACAACAGGCATTTTCTGGTAATTATTGTCCGAAACTTCAATTTGATTCTCATTAAAATAAGATTTTTTATTTAATATAGTTCTGTTCTGATGCTCTGTGTGAAATGCATCATTGTTTTTAATTTCAATATGGTTGTGTGCATTATTTTGAATTAGATGTCTTGCTGTCTTGTTAAGATTTTCCAATCTGCTTGCATCACTTGATATTTCTTCATGCTCTTTATCTTTTTTATCTAATATTTGTTCATTAGATTCAGCAGAATTTTTTGAAATTAAATTCTGAATCCGATTATTTCCAAAAAAATTAAATTCCTTGATATTGTTAGTTTTATTATTAAAAGAAGCAATACCTGAACAACCCGGTAATGACATATTAGAAATATTCTGAGATTCATCTATAACGTTTACATTATTGACTTGCGGAGATGAACAATTTTCTTCACAGGTGACTTTTTCTTGACACTTGGTATTTGTTGGTTCAAAAATTATTTTAGCTAAATTTTTACTGGATAGAGAGGCTTCAGTAATATTTATTTTATTCATGAATTTCAATTTATTATTGGAAATTGATGTACTTTCCTTAGAGTTTTTAACATCATCTTTTTCTGAACCATTTATTAGGTGACTGTCATAAACTGGAATATCTTTCATCTTTTGATTATCATCTAAGTATAAAACCTTTGATTTATTATGATCATCAACAAAGTTCAAATTTAAGGCTCTCTTATGTAATTGATTTCTTGTTGTTATAGCTTTTAGTTTCTTTAAGATAAACTTAGATAAATTTATATAGCTTGAATATTTCGAATGATTCAGAAATGATTCAGAATATTTTTCTTTTTTAGTTTGGTTTTGCAAATTCATTTGGCTACTTAAACGTTTTTTGGAATTTTTGCTTTTTGATCTAATATCAGTATCTTTTTGTAACTCATTTATTAATTCGTATGAAGTTAGGGTTGACATTTCATGTGATGATTCAGTATAATTTGGATTAATAATTATTTGAAAATCGTTCAAAAGTCGAGAATTTGATAGAGAACCAAATAAATGTAAAAACATCAAATCTTCTGCTTTTTTAGCAGATGTTTGAGCTTTGATAAAACTTTCAACTAAATTCTTATTTTGCAGAAAAATATGATCTTGGCAGATTTTTAAGGGAGCAATTCTCTGAGAAAAGTGTTTAGTGGAATCATCAACTAGTTTCCTTTTTTTAAATATATTACAAAATAAAGATGGCTGCAAGGGAATGCTTATGGCCTGCTTTTTGTCAGATGAATCACAAAAGTTTTCATTTTTATTTAAAATTTGATATTTATCAGCAGAGTCATCAACAATTAAGGAATGTAAGGAATTGGAAAGAGGAATACCTGAATATGAATTCCCAGAATCATTTACTTTTGCACCAGATATTTTGTTCATATAGTTAAGATATCCTGTATCCATGTTTTCTGCATGCTGCAGAATATCTTCATCCTCCTCTTTGTTTTCAGAAATAATCTTAATTTTATTTAGACTTTCATTGGAACTACATTCACCCATCGGTACGTCAGTTGCTAAAGATTTCAATGTATGAATGTTAATGGTATGTAACTCATTAGATGATGCGTGTATGATCGAGTAATATGGAGAGCTTGATGCAGAAGCACTTAAATGTAGACTATCAAAATTTTCTACTTGACTATTACTAAATTTTCTATTAGCAATAGATGCTTCATCTTTTTGACAAATGGAATTATCTTTATTAGGCACAATTATTATATATTCTTTCTGCTGCAAAATATTTTTTCCCTCTTCAGTATTATTAGGAACAGCTTTAATTTCATGAGGAAGTCCTCCACAAAAATTGTTTACTAATATCTTATTTTTTGATACATCATTTGGTAAAGACTGTTGAGCAGGACCGATTCTAGGAAGCATTTCCTCAGGTGATGTAAAACAACTTTCATTTTTACTTGTAGTTTGACACTGATAAACAGATGTATCTATAATGAAGGATTGCACAGAAGAACCACTTAAATTTGAATTGTTTGAATCTTCCATTTCATCACAAGTATCTGCTTGCATTTCAACATTTGAATTGTCTGAATCTTCCATTTCATCACAAGTATCTGCTTGCATTTGAACATTTGAATTATCAGTCAGTAAAGTTTGTGAAGAACAAATTACAGAAGTATCCTTAATTTCAGAACTTGATTCTTCATCTGTATCAGATGTATTATCTTCCGAACTATAAACCTAATATAAATACAAGAATAAAGATTGTTAAAAATAATTTAAGAATAGATAAAATTTATTACATAAGATATTCTTATTGATAACAAATATAAGAAAAGAAATACATATTTTATGTATATATTTTTGACTAATCAAAATCAGTAGGATCGACCTCAAGTTATGATTATATCAAGTTCAATAATAAAGACCGTAATAGGTAAAAATTTAAAAACATTAACATTTTTAAAAATTTATCTTAAAACTTTATTTATATAGGTTTATTTTACATCATAATTTTTTAATGATCTGAAATGCTTAAGTAAAATTACTAAAACAAGTAATATAAAAAAATTTTTACTATTCCCACTTTTTTTTCACTATATTGCAGAAAGTCCTTTATAAATAATTTTCATTCATTTTTTTAAGTTAGAAAAATTTCTCTCTCTCTCTCACACACACATACACACTTTCCATCTCTCTCACTAATTTATTCACATATTTCATTTTCTTCCCTGCCTGACTCAGAATGAAAAAAAAATGTATAGGAAGAGTGTGAACTAATAGTAGGAATTGAACAAAATAACATTGTAAAATTAGCAGAGCTTTAGTAAAAAATTTAATTATACAACAGAAGAATTATTCTAAAGTAATATTCTTCTTGGGAGGGGGATAAAAATAAGTTGCAAATTTACGTTTTTATATGTATAAAAGGCAATGCACAGGACGTGTTTATCTGTTCACATCAATTTTACATAAAAAAGAATACTCATTACCTCTACTACACATTTCAGTTTCTCCTGTTATCCTTTTTGATTGTTAAGTATTCCAACTGTTGCAGCAGAATTAAGTGTACAATGGAATTTGTGTATTGCATATTACCATTACACTCCCATATTTCTAATCAAATGCTCTATTAGTAAAACTTTTCCAACTTATATCTCCACAGAATTGTTACAAATTTTTGAGATAATCATAACCACAAATAAGTTCCCTGCTCTTATATAAGTTCCCTGCTTATATATTTTCTAATTTATAGGAATTTTAATTGCATTCTTGTAAATTCAAATCTTCTTTTAAAGGAGAAAATTTTATCCATAGATTGTTTTTAAGAGAAAGCCAAGATCAAAGAAAATTTAAAATAAAATTGCTGTTAAGTTACTATTAATTGCTTGTTAACTGTTATTAAATATTTAGAATTAGACATAATAAGAATTTAATTAAAATTTATTTTAAATTATTATATAAAGTTAAATGATAAAAATAGTTATAGGCCAATCAGTAAGTAATAAAAAAAAAAAAGATGCTTTCCATTACAAATTGAATAAATTTATAACATAAAATAAAAATTATTTATACAATATAAGTTTTACTAGTAATCATTCATTAACAACATTTTTTTACTTTCATCTATTAATTAATTTTTTTATGTAATGCATTTATTATTTCTATGTGAAATAAGCTCTGGTAACCTTTTAGAATTAAATGTATTATACCACTTGGCTTCTAAAATTATAAAGCTTTTATTTATAATTGAATTTTTTTAATAAAAATAACCAGAGCATTGTTTTTCAGAATACTTTTATGCTCCCAACATTTAAAGTGCAATATTTTTTACTTATGAAAGTACTATAATTACTAAACATAAATTACCTGGTATTCAATTAAACACTAATTTAATCAAATAATTTTTTTATTTGAATGTTGAAATATATTTATAAATATGAATATTAAAACAACAATATGTCATGTGAATAATAAAAATTTATATATTTGACATTTTCAGTTTCATTATACTGATATCATGGCATCACTGTGACATTCAATGAGCTGAATGGTATTTGTGCTTATATATTATTTTAAGATTCTTATAAGAATTACTTTGTTTTTTAAAAGAATTGTAATAATATATTTCGGCAGTGCCATGGATGTTTGTAGTGGTTCAGAATCCACTTTAAACTGTAGATCCCGGTCTGTTTAGTCCTTGTGTGCACAAGATGACCATAGAGTGAAAAATCAAACCTTTCCTTTAATTATTTTTTCTTTTTTGTAATTATTTTATAATTCTTATAAATATTTCATTTGAAAACTGACAAATATTAAAAAAATAATAATAAATCATGTTGTAATAGCTTATTATAAGATTATAAAAAAAAAATTTCAGTTATTGTTTTATTATGATTGGTCTTATATCTCCAGCTGCTGTATTTAAAACAAACAATTTGCATCTAAAATTTCGAGAAGTGGAAATCTAGTAATAACATCTTGTTTGAAGTTATATCTTCCTGGTATATGTCTTTAGATTAAACTAATGATTTTAATTTTTAGTAGTATCATATATGTCTATTTTAGATATTTTAAATATATTCTTTTCCTTTTTTATGCTCATAAAAAAGATATACAAATATTTACAATTTTTATTTTATTTCAAATAATTTTGAATTTTTTTTTTTTTTTTTTTTTTTGCAGATCTTTTATTTTTAAAATAAATAACACGTAAATTATACTTGTTATTATTATGTACCAAGTAACACTTTTAATACAGTATTTCTGTAATTTATAATGATAAACTTTAAAAAATGAGCCAAAATGAATGAAATATGTATATAAAAATGCTTTATAGATATTATATTAGTACATATTTATTTAACAGTTTGCATGTAACATTACAATAAACAGAAAGCCTACATAAATTTACTAATAACTATTACACTGCTGTTATAGAAACATATTTCTTTACTTGTTGTTCAGATTATTCTTTATTTAAGAAGACATACTGTAAAGAATTATTTTAATTAATCATTTATGTGTTAATTTTCAAAGATTAATCAGTTTATTTTCCATTTTCTTTTAATGTCAATTTTCTATCCAATTTTGTGAATAAATTTTCTTTCAATATAATTTTTTCCCTCTTTTGAATGGAGATTATTATTTTTATTCCTATTAATAATTATTTTATCAGATATAAAATAAAACTTTTTGTAAATTAATCTTTCTGAAATTTACAATTGTGTAAAAATAAAGTAACAATATGTGTATGTGTGCATGCATGCCAAGAATACAACACAAAAAACCAAATGAGAATTAACAATGAATGATTTAAAAACAAAATGATTTTGTAAACAAAAGAGTATTCACTATGCATTAATTGTATAGCAAAACCGTCGCAACATTCATAATACAAAACTCTGAACTGCCTTATATTCAGACTCTCTCTATATATAGAGAATGAATATATATTAAGAACACAAAAAAATAGCAAGAATATATAAAGAACACAAAAAATAAGAATATATAAAGAACACAAAAAATAAGAATATATAAAGAACACAAAAAATAAGAATAGATAAAGAGCACAAAAAAATAACAAGATTATATAAAGAACACAAAAAAAATAACAAGATTATATAATATAAAGAACACAAAAAAAAAAAGATTATATAATATAAAGAACACAACACAAAATTCAAAGAAGAATTGACAATGAGTGAACCATATACATATAATTTTCTTTTCTGAAAATATTTTTGTGTGTTATACTAGTACATGCTTATGGTTATTAATTATTAATCTTTATACAATTTTAAAATAAACTAAAAATTTTTACATATATGTCATTACAGAATAAATACATATATTATTAAATCTAACTATTTAATAAAATCATGTTTAATACAATATTATTTATTCAAAAAACAAACTATTACAAAATGATTTACATTCATTAATTGTAGCATTTTCATTATAAATATAATCATGCTGTCTTATAAAAAAACATTCAAAAATCTTTTTAGAGCAGATATTCCATAATCTTGAATTGTGTAGAAAAATTCCATTTTTTGTTTCAGTTTTTAATAATTTTTTAAAAAATATCTAGATAGCCTCATATGGGATGAAGAATGCTTTTTAAAGTTAATTTTCATACTTTTTTTTTTATTTTCTAGAAATTTTATTTGTCATGAATTTTTTGGAAACTTCATCAATATTAGATTTACTTTTTTTAAAAAAAATTTAGTATTGGCTTTCTTAAGAATACAGGACTATTACAAATTTTCTATTGAACACCTTCATTTAAAAAAAAAAATTAATAGTTGTTTTTACCGTGAATGTATTTAAATAGATGAAAATTATAAGATTTAAATATCGAAACAGAGGAATGCTGAAAATCACTCATTTTTTTTTTTACTCCTCTAGGATTAAACATGTTTTGTACTTAAATTGGGAGAAAAATCAATTCGAAAATTCTGCATTTCAAAACCATATAGCTGAAAATAATTTGAGTAATAAAGCACAAAAGTCTTTTTTAAATTATTGATAATGTTCGTACTAAACCAACAGAGTCAAAAAAATTTTTTCACTATATTTAAGATAGCAATTGAAACACTCCCCCTTGGGTTAATTATGTAAACAATGAACTCTATTAATAAACATATATATATTTTTATATAAATAATGACATAAACATATTATATTATTTATATAATATATATAAACACATATATATTATATACTATATTTTTGAAGTTTATTTTAGAGTTTATAATTTAACAAGTTTAAATACTGCATTTCAGACAGTGACTTAAAAAAAAAAACTTTGAGTATATTAAAAATGAAATAAAAAGAAGATAAGATAAAAAGGGCAAATAAAAGGGGGATGGCAAATAAAATTATAAAAAATGGATTGTCAACTCACATTATTCCCTCTGGGTGTTTTTACATCTATCATGGCACGCATTTTACTTAGTGAAGATTGAGATTTTGTAATCTAAATGCAAACAGAGAAAACAACAAATTAAAATTCATTTACAATTAAGTATAATTAGTTAATGGAAGCATACTGAAGTAAAATTATATCTGTAATAGTTACAAAATCAATTCAAGAAAACTATAATCAATTGAATAAAGCTTCAAGAAAAAAATATATAAGATTAATTTACAATAAAGCCATGTGGAATACAACCATTGTCTGTGCTAGAATGAAAACCAGTAATCTCATTATACATGACACCTCAGCAAAATAATTCAACTATTGTTGGTTTGTTAGAGTCACCATAGCCAAGTACTGATTAGTATTGGAAGAATAAAGGGAATATTCATTTAATATTCAATTAGATTTCTTTTACATTTAGAGATTATATTTGTATCAGCTACCTTGTTATAACTGAAATATACTTGGATATCAATACCCATTTCAAACTTAATTTAGTATGTAAGAAAACCTTAGTCTTGGAGTCATATTTGATAATAAGAGAAAATGTTGTGTATATGACCTAACATTTTCATTCAACACTTGGCATTTGTCACTCAATCAGAGATCTTGCAATGAAAGATTAATGCAGATTAATTAGGTAAAATATAATTTGATCAGTTAAACCAGGGATGGGCAAACTACAGCCTGCCGAAAGGTTCTACCCGGCCCGCGGATAGAATTTTAATTTGCAAATTAAATGGCAAGGTAAATTAAGGCAATTAAAAGAAATATATAATTATTATTATATATTTCCTTTAATTAAAAGAAAGGCGTCCAAGGCAAAGTAAAAGAAATATATATTTATTATTATTGCATATCCATCTCCTTTTCTACTCTGATTAAATATTTTTTTTTTTTTCTCCTCTTTTTCAAAGGACTGGTGATCTTTTTACTTTCTCTATTTTTGTTCTACAAAACATAAATCAACGGAAATAGCAAGCACAGACAGCTTTCAATCGATAAAGTGTTAAAAGCAGAAGTTCTTTGTTAGTTATAGCTGTAGATTGGCGCCAACAAGCGTTAACTCTTTCTCCGGAGCAGACATATGGCAATCCAATACAGGTGAATTAGACCTCACATGTGGCAGACTGTGCATTTTAAGCTGCAGCCAGCAGCTTTTTCTTTTGGCTCGAGTTCTAATATTATTGATTGCACCATTTCCCGAAGTTAAATTCAATACCCTCAGTAAATGAAGAGAAGCTTAAGAATTAAGAAGTTGGCTTGAAAAAACAGCATTTTGAGTTCAAATGCAGATTTCAAGATTTTAAACAGAATTGGATATTTTTATCATGCCTTTCAACGTAGATTGTGAAGTAGTGAGGTCATATTTACAGGTTGAATTAATTGAGTTGCAATCTAACAATCATCTCAAGCAGTTGTTTTTAAATATGCCAAAGCTAGAGTTTTACAAATCATTATTGAAAGTAAGTTTCCAAATTTAATATCTCATGCCCAGAAATTCAGTGCTATGTTTGCTTCATCTTATATATGTGAACGTTTTCCACTACGAACTTTAGAAAGAATTACTTCAGAAGTAGACTGACAGATGAGGATTT
Organism: Caerostris darwini; assembly: GCA_021605075.1. Lineage (NCBI taxonomy): Eukaryota > Metazoa > Arthropoda > Arachnida > Araneae > Araneidae > Caerostris > Caerostris darwini. The sequence continues at coordinate 112,256 of BPLQ01013048.1, read as the reverse complement.
AGCCTCGTTTCTTAGAATCAGTATATCTCACTTCGAACCTCAATATAAGGAACTTTTAAAAATGAAATCGTAATTTTATTCCTCTCATTAACATATTTAAATTGTAATACTTGTATATTATTTTTATTGTATATTTATCTTGGCCCACCAAACTTTTTTTTTCTCGATTTTTGGCCCGCGACAGAGAAAGTTTGCCCATCCCCAAGTTAGACTGTTGCTGGTAGTGAAAACCTCATTGATTTTGGAAGAAATTTATTTTATTCAACATTTCATAATAAGTAAATAAAGTTTTCAGATATCTTTTATAAAAAAGATAGAAAAGTCTCAAAGAGGACAAACTCATTAAAATATATTTAGCACAAAAAATACTACATACAGAGAATGATTTAAGTGGATAAGGTTGAGAGAAAAATGGCAGTAATTAATATAAGAACACTGTTAAATATTTAAAGCAAAATATAAAATTTTACTTACTACTTCTCCAAGATGAGTTTCACACCATCTTAGTGTGCGGCTAAGCTTATAAAATTGTTTCTGAAAAAAAATTCCAAGTTTAAAACATGTTTAATGCAAGCTCAAAATTGAAATTATTAATATACATTAGTATATACATAATTTACTAAATTTAAAAATGGCTATTTCTGTTAAATATTTTACATCAGTTATTTATAAAAAAAATTAAAACGTCTCACAAAAGATTAGATTCTAATTTTGCAAATCATTTTTTTTTTCCCTCTTCCATTGCAAAATAATCTTGAGAAAATTTATTACAGGTTTTGTGTGTGTGGTAAATTATATTATTTAATAACAGAAAAATATTAGATCATTAATGCCTGGGTCAATATATTATTTATATCAAGGTCTAATATTTTACTATTACTTTCAAATTAAACAGCATAATGCAAAGCACTTACTTGAGACTGCAGTTGCAAATTATTGATTAATATTTCAATAAATTTGATAGCTGTGAATTGAACACTTTTATCAATATGACGGAGAGACTTCAAAAATAACAGCAACTTGGAAAACTTAAAAGAAAAATACAAATCCTCAAAAACTTGACAAATACAATTCATCACATAATACCACAAAACATTTTAATGTTAATAATATTAATTAAGAATTATGAGAATAAACTGGTTGGTTTTTCCATTTAACTAGCAAAACTTTATTATTTAAATACCCAGTAATAATACACAGAAATTATCTCTATTTACAAGTTTTTCCTTTATTTTTCCATATCTTAAAATACCTATTAAAAGAAAATCAATTGTTAACATTTTAAAGGATAAGACATTGAAATAGAAATTAATAAAATGCTAGATATATTAATTAAATTGAATGCTAACTCAAACTTTTAATTAGATTTAATATGATTTATACAACTTCTTTAATAATAGATTTTTGTTAGGTTGAATAGAAAGTAAAACAGGATTTAGAAACTTTTGAAAGGAAAAAAAAATTGTTACACATATTAAATCATTAATATATTCTTTAATTTTGTATGACATTTATCCCTTGAACAACTTTTTGTTTCCATTCGGGTTTGTTTGTCTTTTCCCTAGAAAAATATCCATTTAAAGAATTTTCAATCTATTGTTTATTACTGAAATTTTAGCCATCAAGAAAATGCTGCAGAGACCTAAGCAGATAATAATCTGATGTCTGGATTATAAGGTAGACAAAGAAGAATTTAACATCCTAATTAATTCAATTTCTGTTGCAGTATGAGGCTGGGAATTATTTATTTATAATTTTTTTAAAAGAATCATACTCTGTCTATTGAGTAATGCAGGACCAAAGGCAGGTAAATAAAGCCCGCTTTAAATGTTTGAGATATTCACGAGCAATTCAAAATAAACTATTTTTTCCATATTCCACCCAATGCCAAACAAATCCTTCTTTTGATGTAATTCTAAGTTTGCTGTGGGAATAGGTTTTTCTTTGTCTTTTTAAAGCAACATATCATAAAATATCAATTTTCAGTCATTAAAAAAGGCTCAATTTCATTTCTTGTGACTAGTGATGTGCAAACATTTACTCTTTGCTGATGGTTTTAAGCTGTAATCTCATGTGAAACTCATTTCATTTCTGTCATTTTTATGTGTTTCACTATTCCTGTTTACATACAAGGGAGTCTGGCAACTAGTTCTCTACATTTTATATAGGGCTCTGACTCTACTAGTACTTTTAAATCATCATATTCAACATACATTGGCCAACCACTTCTCTGTTCATCTTCAAGGTTAAAATTACCTTTTGGGAACTTTTTAAACCAATATTGAATTTGACTTTCATATATTTTCAGTTGATATTATTTATATATTTTAATATTTTCAGTTGATTCAGCAGCATTTTCTTGGAGGCGAAACTACTTAAAAAACATGATATGGCAAATATGAAACTTATCATATTTCATCACTTTGCTGGAAAACAAATGTTAAAATAGAAGTGCAATGGAATGTAGAATAAATGGCATGATATTAAGTTGAAAATAATTTCTTAAGAAAAGGGTATCAAAATTGAATTGACATTTATATTCAATTGAACTCAGGAAGTTAAAATCCTGTATTACTTTCATTCGGCATAATACTTTTCTATAATTTTGACAATCTTCAGTTTACAATTATACAATTTCTAACTGTAAAAAACTTAAGAAACAATTTGATGTTTCAATATTACTCAAAATTTTCTTGCTAGTGTTTAAAAATTTATTACAGTATTTTAAAACATTTTATACTAGGAATGATTATAACTCAGTTTGGCATGAATAAATATTGGGTGTGTTCACTACTAATTAAAATTATGTTAAGTAATATATCTAAGTATACAATGAAATAAATATGATTATAAAGGTAATCTAATTCAGAACATGATAAAATACATTTATTTATTTTTACGATTTTCAAAGTTCCATTATAGAATTACAGCTGGCCTGTGAGCTCCATTAGAATGAAACAATTTTAGTTCTCCAGGGATTATAATATTCTATTATGATTACATAATCGCTTTTATTAGTTGCATTTTTTATGATTCTTTTTCTAGTTAACAGGTTTTATAAATTAGCTCTAAAAGAGCTTAGCTACAATCAAATTTAGAGCTATTGTCAAGCCAATCTAACAACACAATATTATTTTCCTTAAACCATTCTTTTTTTCAAGAATGAAAATATGAGAAGGAATAGAAATTCATTCCTTAAAAAAAAAGATCTTATGAATGACAAGGTTAGGTGTTGAATTGATTTAATAAATTACTGATCTTTGATTTGAATAAATTGCCAACACATTTTTTTTTTTTTTTACTAATTAAAATAACATTTATTATACAATTTTTTTCTCACTTTAATCACTATCATACATGCATATAGCATAATACTAAATGAATACTTCACAGTAAATGCTATACAATCTGGTAGCAGATTATTTTCAATTATTCTTGTAATATATTTTCCCAAAATATGGATATTTAGTTTTGCCATTCTACAGTGTTCTATCAGTTAATATATAATATATATTTTAACTCATTCTGATTTTTCTGTCTCAGCTTACAACGTAAAAGTGAATTTAAGCTAGAATTTTAGCCTTTATACCACAATTTTAAAATGTGCTTCAAACAATACTGTATTTATGTTAAAAACATATTTTGGAAAATCATTAAAAAATTCTCAAATGACTTTTTCTTTTATCATTCCAAAACCGTTTTTCAGCTATCTTTTAACATCTTTAATTGGGCAACTCTTTTTATCTTTATTAGTTTGATTTTAAATTGATTGAATATATTTATAAATTCAATACAATAATTTAGAAATTCTTCTCCAAATGATATCCATCAGTTTTACTTTCATCATATAAGTCATCTAAATTATCTTCTATGTGGTCAGTTTATCATCCTGTATCAATTTTACAAATTATTTGAATAAATGCATAAAAATAATTACAATCATGATAATCAAACAATTCAATCATCTTTACTCTCAATTACTAAGCAAAAAATGAGTATTAATGCACTGCTTTATGACAAGAATCTGAATAACAATAAGATCAATTTTTCTAATGGACAATTTTAAATACAAGGAATTAATTTTGAGAATTAAGATTGATCTTATTAAATATAGCTATAACTTTAAAATAATAAACATAGTTCACACTAATACAATATATTTGGTATAAAATTATCTTGTTTGTTGTTGTTGTTTCTTATCCCACTTGGCTGGCCAAGCCCACAAGCCCATATGGGACTCATGATTGAAGGGGAAGGAAGCAGCTTCTGTTGTGATGGAGCACCCGTAGACAGAAGCGTGACTTTTGCTCCGTGACGCTCTTACAGTCATAGAAGACTGGGACCTACGGCTTAAAGTGGATTCCGAACCACTACAAACATCCATGGCACCGCCGGGATTCGAACCCGAAACCTATGGCACCGAGCGCTAGACACTCGGCCATTCAGGTCCCAAATTTGCCAATGGCACGCAGTGTTCCCAGGTGGTCACCCACCCAAGTACTGACCGTGCCCAATGATGCTTAACTTCGGTGATCTAACGAGAACCGGTATATTCAGCATGGTACGGCCGTTGGCATAAAATTCATACATAACTGAATGAGGAGAAAGAGTAAATCCATATAGTTGGTCAGAGAATAAATAGTATTTTGTAAGACAATAAATAGTAATATAGTATTTTTTCAAAGCGCATAATTTTTCATACTAACAAAAAGTTAAATGGGTTAAATTCTGTTAAATAGTTTTATCGATTTAGAATTGTAGACAGAGCCAATTTACTATAAAATTATCTTTCTACTGATATCCCACAGTATGACATACAGCAGCTGTACAACACAATGCATGCATATTTGAATACATGCATTCAAAATTGTGCTGATAGTTATTGTCATCGTATCCCTCATGGAAGGAGGGAAGTGAGAGGCAGATTCTGTTTTGATGGAGCACCCATAGGTAGAAGTCTGACTTCTGCTTCAAGTTGTTGAAGAAGGAGAGCAGTGCCTTCCGCAAGAACTTTTTGGGGAACTACTTCGCATTTGTGAATCGTAGGGGAGAAAACCCAGAAAACTCCTACCAGATAGCCCAACTAATGAGGCAAAATGCTGAACATCATATCCAGTCTCATTTTTTGAAATAGGGTTTACAACAAAGCCGGAAGTGGATTGAATATCCTCCCTAATGCTCACTTTTCCATTGAGCCATGAGTCAGGCTTGTGCTGATTACAATGGTTATTAATATATCACCATTTAACATTTGAAATGACTCTTCTCATACATACTGTAACCTGTGACCTTGAATTTATAATAAAAAATATGCTACATAGACAAATGCATTGCCTAATTTTAATTTCTCTAAATTAATTTCTTCTTGGTGCTGGAATTTCATTTTCCAGTAGTATATATATATATATATATATATATATATATAAAAACACATATAAATGCATATATAATAAAAGTTAAGTAAAAATTATACAAAAAAAAAATTAAGTTCTAAGACATCAGAAAACAAAAATCAAGTATAATTTTATACTTACATGAAACAACTCATCAGAAAACTCTGGTAAAGTATTAAAATTTAGCGTTCCATCAATAAACCTTTTTAGGATTAAATATGAAATGTATTTTCGTAATCCAATCCCTCTATCATGAACATAAGGTATGGCACTGGTCATTTGAAAAATATAATCACACATTTCATTACTTGAAAAATCTCCTAACATCATTAATTGAGCAATACGTAAATGCTGTAAAAAAAAGATAAACAAGATAAATACAACATGATAACAATTATAAAAACAAAATTTCAATATTTAAAAGAACAGCTAATAAAAACATATATCACTAAAATCTTTAAGATCAAATATTGGCAAAAAATCTAAATGAATGATAAATCATAAAGCTAATATCATTTATTAAAATGATCATTATGTTACATTTTAATAAGCTATTAAATAAATTCCTTTTAGACCAAAATATATTTTCTACATTATTTCAATAAATAATGTTAATCATTCAATTTATAAATCAAAATATAATAAAAGATTAAATTAATAAATACTAAAAGAAAATACTTTGAATTGAAACCATATTTTATTCTGAGAAATTTAAAAGTATGGCTTAATATTAAACATGTAGAAATACATAAAACTGGTCTGGACTTTAAACATTTAATGAAATAGTTGTCATTAAATAATCATTAGAAAACATATACAAAAAAATAAAAACACCATTTGTACAAAAAATAATATAGTAATTTATAAACAAATAATTTATCATGTGTTTATTAAATGTAAGTAAACAGAAAGAGGTATCTGGCAAAAAATTGAATTCGGTAAGTATAAATGAAAAATTGAAGGTCAAATTGAGTGTATAAACTTTTCTTTAATTTTTTTTTTTTTTTTTTTATAATTTTGTAAACCAGTGGTTTGCTAAATATTTGGTAGGGATATGTTTAAAGGAGGGGGGGCGAGGTATATTTCATAGTGTAACAGGAAAGTGGTATGCTTATAATGTAGTTAAAAATTAAATATTATATATATAATATTTCCAGATTTGCAATTTTTGTAGGAAGTAAAACTTAAAACTTACATATATTGACCAATCTTCTTTTGAAAATTTATGAAGAACTGTAGTTAAACACCTCTGAAGATCAGTCCGAATGTTATTTTTCAGTAAATGATCAATACTCATCCCCAGCAAATATACAAAAATTTCACAAAGGTCCTCATTTTCAACTGTGCAAATATCAAGAATATTACACAAACTTTTCAATGCTGCTTTTAAATTAAACATCCAATTTTTTGGCATTTTATTCTCCTGTTCTCTATAACTGTACTTTTGTTGTACTTCTTTGCTATTTGGCATTAAATTAAAAATTTCTTTCTTCACATTAACACCTAAAAAAAAAAAAAAAAAAAAAAAAGAAAGAATTTTGTTTTTATCAATATTGCTAACTTGTATATAATATTAATAAAATTCCCTTATACATAATCTTTAATAAGTCTATGATAATATTATTAAAATCAAAAATTTATAATATGAAGAAAAATTAGATATTTCCATAATTTTTCAATCGGAAACTTTTGTGAGGCTTAACTAAATTAAACTTTTCAAAATGACTTTTAAAATTAAGAAATTAAATTGGTTAATGAGTTAATAAAATAAATAGATTTTCAAATATTTAATGGAATTAAATTTACTTACCAAATTAATATTAATTTATCATTAATTATAAAGCCAAATCAATAATAAAGTTAGAATTGTTCAATATTATTCTGCAATTTTAATAAAAAAAAATATCAAGTAGTCAAATTCACTCACATATTTTTCCCTTCACAACACAAAATTTTCATTATAATATATATAAAGAACACACCACAAACACTAAAAGAGAACTGACAAAGTGAGAACTAAAAACATGACCATTTTGCATATCAAAAGCCACTACTCATAATCATTACATGGAAATTATATTAAAAAAACCATCATTGTATTTACAATACAAAATCTCTGAAGTATATATGTGCATATACATTATATACTTCAGTATTATATATATATATATATATATATGAAAACTTTTTTATGTGAATGGAAATAACTTATTGTTAATTAATTGATAAATTTAACATTATTCATTAGTACATAAATTGCTTAATAGGTTGTGCTTTTTGAGAAAAATACTATTGCTTAACTTAAGATATGCCAAAGTTTACAATGCAATAAACATAAAATAAAAGCTTAGCACTAGACAACTATTAAAAACTAAGCAATCTTCTAAAAGTGCAATTCACTCAACTCTATAAAAAGGTTTTATAGCTAATAGTAAATTTCCAGTTTTGTGCTAAGTAGTAATCCAATGGAACAATATCTGATGAATGTGGGAGGGAAGGATTAAAAAAAACCAATTTCAGCATTTCCAAGTTTTTTTCTTTTTTTGTCTACACATGCAACATGAGTCGAGCAAAGCCATTGAAAAATTATTTTATCATAACTTTGCTACAATTGCTGCAGTTTTTGCTACAATGCATGGATCAAAAGCAAGCAACTGTGTTTGATAGCATTCACCAGTGATGGTTTCATTTGGTTAAAGCACTTCATAGAACACAACACCAAGTTGGTCCCATCGAATACAGAGCATGAGCTTAGAATCATGAATATTCAAGCCTTGCTATTGAGGTTCATACATAACCAGGCAAACTCCGTGATTTCCTATACTATCATAGTATATTTTTACTTGCCAAGTGACAATACAGTTTAAAAAAAACTTTCTTTTTTTTGACATTGAAGCAATTACTAGTGTGAAAAATTGCAGTTACTTCAATTCGTATGATCCTGAATTTCTTTGTTTTTGAATCATACAAAGTGCATTTAAAGGTTTGGAAAATTTATTTTCCAATCAACATTCAATGATTCAGCAAGTTTCTCTTGCATTTGACATAAATATTAGGTGAGTAATGCTTCCAATTCGTCATCTTTGAACTTTTTAGGTTGACAAAGGTGTTATCAACTGTATAGAAAATTCCACAGAAACGAATATTAACAAATTTTCACCATAAGTTTCCAACTGCACTCGATATTTTTCTTTGAATTAAAGAGGAAAAGTAAAACTTCCTGCAAATGGTATTTTGTTGACTTGTAATTCAACATCTTCGGAGCTGAGAAAAAATATGTTGTTTACACTTCATCAAAATGATACACAATAAAAAGTAATGCCTAATGAAAGAACTAGGACATATATATAGTTACAGTTATACTAAATATTATATAATATATATATATATATATATATATATAGTGAACAATGCAATATAGCATAAGTTGCATTCTCGATTGTAAATTCCATGAGATAATTCATAGTTCTATTAACATAAAAAAAGACAGATTTATGTTAACATAAAATTAAGGCACATAAATTCTAAACAATGAAAAAGAATATAACATACCATAGTTAAAAAGCACCATGAAAACATCCATAGATGAAATAGAAACATTTCTAAAATCACTTTTCTTGATTAGTAATATTTCACTTAGACGAGTTTGGCAGTTTCTAACATAATTCAAATTGGGATGAACAGACATAGTCTTGAAAATATAGAGCAGAATGAGTTTTAATTGATTAATTTCAAATGAAAAATACTCCAAACCCTTCATATCAATTATTATTTTTCCTATATCTAAAAACTCCTTTAATTTCTTCTCTAGTAATGAATCAAACCTAAATTTTTGAAATGTTAAGTCATTTGGAGCAAAAAACTGTAAATAATCAAATTCACCAAGCAAGTATACACATAAATTTTCTGCAGTGAACTCCTCTTCTTCATCATAAAATAATTCTTTCATTTTTGGTAATTCCTTTTCAAATGTCATCATAAAAGGAATAGATACCGCTGTTGCATCAGCTGCAGTAGATTCATCTCGAACTTTCCATTTTTGTTCTTTCTTTCTCTCATTGTGCAATTCTAAATTATCTTCATACAATTCATCAAATGTCTAAAAGAAAAATATTCTATATTTATATTTTTATTTATAAAAAAATTTATGTATATATAAAAGTTGTCCAAAATAAGGAAAGACCTTTAAAAAAATGGAGTATTTTTTTTTTCTAATGTAATATAAAACAATTCTTATAGGTGATGGAAGGTAATATGTTGCATCACATCTCATTCTGTTCTCTACACTAACCACAATAGTTCAATAAAGTTAAAATCTCATTATTACACATATAGTGAAAGGTGCGGAACTTCATACTTATATATTTCAAAATATGATTAAATAGTTTTATTTTCATAGGGACATTATTGTCCTTGAAAGGAACAATCAACTGCCATTGAACTGGTAAGGTCAATCAAAATGTCTACAAAATCCATGCATTTATTCTACATTGTACGATGATAATAAAACTTGTAATGCCATAATATAACTGTCAAAAGATTACAGAACTTCCACCATGCTTTATTTTAAGAAGGGGATAATGCATTAGTCAGAATTACAAATATATAAATCTTTCCTGGAGTGGAAAACAAAGTAAAAGTCAGTCCTACAGAAAACATTACATGATTCTATCAATCAAAATCCTGTGTTTACAGTTGTGCTAAGCGTATGAACAGAGTATTATATTCCTCTCAAGTACAAATTTTTTTGTGACAGCTGCTCTAACTATAAATGTTTTTATGCAATTATAAGTGCACATTAAATTCAGCATATATCTTTTTATTCAAGGCAACAATTTTTTCTCTAAATACACTATGTCATATTTTGATTTTGTTTCACATAAGATATTTAGCCTTAAATCATTTGAATGCTGTCAGAACTTTTGATGATACACCTTTAATTGCAACAATTTTGCAATTGGTTTTAAAGATGTATCAAATTGAGTAATACCAAAAATAGGCTGTATCTTAAATTCGATCAGGTCATTCATGACCTGGACTTCAAAATGTTAATATTTGAAGTGCAATAAAACACAATAATAAACATTTTAAAAAAAAAAAGTTTACATGAAGAAATGGTTCTGTAAACACCAGAAATAAATTTTATTTAAGTATAGCATTTCTATTATTATGAACAACTTCTATATTCAATAAAAAACATTGTAATGTCAAAAAATGTAAATAAAAATCATCAAAGCATGTATTTAAATATTTTAAAATATGATGCAAAGACTATAAATGAAAATCAACAAACATAAAATTTAATTTCAAGAAAAATTTTAATGGTGTTTTAATTATTATTTTATTTCACAAAAAAACAAAGTTTAGAAAATGTGAGAACATTTCTCACAATTGCAGGGGTGGAAAATCAAAAAATGATTTTATTAACAGCTTTGTAGCAAGGCAAATTGTATTTTTGTAGCAGCTTTCAGTGGTTTCATAGCAGGGTAATTTACATTTTTGTAGTATCTTTTTCTCTTTCTCTCTTTGTCTGTGATTTTGTAGCAGTATATTTTTACATTGACAGTTCTCCTTCAGATTCGAAGCATATACACAAATATATATATATATATTTTAAGTACATAATTAATTTTATATTATTTAGCAATTGTATGAGTGATACAAAATAAAATCGCATGATTTGTACCACAACTCAATTATTTTGTATGATATTCGAAAATGCGAATTGATTATTTATAAGAAAATTAGAATTATAATCGAATGTTAAAAATTATTTTTTTATTTAATGCATAGATAATAAAATAATTTTTATTTAATGTATATTAATAAACACGTCCATTATTAAATTGAATACATTGCAGTAATGAATGTATTTAAAATATTTCGTATTTTTTAACAGCTAACAATTTTTTTATATTTCTTGCAACTTCGAATATTTTGAAATTCTACAAATAAAACATTAATTGTAGAGAAAAGTTTCAAAAATTAAAAAATATTTTAAAAATTACGATGGTGGTGAATAATTTACAAATGTAAAATATTAATAAAATTTGGAATTAACTTAAATTTAATATATTTATTTGATACAGTTATCATAGAAACATTTGGTATTATATGTTCACAATCAAATTATTGATCCCATTTGTTCCTGTAAAGAACAATAGATGGCGCCAGAATATTGCCTCCAATCATTTAAAAAGAATTTTTGCCCAGTAATAAATATTGAGAGGCCTGAATGGCCGAGTGGCTAGCGGTCTGGCGCTCGGTACCACAGGTTTCGGGTCCCAGTCCCAGCGGTGCCATGGATGTTTGTAATGGTTCTGAATCTACTTTAAACTGTAGAGCGTTGAGCTGACAATCTACCCAGTAAAAAAGACGACATCTCATGTTTCAAAATCTGCCAGTAGGCAGACAGCCTTGGCCCACCTTGGGGCTGTTGCACCAATCATGATGAATAAATGTTGAACTGCCAGAATACTTCCTATCAGAAAAACCCTTTTTCTCTGTAGTTTGTTTCGTTTCAACATCAGATCAGTTTTCGCCACGGTCGTTCCGACGCGGACTTTCGTAATGTTTTGTTTTGGTTTGCAAACAACTCTGCCCTCCCTCTTTCTTTTCTTTTTCTCTTCAACCATCCATATGAATTTTTTGGTTTCCTAACGGCTATTTATAAGCTCTCTTTAATTACCACAGTAATTTTGCATTTAAATACTTTTATTAACTATTATTTTAAATATTGTATATTTACTAACCCTTTTATTCCTTTTAAATTTTGCAGAGCATAGGCTCGTTTTTTATTTTCTTCTTTTTAAAACTTAACTTTTTGTATACATAAATTATGTTCTTTTATTAGTAATTATTAATATTAAGGTACTGGGTAACCCCTGGTACTCCAGCTAAACATCTACTGTTACATTATGTAATACTTCCTATCATTAAAGAATCTACTTCCCCCAATAGTTACAGACTAATTTCTCTTCTTTCAACCATCAGTAAGCTAGTTAAAAGAGTTATCTCTGATATTCTCAATCAAGAATCCAATGATCTCAACATCCTTATCTCGCAGTAAATTTGGTTTTACTAAAAATTTGTCCATGACACATCAATTATAAGCAAACTACTTCTGAGGGGCTCGATTTTAGGAACTTTCTTATACAACATCTACACTAATGACATTCCACAAGACCACAAGATTAAATTGACACTCTATGCTGATGATACAGGCATAATTACACAGGGGAAGAACATAAATATTATTAAGAAAACTTTACAAAATTACTTTCATCAATTAGAACTTTGGCTTGATAAATGGAAAACTAAACTTAATGTCACAAAAACTGAAGCAGTGCTATTTACCAGGAAAAATAATTGTACTCCTCGTAATATCACCATATATAATACTAACATTTCCTGGTCTAAAGAGGTAAAATATCTTTGTGTAATTCCCGATCAAAGACTAACCTATAATTCTCATATATTTAATAACCTATAAATCTCATATATTTTGTAGCAAGGCATAAATTTTGGAACAGTTTGGCGCAATTGGAGCAGATTTTCACCCCTTCAATTGTGAAAACAATATTAAAAAAAAGTAAAATGACACATCTTATTAATCAAATGAATAGGTGTAATCAAATACATTAAATTTGTTTTATTTCCATTGAAAATTTTCTATCTATATTAATAAAAGGCAATATTTGTATGCATATGCATAATAAAGGCAATATTTGTATAATGCTGAATCTCATCATTTAAAAATTTAACAGAACAATAATTTCAATAGAAATGTTTTTTTTTTTTTTTTGCTAAACTATATAATTCTTATAATTGGCCACATAGTTAATATTTTTCAGCTTCAAGGTTTAAAATTAATCCAAAGTTATCATAATTTTTTTTACCAGTGAGTGTTTAATAGCAGTAACTACATCAATATTATTCATAGCACTATTATGTCTGTTGATCCCAGGTGATGTCAAAAAAGTTCTAGACATTTTATCAAGAGAAATCCTGCATCAAATTAATTTTTAAAACTAAGAATTTCAAAATCTAAACCAATATGACTTTGATCAAATGCAATACAGTAAACCACATTTGATGCATGATCGCTTATTTGGTGACATTTTTTGTTAAATACAGCAAAATTAAAGATATATTGATTTAGAACATAGCATATATGTGTGTGTATATATATATATATATATATATATATATATATATATATATATAGATTTCATAATTAAAAATTAAAATTTATAAAATAGAACATACAGTAATATAATTGCATATCACTTAAATCCTTGTCTGAAATACAAATGCATGAGAAATATGGAGCAATATAAAACAAGAAAATAAAATACTAACTATTTCTTTCTTTTTGTTGGTGATTTTGAGTAAGTTTTCAAAAGGCAAGCTAGGTAGATCCTCATCGGAATCCTCTGATAAAATATCTTGTGACATATCTGATAATCTTGCATAATCCAAGCTAGTAGAACTCTAAATATTCATCCTGATTTAAAATGATAAAACATTAATTTATATAATTACATCATAGTCATACAAATGCCAATCTGAAATAAGACATCTCAGTAATATTTAAGATAGGTTTCAGGTTCTTTTTTTAATGCTTTACAGGGACAGGCATACATGGCAAACATACAACATTATTTTTTAAGTGAAATGGTCACCAGCACTAATACAAAAACATTTTAACACATGCATATTCACAACTAGAGCTGCAATTAACCCGCATACATGCATACTGGGATAAAAAAAAGCCATGTAATTTCTGTAATAATTCTGTTTCTGTAACCACTGTAATTTCTCCATATTTGTGGGAAATACTCTCTCTGCCTTCCAACAACACACATATGAACAGAGACCCACAATAAAATAAGAAAATACAATCAGAGTTCCATTCTGACAGGGGAATTAAGATCTTTTAGGCAGATTATAAGATTTTTATGTGTTCCCTTGAATAGCAAGATGAAAGTAGATATTATTCTGATATTAATGAAATTTCTGTACATAAAAATGAAATAGAATCAGAACTGGAAGTAAATTTCGGAGATTCAGATTTGAGTAATGAAAAATATAGTAACAATTGAGTCTTATTTAAGGAAAGATGAAACAAAATGGAAAATAAATACTATTCTTAAAGTGCACAAAAATATTTGTTATATTGTGTCATGCCTTTATGGGTTTTCTAGGTAGCAAGAAAATAACACAACATAATTATTTGAATGAATTTGTTGCTGAGCATGAAAAACATTTATAAAAGAATCAAGAATAAATGCATTCCATCTTGTGTAAAAACGAAGACAAGAAAAGCATCCTAAAAAATCAGTTATCCTTCATCTATGCAAAAAGGAGCCAAGAAAATACAATAGAAAGGCATTATCTAATAATAAAAATGTGATATATTTTTAGTTAAATGCAATCCCTTTTCATATATGAAAGTTATTCTAAAGAACATCATGATAAAGTCTTTTTATAAATGTGAAAAATAATTTGTATGTTAGCAAGAAAATTAAATTGTAATTCTGAACTGATTTTTTGTATTGTAAAGTGAATTTTCATGCTTAATTTTCAAATGTAATCTAAAACATAGATTCTATTACAATTTGATAATATTTTAAAAAGAAAATAGTACTTATTTTACATATAAAATGATTAAATGTGAGTAAGAAATTAAAAAAAAAAGTGCATGAAAAAGAGAAAAAAAACTGTAAATAAATAAAAAAATTTACTTTTTATTTTGAAATTGATATTTAAATGAAATACTTTTTCCTATTAAAGGAGTAATTTATTATCATTTGTTAAAGAGTTAATATGATAACAAGAAAATAGCATAAAAATTGTAGTCGAATCGATCCTATAGGTGTGTTAAGTGTTCTAAAATTGAGAGTTGAAGAGTAAACAATAATTAAGTAGCTTAACAATTCAAATAAATTAATAAAGTTTGCTGTAAAATCTTGTTGTTCTTCAGATTATTTTAGATTTAATGCTATTAATTTGTGTGCTAAAACTATTTATTAGAAGTTAAATTAATGTAGAAAAGAAATTTTTAAAGAAAATTTAAATAGAAATTTTTAAATATGATGGCGTAGAGATTTGAAATAAAAATATTAACATTTTAAAGCAAGATGCTACATGAAAATCTTATCAACACCAGACAAATAATGTACAATTATCAACATATAAAAACCAATAATCCATTTTTAAAGCAACACAGAAACTTACCCAAAATAAAAAGTATTTTGATGCAATGTGTTAGTGTAGGAAACAAACCGATGCATCTGGGGAGAGGAATTGTACACCGTGAAACCCCCAGGCTACGCAATCAGTTTTTAGGAAAAAGGAATTTTCCCTTCAACTTGTAGGGAAGATTGTCTACTGTAGCGTGCTTTGTTTCGCCATTTTCTGGCAAGCGTCGTTGTGCTGCAGGTTTTAAATAATATCTTGATTTATATTACATATTTTACAGAATGTACTTTATTTTATTATTATTTAATTAGTGTTTTAGTCATTAATTTTTTTGTTTTACGGATTTAATTGCTGTTTTATGATTGTTATGTTGTGACCATTTTGTGGTGCATATCATTTGGCTAGAGTTCTAAAATAACTAATCTGATATAATGTTTAATTAACATTTAATTCATTTTCTAATTACCATTTTATTAATTAATATTTTTAATTTTATATATTTCTGCAAAAATAAATTTTTGCTCCTTTTTTATTACACTGCTGTCATTTTTGAAGAAGGCTGATTCTAGTAGAACTATTTTTAATTATTTTGTTATTTTATTTTAGGAGTTCAAATGTTGTATATTTTTCAATATAATTAATAGCCTTTTTAATTAACAGGTTGTGTTTTGATTTAAAGAAAATTTCATCATATGAGCATAGCTGGTTAGGCTTAAAAATTATCTAATAATAATTGATAATGTATTTAAAAGTATGTGTCCTTATTCAAAAGGAATTTGATTTTAATATTAACATTTGAGAAATATTTAATTTATTTATCTACTTGAAATCTAAATATTATTACTAATAATTATTTTCTAAATCTTCAGAGTAACTGCTTCTTAGGCAAGGGCTGGGAGGAATAGAGTGCCTTCCCAAGGAGGAACAGTGCATACCATTCCTACAGAAGCAATTCCCTGTTTTTCCCTAAAAATAGGGTGCACTTTTCCTTTCCCCAGACGTCCGTTAAAACAAAGCAATAATTTCTTTATTTGTGTTGTATACTTGTATTTTGTACTTTTAATTGCTCAATAACATTGCTTTAGTATTAGTTAAGTATTTTAATTTGTAATTGTAGTGTTATTAAATAACTAGAATAAGATTAATGAAAGAGTTAAGCCTAGTTATATTTTGCCTAATAATGTTTACATATGTTGCATTTTAGAAATTAGTTGCTTATTTTTAAATTTACTGTTGAGTATTTTATACATTTTCAGATGCTATAAATGTTATATAATTCTTGAAAAAACTTATTTTTTTATTATACTGGTCTGAAGTTTAAATATTTTTAATTTGTCTTGCAATTTGTATGTGTGTACTACTTAACATTTAAATTATTTAGCAACTTATCTACATTTTTATTTGACTTTAAAAAAGTGACAAGAGTGGTATTGAATTTTTGAATGTTAAGGTAAATTGCATTTTCACTTATTTTTATTATCAATTATTGTTTTAAGCATAAAAATGTTGAATATTTATACTTGTATTATCAAAATTTACAAAGTAAACTAAATCATAGTTTTTTTTTTTTTTTTAGATGGTTAAAAAGTGTTATGTTCCATGCTGCAGATCTAATTATGATCCAACAGTTTACATTTCATGTTTTCAATTCCTCAAAGAGGAAGACAGAAGAAACATATGACTTAAGAAAATGAATCGAAAGGATAATTCACTGAGTAAAAATGCTATTGTTTGCATTAAGCACTTTAGTGGGAAATTTGTTATCACAGAAGACCATGCTGTTCGAGACGAGGGATCTGTTCTAACTGTGAAAAGAATTTATCCAAAATTAACACCTGATGCATACCCATTAATATTTTCAAATCAGCCTGCATATTTATCTAGTGACCCTGTATCGAAAAGAAAAACTTCATCTGAACGAAGAAATGAAATATTAATAAATTAATAGATTAAAAAAACTAAAAAAGCACGCTTTTAGAGTTAATCTATCTAAAAAGTAAAAAATA
Source organism: Caerostris darwini (assembly GCA_021605075.1). Classification (NCBI taxonomy): domain Eukaryota; kingdom Metazoa; phylum Arthropoda; class Arachnida; order Araneae; family Araneidae; genus Caerostris; species Caerostris darwini. The sequence continues at coordinate 94,654 of BPLQ01013048.1, read as the reverse complement.
ATTGTTAACATAAGAATAAAATGACTGACGAGAAAATGAATGTCACTGTTCCAAAAGCGTGGGGTGCTTTGTATGATATTTTAAAACTAACTCTGCATTTCGGAATGAACTAGTGAAAAATTATAACGATTGATATCGAGCACTCCACGCTTTTAGAACAGTGACATTCATTTTCTCGTCAGTCATTTTATTCTTATGTTAACAATTATTTTTTACTTTTTAGATAGATTAACTCTAAAAGCATGTTTTTTTCAATTATAATTTAGGAAAAACATCTCCTGCTTGAGAACAATTAAAGCAGGAAATCGAAAAAGCTAAAGCTATCGGTACAATTAGGAGTCCGTTGACGATGCCCAAAAATAAAAAAGTTAAAGTTAAAATGAGAATTTTAAGATAAAAGTAAAATAAAACAAAAGGAAGTAAGATTAAACAAAATAATTATACAAAATAGGTAGGGTTTGATCAGTTGACTGACTCGCCAGTAGATGGCGCCATCAGTCCCAAAATCTAGCCCAAAGAGTAAGTTACATACAAACATACAGGTGAAGCTAATAAAAGCGTATTAAAAAGGGACGAGAAAAATTTACTGACTGGTGTTTAAAAGACATCATTAAAATTTTCGATGATTTCCTGAAAGAATTTCCAACAAAGCTAACTAAAGAGTGGCTCTTTATAGTGCAAGAAGATGTGTTATTTTATAAACTAAATATATGTAATGGTCAAGCTCCACGGATTAAAGTGTCATTTAAAGTAGACAGAAATTTAAGTGTGACTGCTTGGCATGGCGAAATAGCATTGAGTAATAAAAGTTTTAATATTCTACAAGGAAATAAGTGTGACAGATGGACCAAATTTGATTGCTTATTAAGTACACTTGGGAATTATGAGGAAAAGAATGTCTGTATTGAAGACAAATTCAACTACACATTAAATTTTCTTTAGGATGTTAGAAAACAGAAGGTGATTTCACAGTGGTTTTTTTTTTTTTTTTTTTTTTTTTTTTTTTTTGAACAGTTATCCTGTTTTATTTTTGATGTTATAATTGAACAAATTAATAATTTGATTTTGACTAAAATTACATATTCCACAAATTATCTTCAGTTTGCTAGTAAATTTTTTTTTCAGTTATCCTTCAGTTTATAATTTTATCTGTAATTCAAGAATTTTAACTTTGCCTCATCCTGTTTATCTTAAAAAATTATCTAACCCATTTAATAATAAAAGCAATCTTGACAATAATAGTCATATATCATATTTAAAGAAAAAAACTTAATTACTTGATGAAATATTCATAAATTCTAATATTTCATATAAAGCTGGTCAGATTACAGGTACTGCTGAAAATTTTGTCTATGAAGTTAGTACTATTCAAGCTTATATGCTTACATCAGTGTTTTCTAAACATAAAGAAATAATTGCATTGCGAAATAAATATAAGTGAGAAAGCAGTTTTAATTTACATAGGAGGATTTGTAGGTAGGCAAGTTTGTAAGAAAATTAAGTGTAAATTATGTTGCGAGTTACTAGTTTTAGATAAGAATCTAGAATATGAAACAGATAATTGTGAAATAAAAGAATATTTAAGGATTATTAACAGAGGTAATTTAAAATGGCCTACAGAATTTGTTGTTGACATCATTGTTCAAACATACTTAATATTTTTAAAACTTATTCGCCATAAATATGAAAGTATATTTTTAGAGTGTAAAAATCAAAAATCTTTATTAGAACAATTAGTTTTTGAAAAGTTGGGTTTTATATTTATAATTCCAGAAACCCAATGTTTTTGTACAACTAAAGCAGAAATTTTAACAAAACATTGTTTACCTGCTTCAGCTAATATTTTTATTAATAATTATGTTAAAGTAAGAAATGATAAAATTAAGATCCAAATAAAAGAAAATTGTCAACTTTAACCTCATAATATAATGAAAAAGCCTTTCGGCTAGTTTGAAAGTGTGTTAATATAATTACATTTGGTATCAGTTTATAATATGATTGCATGTATTTTCTATATTTGCCTTAGAATAAAAAAATATTTCATTATCTAAAAATTTATTAATATGCATCTAGGTTTCATTATGTATATCATTGCATATATCTTGATTAAGAATAAGAATATTAATTATTTTTTGTTTAGCAATAGAAGCTTTTTAGAGTAACTATTTAATATTTAGATACTATGATTTTGTATAAGATTAATGTAAAGGGATAATATCCTGATGATTGAACTTTGTGTTTGACTAGAGATATTCTGGCATTCATTAAGCTATAATTTTTTGGATATCCTAAAGTGTTTCACTACAACTAATTTTCATGCCATAAATGTAAATATAAAAACATATTTTTGTATCATGAAGGTTTGTTTTGGAATGATGTAAATAATAAATTATATAAATATAGTATAAAAAAGAATTATTATTGTTAACATTTAAATAGAAAAATTTTAGGATTGAAATACATAAAATTTAGCAGAGAAAAAATTATTTGCAATTTTTATACAATTTGTATAGATAAATTTAACTCAACTAATAAATGAAAATTTAGAAAATATTTTTTTGTATTATATATACAAACTATAAGGGTTATTTGTTTATAAATTTTTTGAAATAAACTATTTTATTAAAATAATTCATTTTTGCCACTATAGAAATTTTTAATGAACAAAATAAGATAAAATGTGCTTACATATTAACGCTACCTTGGCTACCGATTGGGCGGTTTTTAAGTGGCGCCAATCTAACAGCTACAGATTTGCTGATTTTTGACGCCATTTTTTAGTGCTACGAAAATGCGTATTTGGGATTTGCCAGAAACAGAACAAGATGCAATTTTATTTTTTCAGGAGCGAAATATTTTACCAAAAAAAAACGAAAATGTCCCAATTCCCATGACATGAAACTTTATTTTGGTAAACGTAAGTTTTGGAAATGCAATTTCAGTCAGTGTGTTTATCATGTGGGACTTAGAAAAAACAACTGGTTTGAGGGAAGCAGAATTCCATTTAAAACCGCCAAATCTGTAGCTGCGGTTGGCATTCAAAAGATAACTGCGTGCGCGTGCGAACAACAAGATTGCTCTTTATTGGCGCAACTGTAGCCAAGGTAGCGTTAATACGTAAGTAAAAATTATTTCAGTCGGGGAGTTAATATACTTTTTTAATAATTGTATTTATATTAAAAAAAAAACGTTTGTGTATAAAAAAATTCAAGGTAGATTCATAATGTGGTACTATTGGTTTAAATAAATATTTAAAGTTAAATATTATTTCTAAAATCAAATTTTCACCCTGGAAGAAGCTCGGCCACAACTGTGACGTCACAAAATCAACGCTCAGGCCCTGAAGAGCGCAATGAATGAACAATCTCGCCGGCCCCGGTAGATCTACCTCCCCGTGGTGCACCTGGTAACACTTTTCAGTGGCTAAAAGATCTACAACTTGTCATTATGTTAGATTAATGAACTCTGTCTCAGCATTTTTTGTTGTATTCTCTGTTCTTTTTTTTTTTTTTTTTTTTTTTTTGCTGTAACTGTTCATAATCTGCCATTGGAATTAAAAAAAAAAAATCTTTTACAAAAATTGTATATATAAATATATTTATTTATTTAATTTAAACAATAATAAAACATGAGTGATAAGTGCTCAAAATATATTTCAATCATAAAGGTAGACCTAGAATGTAATTCATATTTCCGGAAAAAGAACAAATGTCAGCAATATAATGCTTATTAGTAAAATAATATGAAGAATAAATACTTAAAAAAAAAAAAATTTTTTTTTTTTTTTTTCAATCTCTTTTTAGGAAATTTTGTGTTTATATAAATTTTAACTAAAAAATAGTAAGAAAAAATTCTTATATTAAAAAAGAAAGATAGTTAAAAATATTTTTTTATTAGAAAAAAAAACTAATAATCAACCTGTAAAATTTCAATTTGATAATATGCATCTGAATAAAAAAATTTATAGTTTCTTTTTCTTTTCCATTTTCAGTGAGTATTTTTAACTTGAAAAAATTGATAATAATAATGTTTGATACATACAAATTTCAAAATCAGAAATCAAACAGTGTCAGTGTTATCTAGTTTATAATCCAATTATTCTCCTCTAGAGTGTAACGATTTTCGTACAAATTTTTAAGGATATTGAAGACATGATGTCCGAAGCATTTAGATTCTTTTCCAAGGAATCAATTTAATAAATGCATCTAAACTTAACAGAAAATATTAAATTAGAGGAAAAAAACATTGAATAGTGGTTAGATCAATGAGAAAATAGTGTCAACTATCCATTTTTAAAAATATCTTTTAATAAATCTGAATGCCCTTTTTATTACCGAAAATGTGATTTAACACACTTTCAATTCTAATTGAGAGAGGAAAGATTGATGTTGCATAAATCCTTATGAAAAGGACTTTTAAATGATAAAGCTACAAAGCTAGATGGCCATTAAATCCATAAGCACTTGAAGTAGATAAAAATCGCCTTTTCCCGAAAGCATCAATCAGCATAAAAGATATTTGTCATAATTTTGAAACCAAAGAAAACATTAAATAAAATCCATTTCTTTTTAATATGAAGACTGAAAATTGTGCAATTTTAAGACTAAATACAATAAGGAAAATAATGAAAAATTGAGACAGAGAATATGCCATGTTGTAAAAGTACTGAAATTTAATTCCCATACCTGCTCACAACTGTCTTAAAATGCATGTGTTTGTGTACTCCTTCTAACACAAACAAGAGGAAGGTATGATTGGGAAATTCAGATCGGGATGGGACTCAGTAAGTTAGTAATACACCTAGGTGTCCACCCCTACAAATGCTACAGCACAATGGGCAACAAATTCATAAAAAAGACCTTCTAAGTATCAAGCACAGTTTATATACTACTAAATTTTCTTCATGATACAGTAATGATGTAACTAGCTGATTGTCTTTGAACTAGATGATCAGGTTTTTTAATACTGCCATCAACATTTTTTTTTTCATTGTAATAATATAACAGAAGATATTAGAGTTGAAAGAAAAGAAAAAATAATACTTTCTTCATATAATACTGCTGTTGCTGTTTTCTCTAGATCCACTTTGACGAGCATAGATTAGCACAGTAAAAAATTTAAATATAAACTCGACAGACCTCGTAAGATATTGAAATATTCTATCTAATTAAAATTCTAAATTTTTTTCCCTTAATTTAATTTGAAAGTTACAATTAAATTGCAATACATGATGATACAGATTTTCAAAAATGCTTTTAATAGATTGAAAAATATGTGGAAAAAAATTAATACCAATAACTTTTTCCTTTTTTTTTTATCAGTTTCTAAAGTTAAATGATAATGTACATATAAATAAAGAAAACTTCCTAATCCATAATTTCAGTAACAATTTTCTATCCACATAATAGTGAAATTCCAGTGTCCACAAAAGCAGGCTTTTTATTTACTTGACTGATAATGATAAATAGGTGATCTGGATCCAAAGAGAAGTGAGTGCGAGGTTTTTTTTTTTTTTTTTTTTCTCCTAAGCCCCTGAGGATTTTATGTTACAAAAGCTGATGATCCAAAGACCTGTTGGTTCTCTAATAGGAAAGCATGCTGAAATAACAAAAATTAGAAAAAAAAGAAGCATGTTTGAATTTTCAAATTTTTTTCAGTATGGGATATTACAAAAACCCAAATGATGTATAAAATATGAGCAATATGCTTCAGAAATTTAATATGTTGGTTGTCCAATGTAATGAAAAATTCATTTTCTAAAATGTCTTGATTTCTTCTCTGAAAATATTGGAATAGTCAATGAATTCAGTATAAAAAGTTTCACTAATACATTAAAGGGGTGAGAAGAAATAGATACAGATAAAATGTTAAGAGATGTTTAAATGATATTAAATTGCTGAGAAAAAAAAACACCTTATAGTAAGATTTCAAAGAAAACTTTTTGTTTAAAAAAATTATATAAAATATATTTATCTTTAGGTTTTTATTTAAATAAAATTAAATATCTATTTAATGGTCATTATTCATATAATGATATAGTACATTCAATATTATTATTTTCTATATGATTATCTTCTTAGCTGGTATGCATGAAATTACATTTAAATTATCAATCTATAACTCACTAGCCTTATTTATATTGTTCAATTATTTTAAGAGTGCTAAATTCTGCATTGTGAACAAATTAAAGGATGCATTTGTATTTCAACTACAAAATCTGATCTGAATGCAAAATAAATCTGAAATGCAAGATAAATGACAAAACCTGCAGTGTTTACTTAGGCAAGTGATAGTTAAATTCAGTGAAGATAGCGACAGAAAATATTGATGACAAAGGTTAATGATGATTTTTCTTCAGTGAATATTACCATTTCTTTCCTATCCTGGCCAATTAAAAAAAAAACTGCATTTCAACGATAATGTTGCTGTTAATATTCTTACTACCATATTTCATCATATATCAAATTAGATACGATACGCTAACTTGAGCACTTGACAAACTTTCACGTGTTAACATTGCTACAACTCATCATGGAATTTAATACCAAATATCTTAATAGTCATAACTGTAATTCATATATATAAAGATAGTTTTATCAGATTTTAACATATCTGTCAAAGTATACATATTAAAATTATACACACATTAATAAAAACGGAGACAAGCAAGAAAATAAAACTTCATATATAAGATAGCTGAATTCTGTTGGAAAATTGCCTATGCTAAATGGGATTAATCAACAGATTATTTTGACACCTAATAAAACTAAATGAAAATAATACTAGTCATAAGAAGAAACAAAGAAATTTTATTGACTTTTAGTATTTCGCTTATAACTGAAACTTATTGTGAGCCATATATTATAATAAAATAAATTATTAGACCTGAGAATGATAAATCAATTTGTAATTAGCATTATGATTTAATATAAATCATAATGCTAAAACAAGAAACTTAAACAAGTTTCAGCACTGATGATAGAATTTTTACATCCTTGGATTTTTTTTTTTTTTTTTTTCCCCTTAAAAGATTCTAAAATATATTAACTCAACATAAATAACAAACATTTTTTTTAGTTGTAAGCCAAGTGAATCCATAAATCTAATCAAAACTTATCAGAAATTTTTTTAAAAATTTGTCTTTAGTTTTTAATTGCTTTCAAACTTCTTTAATATGTTTCATTTCTTATGAACAAACAGAAAAGGAGTTTAATGCATGCATGAAAAAAAAAAATGATAAATTGCAGTCATATAAATACAAATCTACATAAAAAAATAAATAACATGCTTATTTTGGTTAAACAGTTTATTATTACAAATAGCTTTAAACATGTACAATTTTTTAACATCAAGGTAATAAAATCTAGAGCTGCCATACATAATTCACAAATTTATGCAATTTTCACCTTCTAAAAATAATGCAATTGATTGGCAAGAGAATGAAATATATAAAAGTTGTGTAAATAAATCATTCATTCTTAATAATGAAAACAGTTTTAATAACATGTTAAATTTAAAAAAATAAATCAAAAGAATTATAAAATAATTTAAATTACTAATATAAACTTATTATATTTATATAGAAGTAATTTTTTTTTTACCTAAATGGTTTTTAAAAAGAATGAAATATTGCACTTATTAAAAAAGAAAAGGAATTCAAAAAAAATATCACATATTCAGAAAGAAAAAAAAATTAAAACAAGTACTATTCTTCATTATAATTTAATTTTTCATCATTTATTAATTAAAATGGCTAAGCTCTTAAAATAGAACATATTTGGAATTTTTTTGAAAGTAAGTGTGTGTATGTATGTATATATACACAGTGTTGCAGATACTAAATTAGTAGTTATATATAATTATAAATATATTCTCAATATACTATGCTTTCATTTAAATAAAAAGTGGGATTTCAGTTTAATGAAAAAAAAAAAAAAAATTATAAAATAAATCAAATGTTGTTTTCTTAACAGCACAGTAAGAAAATATTGTTTAACCATGAAAGTTTTTCGTAAAAATATTACAGAAAAACACACAAAAGAAATAATAAAATGTCATTACAGCATAAATATGATTTTTAGTCAAATAAAGAAAGAGATTCTAAAGTAGAGATTAATGCATACATACAGACAGTTAACAAAATATAATAAATGCAAAAAGGGTAATTGAAAATGTAAAAGCAAAACATCTTCAAGAAAATAAAGGTCTATTTTGAATCCAAAATAGTGATATTTTATATGGTAAGCTCCAAAATATAAAAATGAACACAATACTCAAAACAATATTAAAAACTTTTTTTTTTCTTAATGTAATAGTTTTGCATAACTGAAAACAATGGAAATTATTAAATATAACAGCTTTTTAAACCATTTTTAAAGGTGGAAACTTAGTCAGAACATTTACACAAGTTTACTGAAAATATTATTATAGGAAGCCTTTTAAATACATGCAGCAAATGAAGTAAAACTCAGTACTACAAATGATTCTTAAAATTGTATTGTGAAATTAATTATTAAGAAAAAAAGAATTTTTTAGCAATAAGTACTTTGAAAGCGTAAGTGAAATTTTCACTTTAATTTTTCTACAGTTAATTTTATTTAACCATTTCATAAAATCTGCATAAGTGACAAGTCACACATTATAATCAAACATTTTGACAAATCTTTGCCTAAATTTTTTTTTTCTTATTAGAAAAATATACATATAAATAGTTCAATAATAATCTTGACTGTTTACTGTATCAATAATATCAGAAGATTATTAACAAATGAAAGCTGCTGCCTAATTAGCATATTTCTAAGGCACATATGCACATTGCATTCCTCAAGGCACTACTTGATTACACAAATTACAGAAGAAAAAAATAAACCCTAACTAAAGTGAATTTTATTTTCCTCAATTAAAATTCTAAATTGGATTAAAAAGATATGACTCCAATTTCTTAATTTATATTAGCCTTTGATTTACCAGCTTTATATTATGAAAACAATATTAGATTTACATAAAAAGTTTTGGCAAAATATATCTCATAATTCTCTTTATATTCACTACACAGTAAAATAAGAAAAAATAAATGAATGCAGAAAAAAATGAAAATTTTTTTTAGACAGAGTTAATATCACAAATAAAACAAAACCTTCTAAAAAACTAAAAGTACATCCAACTTAAATTAGTTTACAGACAATAAATTGGCACATCTATATTACAGCTCATAAAATAAAACAGACAAAAAACAAATTACAATGACAACCAAAAAGGATGGATTTTCTTTAAAAAGAGTACTTTAGAATAAAATTGTTTCACAGTCATGTCATAGAATAAAATTCCTTCAATACGTAAGATGTTGAACAAGGAACACACATATATAATCAAATCATTATAGCACCAAAATATGCTTTCATCTTCAAAGGGATATTAGCCATGACTTAATCATTGTTTGCCACTGTACATAGGGTTTTTGAAAGTTGATGTAGCTTGCTTATAAATAGGATTTTCACCCTGTTGAAAAAAAAATAATCTAAATTATATATTCATATATTTATACCAAAAAAATTAAAATATTATTTTGAGTACAGATTTTTACAAGCTTACACAAACTTAAAACTTATTAATTATATTTGAAAAATATTCAAATAACAAATATTTATATAATAGTCTGACCACAGTTTGCATTGAGTGGTAAACATCCAGTTTAATAGTGGGAATGAAAGAATCGATTAGTTGTGCTAGTGGGATATATGCGGTGCACAGTTGCTTTGAAAGAAAAAAAGTATAATAATGTGGAACTTTTTACATCTGGTTTTTATTTTATTATGCCATCTAAAATTTGAAAGATTAAAATCTTTTTTATTGCAATTACAATATCTTTTAATTAACACTGACTTCCCTATGACTTTTTGAATTTGTTTGATTTAGCTGCTAGCCAATTTTCCACATTATTAGTGGTTTGACTTACTATATTTGTTTGAGTTTATTTGTGCAAGTTAATGTATCTCTAAGGAACATATAAACTATTTGAAAAGCAATTTGTTCTTTATTTGACAATTAAGAACAATAACTGGAAAAGTGCATTTAAAAATATTTATTTTACACATAAACTATACACAAACTGACCAGTTTTTACTTTTTTTAAGATATTAATAAAGCAACTTATAGTGTTTTTGAAAAGAAAATTATTATTAAAGCAAATTTAGCACATATATATATATATTTTAATTTTAAAAGATTTTTTTTTTTTTTTTTGGCTAATTTGGATTGCTCCAGGAAACTTTTCGTTAATATTCAATATTGAGAGAATTTCTACATATGATGCAATCATAATTTCAGATTTATCTACTATTATCTCATCAAGGTATACAAGAATTATTTAAAAAAAAAAAAAAAAAAACCGAATGAGTAAAATTAACAAAATTGAAAAGGGTATCTTCATTCTTTGTGCAACACTATTTGAAAAAACAATCTCAAGAATTTTGGAAGGCAGTTTTTATAAGCATTTTTTGACACTTAAAAAAATTTCCTACCTAATACAGATTTTCTACTCCAATCAGCATTATATATATATATAAATTAACATTATTATCAAAGTTACATTATATATTCAGAGGTGACTTTATTTTGATAAAAGAATATAGATTAACAAGAAATTTTTTAAAAGATAAGAACCATTTAATTTCAGTAATTGATTAAGCAAATATACTTAATTGAAAATCAAATTTATAATTACTATATTTTTGAATTTTTTTTTTTTTTTTTTTTTTTTTTTTTTTTTCTTTTTACATTAAATAGCAAATAATAAGTAAAATGCTAAAATTCAACAAGTAGATCAAACATTTTAGAGTAAAATTCTGTGACAGATTAAAAGGATAAATAATTTAAAAAATTGCTATTTAAATGTTAAATATATATATATATATATTCGGAAAAATTCAACACATCAATTTTGATCTATCTTATATCATTGCAGAAACCTCCCCACCTTAATAAAGAATCTCCTGCCTACTGAACAGGATAAAAAAAAACTAACAGCATCAGCAAATTAATATTAAAATGATTACAAGGGCATGTTCATGAAGATTTTATACGATGAACTAACTAACATGCATCACTATTATAATTGCCTAAAATTCTAAATGACAAACACATATTTGAATTAGCTTAATTTTAAGGCAGCAATGGATAGTTAGTTGATAATTTCATGAGTCTAGTTAAGCAACCTTAAAATCAAAATTTGTATAGATACATATATAAAAATCAACTGACACAAGCTGTTTGAGCAAAAAAATATATGATAACTTACAGTATCCCATCGAGCCATTTGACGCTCCTTCTCGAATTTGGCAAGCTCTCTTCTGTCGTGTATAGTAGTGAGTAACTTCCAAATCAACAGAAGTGCAAGTCCAATAGCTATAATGCCACCAATCACACCCAACACAATAGCTAATATGTTCACAGGCTCTGGGCAATCTTAAATTAAAAATTAAATTATTATTTCATATTTAAATTAAAGAAATTTAGCATTGCCAATAAAAAAATTATAAATCAAATGCAATAATTAGTCAAAGAGAAATATGTTTGAGTTCCCTCATGTTTATGAGAAAAAATATTACATTTTTGAACTATTGTAATTCAGACATTTTTTTAATTAATTGTACAGTTTTCTATTATCTGAAAATAAAACTGAATGTTAATATTGAAAGCGTTTATATGCCAAGTATCTATTAATTTCGATATTCTTCCAGAGAAGTATCCATTCTTACATATTTTACTCACATAAAGAAAAAAAATTATTCAAATTACTGCTCTCAACTAGTTTCTTTTAAATTTTAGTCATTCAAAATAAAAATATCAATAGTTAATTCAATATTTATATAAAAAAGTACAGTAGCAATTTTTGTCAGTTAAAAATTCATTTAAGCTTTACCTAGTAAAAAGGAATCTATGATTCCTTTTTAATGTTTTTCAATTTAATTCCTAAAATTTCTTAAATTTAAAAAAATTCAGATTATCTAAAATGCAATTAGAAAATATTTGCTTCCCAACCATTTCAAAGTAAATAATCTGCTTAGAATAATACAAATATATATAGAATTTTTCATTTAATTTTAAAAGAATCTATTTTAATATTCACCACATGTTGATTAATCCTAACCTAACGATTGGTGAAATATAATACAGAAACTAACCTTTTGTGCGTTGTGCATGAACAATGGGTTGATCTTCATCATCCAATTTATATTTAAAAGTAAACTGGCAGTCCTTGTCATCGCGGAACACACACAGTTTTTCGGTATCTTCTTTGACTAAAAGATAAATAGAACAAATTAACATTTGTTTCAAGTATGTAATTTATTCATTTTTATAAACAAAAAAATTGTACAATTATTTCATATGAAATTATTCAATTTAAAACACACATACTTTCAACTTTATCAACACCAATAGTGATAAAAGAACATGCAGTGCAATTCTCAGCTGGAACATCATTATCATCTGGGAAAATTTGGCACTCCACACAATCTCTGAATGCATCACATTTCAAAGGGCAAGTCTGAAAAGGAGAAAAAAAAAAATAATGGAATACAATATTAATAAAATTATTTTATTTAAAATATTGCTAGTATTATGAAATTAATAAGAATGTTTGAAATTTAAATACATTATAATAATGTTACGATTTCATGATAAATGCATATTTTTAAATTATATTTTATTCAAAGATTTTATTTTTATCTTTTACTGAATGCAGCAATTACAAACTTCATATGAAAATACTGTTGAATCTCAATAATTTGAGTCCTAATAAACCGAATTAAACTCAAACTGAAGAGGCATAATTGTGCATTATTTCTTTGCCTGCAACTCTGGTTTTAAGCTAGTTGGTTTCACTTAGAAGTAGTGTTTCACTGAATAGTGTCAGTGTTTGACATTGTTTCCCCTTGTCCAAAGAGTATGTCATTACATTCTCATACTCGCAAAAGTAAGATGCTATAGATTAGTAAGGAGATATATAAACAATCAAAGAAAGAAAATGTGCCTGTTTCCTAAGATGATAAGAAAAGAAAAATTAATGATTCAAACTTTCAAAAAGGAAAAGCTTATTTTGCATGTGAAAGATATAGCAACATTAGATATTGTTCTTTATTATAAAGATCAATAGTTCAATAAAAAGGGAAAATGGAAAAAAAAAAACCATATTATACTTGAAATTTCCATTTACAGTTCTGTATGTTCATTATTTATTTATTTATTTATTTATTTATTTTTTTTTTTTAACCTTTGTTTTGGAATTTAGTATATTTTTAGATATGGAACTTTTTGAGATGTAAACATCTGGGTAGTAGAATTCTTTAGCAAACCAGAGTTGATAACCATCTTGATAAAACTGAAATTATTGGTAGTTGATTATAGAAGCATCAGTTATCTTCCATAGATAATGTATATTTCACTCTTGTAAGTTAAACAACAATTGAAAATAATTAAAAGTGTCAAAAGTTTTGAATTTTTAACATGAATCATTTTCTTACTGGGCATCGTTCACAATAATTTCCACTGTATCTGCCTTCTTCTAAATCAAAACATTTGCAAGCACCACATTCACATTCTCCATGTCCACTGCATATTTTCTGTAAAATAAATATATTAAATTACTTGTATGAAATTCATTTTAGTCACTCACAGTCCACAAAAATAATAAAGAAATACTGAGTATATTTAAAACTAAAAACATTTATTAATTATAACATTAACAAACTATATAATAAAATTCAGAAATTAACATTTAACAAATTTTAAGGTTTCATATTTTTTTCTTCTAAAAATAAGTATGCATTGTCATTTATAAATATTTTCAATAATTTGGTTGAAAATATATCTTTAAAATTAATATGTTCTGAGAAATGTTCTAATTAAATATATCCATCATTATATATTAAGCAAGAGATTTGTGTGCTTATTTATAAATCCTAAAATTAAAAGCTATAACAATTAGAAGTCCAACTTTTTTCTCAATTTATTGTTTTCAATCCTATCCTGAAAAATTTATTTAATTAAAAAAGAAATAAGATTGAACTTTATCTTTTCACTTTCTATTTCTTTGAAGAATATCCTGCAAAAGAGCTACAAATGTGAAATAACATCATACAGAATAACTACAGAAACTGTGAAACAAATTCTTTTGACCTCCCCCGATAAAGTTACATTTCTGTGACTTACGACTATTAATTGTATTAGTTTCCTAGCTTTTTCCCTACTCAGAATCGCTGTGCATGTACAATATTCTTTATTAAATAGCTTCCAAATCCATAAAAAAATAAAAGTATTTTAAATAAAAATTATTTTAAAATAAAAAACAATTTTCAGCACTTCTAAAAATAGATATTTTCGAATAATCTTGGATGAAATAGTAAATTTATTATAATATTTCCTGAAAATGTTCTGGGGTACATCTTAATATCCAAAAAATATGCAATTATGACAGGCAATATCTGTTAATATATCAAGAAACTATTCAATACAAATTTTTACCATCGCAATAAAACAAATTATCTACATTATATAAAATATTTTGCTATTTGCTTAATCGAAAACAGGATAAAAACCACAATTAATATAAAATTACCCCATTTGGAGCAAGGCAAGTTTCATTTGAAGCTTTGCATCCACAATCCAATCCGGTCCAGCCTGGTTTACACTTACATTTACCACATTCACAATCTCCATTTTCTGGGCCTTTAAAACAAAAACAAAAAAAAATGTCACTATGGAAGTTTTATAAATAATGAATGAATTACATTGTTTAAATATGTAATAAATTGAAGAAAAAAAATAGTTATAAAATATAGTTTATAATATAATTAATAAGGTAGTATATAATTAATAGTTTATAATTATAATTAATAGTTTATAATATAATTAATAAGGTTATCATAGGTGTGTGACTTTTACCTTATAAAAAGTATATGAATATGCAACATATAATACAATGGTCTCTTTTTATACGACCATTCATTTTAATGGATTTTGTTTTCTAAGAATTAATGATATTTATGCTTTAGAATCTATTGATAAAAGGTCAAAGTTACTCCTTTATCCTGATATTACTTCAGAATTATTATGAGTTAGGTATCCTGCATTAAAGGGAAGGAGAGTAATTCAATTTTAAGATTCATTACACTTTACTGAGGACTGATGAATATCATATCCATTGATTTTTTTTAATGCTCTCCCCACTTATGTATAAATAAGCGAGTTCTCAGATAATTATGTTCTCTGAAATTATCTTTTCAATACAAATTATCTCTGCTAATTATATGCCAAGCAGTCAATTGTTGCTAATTGATTTCAAATGCTGAAATATTGATTTATATTATCATTAATTTTGCAATAAATGTTTTGAATAAACTTTTAAAGAACTAAGAACATTATTTAATATTACACTTGGAATTTCCAATATGCAAAACATGCAGAATTTTTTAGGTTTATTAGTTTGTGATTAGTATTTAATAATTTTTTATGCAACATTTTGATTCTTTTATTACCATAAGACAGAATTCTTTTGATTATTCAGTGCAATAATTGAAGAAAAAACGGATTTTTGACTTGAAAAATTAATCTAAACATTTTAAAAATACAATTAAAAATAAATTTAATGGAAAAACCCTGACAATGGTGTAGATTAAATAAAATTACTGGATAAAAAACATTTTGTTCAGAAATATTAAATAAAAAATATTTACCACTGCAAATTTTTCCATTAGATCTGTCACATGAATAATTATCACATTCACAGAATTTTCCAGTTACTTTTTCATCTGGATTCTAAAATAAAAACATAAAATTGAGATAAGAAGAATTAGTCTTGTTACAGAAAAAACTAAATAATTGGTTAATCAATGACCAATTAGAGGCAAAGTTTTTAAAATTAAGCCAAAATTTCTAAAACTGCAAAATTATCATCGCTAGTCATGCTAAATCAATTTTGATTTAACATGAACAAATTAGGATTAAGTAATAAAGAAATATGTTGATAATTCTAATTATAGTGATATATATATATATACACATATACATACAATGAAAGTGAACAATTAATACATTGTTATTTAAAAATCAAAAACATATACTACCTAACTATCTAAAATGAAGTAAATAAAAAGTAGTTAAAATAAAGTTAATGTAAACTAACTTAAAATCAAAATTCACAACTGAGTGTCTAAACTCAAATAAGTAGTGATTTTAAGTTTAGAATTAGAGAACTATGATGTAAAATTTGTTCAATACTATAAATTTACAAGATGAAATTGTGCAAAGTTATGTTAGAAGTTATTTATTATATTTTTGTTAATAATAAAAGGATTGAAATGCAAAGTAGTAAAACTTTCTCATTTCTATAATAGTGAATGTAAGAGAGAATACTAACAAAATAAAACCCTTAAACTTTTAATAGAGTTTCTGATAAAAAAAATAATGTAATTAAATCAATGCAATTTTGATTCAGTTAATAAAGTTACATAGAATAAAAAAAAAAACTTTACAAATGAATTTATATTATTTCATCACCACTGTCCATCTAAAAAGATACTACTTTATTCAAATAAATATTTCATGTTCTGAAATAACAATTTTAAATTCAAAAATAAAATACTTACTTGACGTTTAAAACATTCACATTCACCACATCTGCATGCACCTCTACCAGAACATGGTTTAGTATCATTTCCCCTTTAAAAAAAAAAATCAATACTATAGAGCAACAAAAATGTAAAATTTCAGATTTCTAAATTATTAAAAATATAATATATTAGCTGCAACTTTCAATTAAGAAATAAATTAAAGAATATATATATATATACATTATATATATATTATTCTTTAATTGCTGCTAATTCATTTAGTTATTTTACTAATATATGGTATTAGAAAAGATATTACATTATATCTTAGAATTTTAATGTAAAATTATTAAAACACTAACATATAATAAATCAAGAAATAAAATTTAAAAAGTAAAATTTGCACAGAATATTCATTTATTTATTTTTTTTGTATGATTTTCCTCCATTAACTAATAAAAAAATCAAATTTGATGAAAAAACTCACAGATAGCAACCAATATCATCTGTAGCTTGATCACTGTCTTTAGCATCACATTCACACTCTCGACCATATCTATTGTTATAACAGCTGCAGACACCACACTCATAAGTACCATTACCAAAAGTACACTTGTCACTATCTTTTTCCTAGAAATGATAATGCAACATTCTAAATCATATACGAGGATTAAAGAGGAAAAATAAAATATGATTTCTAAATTTATTATAATGAAATGTTCGTAAATATTTGAGAAAAAGCAAATAAACCACTGAGTTCTTTTAAATAAAATACAAAATTAGACTTTTAAACATTACAAATTTGTAGTTCAATATGCAACACTATTTGTAAAAAATATCCAGTTATAAGAAAATAGGAAATGCATTTATAAAATTTAGCCTTTTATTAAACAAAATTTTTTTAGAAAAAAATCATTATCAAAAAATTAATAACTATTCATATCTTAAAATTTAATTAGTCGATATTCCAGCTAATGATAAAACAAAACCACACAAAACTCAGTTTCAACTGCCAATTTACAATTCAAATACTGCAGGGAATTTTTTCTGCATTTCAAAAAAATTGGATAAACTCGTGTTCTGATCATAAAACTGTTTAAAAACTGGGAGCAGAAAACTTTGTCATATATGTACCAGAATTATAAATGTACACACTTATTGTAGGCCCATAATAAATCACTAGCATATATTTCCAAATAGTTGGCAATAGCCTAAAATTAAAGTAAGGATTATCTTGTCTCCCGTTTAATTACTAGTTGCCTTAATATTGGAATATTATTTCTAAAATTCTTTTCTTATCAGAAATAGAATTAATCCATCTATATTTCTTAATGAAATAATAATTTACAACCTATAGTGTAGATTATGTAATCAATTTTCTTGTAATTCACAAAATCCTGACGCTAAATGGTAACAAAATTACAGCCTTCAAAATTTACAAGATGTTAAAACATGGTGACATTTTTAAAAAAAAATTTTTTAAATAAATTCATTATTAAAAATAAGAAGCCTACCTCATTCCAAGGTTTTTCACATTCACAATCACATATCATCTCCAGATGTACAGTTAATGCTTCATTTAATCCGACAGGATATATTTGGAACGTTTGATTCCATTCTCGACGATCTTTAGGACACTTAGTGACTTCAATGTTAGCTTCAAATGTAACCTGTGATAAAAATAAAAAAAATTCAATTTTCATGATTAAAAATATATATACTTTATAATAGAAACATTACTTAAATATATATTTTAAAAAGTTTTGATTATTAATAGTGCTATGCATTCACTTTAAGAATGTTTATTAAATAAAATAAGCTTTTTAAAACCAGTGTATTGAAATTTTAAAATTAAGAATGCAAATTGTAAATTAATTATGATAAAAAAATTACAATTAACATTAGTTCCCGAAAATCACACTCTTATAAAATGATATATGTACAACAAAATACTTATATGTTTCATAACTTATTTTAGGCTTTTAAAGTAAAAAGAATATACATACATTATAATTTATATTATAAACTTTCTTTTTTTTTTTTTTTAAGCATGTATTAACTAATCAAGTTTATTAGTTTGAGATACTTATTTAGTTTGAATAAAAAAAGTTAAAAATTAATATGCGATGTTGTACAAGATAATTATATATATCATTGCCAGATATTTAATACTCAACAAATTTTTTAAACCTTTTCACTATGTTCTAGAAAACTAATTATGCATTACTAAATATATCCAAATTGGAGTATTACTGACAATTTCTTAACCAAATACTTCTAAATGTTTTTAAAAAATTTTAAAAATCAAAAAAATATGCTGTTTAAAATTAATATGTCAAAAAACATCAATTTTTATTACATTTTTAAAAACATTTATTTGAAAATATATTCTTAAAAAAAAATTATTTATCAAAAGACAATTTCCTAAACAAAGTTATCTAATAAACAGGACAGAAAAATTAGACTGATAAAAATTATCAAAAAAATAAAAATAAAAAATAGTAATATATTCATGTATTCATTTAGAATTTTATCACTCAATTTATTATAATACAAAAAATTTACAAGTATAATAAAAAGTTAAAATTATTAATTACTCTATTCATTATTATCAATATAATATTATTATATATTTGTTCATTATTATTAATAAAATATTGTTATTTATTTTTTTTCATCAACAGATTATACTGACATTTTGAGTTCAGGCATTTACAATTAGATATCTTAATAAGATTAATATTTAAATAAAAGAAAGCTTTTAAAAATGTAAAACTTACATTTGTTCCTACTTTCAAGCCTTTGCAAATATTAGTGTTTTCTCTCTTAGTCCTTGAAAAGAAAAAAAAATTACATAAATATTAATTTATTTTCTTTTAATTAGTTTATGTATTTAAATCATTCAACATTTAAATAACTATCACATAAAGAACATTTTAAAAATTTACAAGAAATCCAAATAAATTAAAATAAAAAAAATTATGCCACATTTATCTCTAATACATGAATACACAATTGTGCATTAACAATATCTGCTTCTATTTATTTATTTGCTGATTCTCTAAAAAAAATTAATTAAATAAAAATTTTGTTAAAATAAATAATTAGAAAGAAAACTGAAAATAATAATAATAATAATAAATAAAAATTTACTTCAATTAACAAATCAAAATTTCTGAAAACTCAAGATTAATTAATTTTTTTTTTTTTTGTAAAAGTATCCACAAACTAATTTTATACAAAATGTATCTGTATCAATAATACTGTGCAATTGCTGACATCATTAAAAAGAACTGATTTTTTTATCATATGACTTCAATGTAATTGTGAAAGTGAAATTATTTTCTTAAAACAGGATGTGAGAATCTTTTTGTATATGAATGCATGAATCCTTTTTCTTTCCTATTTTGAAAGAGTTATTTGCATTCAATTCCTTATATTTAAACAATTAAGAATGCTTTCAGCATTTAAGAAAGTATTAGATGAAAAAAAAATCAATTGTAAAACTCCTAATAGGTAGAGTCAGAAAATATTTCTAATATAAAAATTATACCAAAAACTTTAAAATTAATTTGAGAGAGAAAAAGATGTTAAATTGAGTAACAATATTAAAATTTTTATACCCTAAACATGAGGAGAAATAATTGACTTTTATATTGCTTCCAGCATTATCTTTCATTTCAACAGCAGATGTAATTTTCTGTAAACAAAATAAAGCAAATTATATAAAATAAATTTTTCTATTTGTAGAAAATTTGTAAAACATGTTTAAATGAGCAGCAATGAACAACTATAAAAAAAGATTCATAATTTACAAATATTTTTTGAATAACTAAAAATTATTAATTATAATTTATAAAATAACCAATGTAAATATTTAAATCTGAAAAATATTAATTCATGAATGAAAAAAGCATTTTTCATAAACCTATTATGATAATTTTATTAAATTAATTTATATTCATTTTTTCAGTCATTTTACATTTTAAAAAATCCACCCAAATTGGAACAAATACAAAAAAATGTAAATTATTTTTTTACATCAATTCTGTTTTTCATAATAAGTAGAAATACAAAAATAATTATAAAAAAATAAAATTGAGCCGGTAATAAATTAAGAATAAGAAATAAGAATTTTTGATTTCTTAACTGCTGATTTAAAAGGCATCATTAGCACATGAATTAAAACTTATAACATTAATAGTAATTAGAATAATATACAAAACAAAATAAACCAAAGATATATCATCATTCTTACATCATACTGATCTCGTACAAGATCCACAACATTTGAAGAATCATTCTCAAGTTTTCCAGCACTAGATCCTTCTAATAAATTACTCAAACGCTCATAGACTGGAACTTGGTTTTCAGTAACAGCAAAGATAATATTAACCTTATTCTCTTGAATCTTGTGATTAATTTGACTAAGTGATGGATAATCCTGATTGGTACTTTCACTATAATATCCATCATTATCCAAATGACACAGACCATCGTTTGGTTTCACAATACCTCCCAGCTGAAAAATATTACATTATCAGAAACATGAGATGATTTGGAAAGCAGTTTTAGTTACATATTTTCAAGTGCTTACTTTTCCATCTCCAGCATAATGAAATCCACTGTCGGATGAGAAGACTAACATTTTTCTGGATTTTTCTCTCCATCCAATTTTTTGCTAAAATCAAAGAAAGATTAAAATTTATAAAATATATCATGCAATATTTTAATCAAAAAATGAGTAAGCTAAAAAATTATTTGATTGAGTTTTGAAAAATATTTAAAGGTTCATGTTTGTCACAAATACATACACTTTAATTTTCTAAATTTTTAACTATAAGCTAATAGGAATCACATAAATGAAGGGCAAAAACATAAATGGATTAATTAGATCAACAATGATTTTCTAGATAGCATTCTGCAATTAGTCTGATTGATTAAATAATTTATATCAATAAATAATATTAAGTTGATCATAATAAATAATTTGAATTTAGAAAATTTTGAGAAGGACTCTAGCCCATATCAGGCTGCCAAACAAATAGGAAAGATTTATGAAAAAGAATTTTAAATTTTAAATAGAATATTTTAAAGATTAATTTATTTCTCAATTTTGTGATTTTTTATTGTGTTGGCTAATATTTTTTATTTTTTAAATATGGATCTATGTAAAACTTTTTTTAAAATAAGCAATGTATTACCTTGCATACTACAGCCTGCATAATAGCATCAAAACCTCCTTCTGGTGCATCTAGATTTCCAGACACCCTAGCCTGCCTAACAAGTTCAGCAAAGGTTTCTGTTTCAGCTGTCAAAGGCATATGATTCAAAAAACCATATGGTGCAGCACAATCTGTACAAGGCTGCCTTAGTCTAGAATGGTAATAAATTTAATGATATAATTTAAAACACTGCAACATTTGTCTTGTATACCTAAATTAGTTTCACAATATATATATTCTTGAAATATACATATATTTTGCAATAAAGAACTATTTGGTATTCAATATTATTAATGAAAATAATTACAAATTAATAAAGTAAATAATTGGAACTTTTGATAACCAACTTTAAAATAATTTAAATAATTTAGAAAATATTTCAAAATTAATAATTATTGAAGTAAAAATTTAAGAATAAAAAATTTTAAAAAACACTTTATAAACCAAATTATATACTTAATCGTTTAAATTAGCTATGAGAAATTTACTAATGTAAAAAATTCAGGTTTAATTGCTACATAAATTTTTTAAGTATTAAAAAAAAATTTAAAGGAATAAAAAAGAACAAATGTTATATTAAACAAACTTACTTTTCTGGCACTGTACTGACATAAGGCATAACAACTTTATCAACAAAGGATCCAAATCCTAGTTGGAAATTTCTAGTGATTTTGTCCATTTCACTCGATAATAAATTACCAAGCTCAGCTAATTTATCTTTATCATCCTTCATTGAGTTAGAAAGATCCATCAAATAATATAAATCTACTGGATAATCATCAGCCTGTCGAAATTCCACGACCAAAGGAAATGGAGAATCTGTTTAAAAAGAATTCTTTTTTAGAATTTAATTTCATATATTCAGTATAAACTAATTTTTTTAAGTATCTGCAAAATTACACAAAAAATTAAGTCTCTCCTACTATACATCACCAAAACTAAAACCATAGAAATCTCCTTAACTACTATATTAATAGATATAAATTTAATTATTCAAATTTCACGGAGAAGCAAAATAATTTCTGCCAAATATTTAATTAATAAATATTAATTTGGAAATTGCCTGATTATTTTTAAAAGTGTAAAACTATCAATATTTGATCTAAAAAAGTTGATAAATTAAATTAATATTCCTTTATATCTTATTATATGTTTTATAATCTCAATTCAATTGCATGAGAATATAATTGTAACTATAGTTAAATATAAATATAATGAATAAATGTTTTTTCCAATAGCCTAAAAAGTTAGTTTCAATTACTTGGTCTGAGTTTCAATGTTATTTCTTGTGGTTTGATTTGAATAGCTTCTCCTTCCTTTACACCTTTCTGAAGTGCTTTATTGCTTAATTCGTGATCCTGGAGAGAAAAAAAAAATATTAATATTTAATGTTATACTAACTTAAAATTCTTCATAAATAAATACTGCACTAATAATGATTTTATACTTGATTCTTTTTCATTTCCTGACCAGGCATAACAATGTGATCATCATCACACCGGCCTCTTAAGTTTCCAGTGTAGTCACACCGTCGACTTCCATCCAATGTAAAACCCTAAAATTAAAATATGGGTATAAATTATCTTAAAAAGTAAGATTTATTTGTTCTTAATATGAATGTATGTATAGATGCAAACTTATATACTTTAAAAATAGATAAGAAGGAAAGTATGCAATTGATAAATAGATGAGGAAATAAGGCACTTAGTAAATGGAAGCATTCTTTTTTTTTTCTCCATACATAAATTATGAAATCGTTAAAAATTTATAATTTTAAAATTTAAAAATAAATTCTATTTATATTTAAAAATTTGCTAATAGGGTAACATATAACAAGAAAATATTAAAAAAATTAAGTCAAAACAACTAATTATAAGACTTTAAAAGAAATAGTAACAGGGAAAATTATATGGATGTTCTCTTTATTATTATTCTATTCTTAAAACTAGAAGAACTTGCTTTGAGATCTGAAAATTAAAAAATTCTGAAGTATTTTCCATAAATTTGAAGCATTAGCATAACCCTCTATTTTAATTTTATTCATAGGGTAATTAAAACTAAAATAACAAGTTAGTACATATATATATATATATATATATAACACATTAATGCTCCTCCAATTATCTTTAAACAACAATAAGCCAAAATATAAAACAAATTAGTTGTGAAAAAATCTTGCAGCTTTATATTTCTGTCACTGCTATACAAATTTTTTAACATTATCAAAAGAAATTTAAATTTGTAATCTTTCTGCAGTTATTACCTGAAATTTCTTCAAGTCAAAATTTTTCTTTAGCATTTGCACATACTTAACAGTTTGTATATTTAAGTTTATTTTATACAGAAATTTACTCACAACACAATATATGTTTCCTCATAGAAAACAAGTAATATAAAAAAAAAATTTTTTTTAAGTCAATTCCCCCTCTTTATTGCAAAAAGTCCTTTATAAATAATTTCCATTCATTTTTTTAAGTTAGAAAGATTCTCTCTCTCTTATATACACTTTCCCTATCTCTCACAAATTTATTCACATGTTTCATTTTCCATTTTGTTTCCTCCTTTACTAAGACTAGAACCCAGAATGAAAAAAGAATCTGAAAAAGAAATTTTTTTCCAGCGATCTACGTGCTTTGCCACTGATGGTATTTATTCCTAACTTTATATCCTGCTAAGTATCTTATATACGAGAAATTTTTTTCACCCATAAAAATATAAAATTAATTAATTAATTAAATTTAATTAATGAATTAATATTTGAAAAAAATTATATTAACATCCAGTGTCATCCATTACAAGTTTTAAAAAATGTATTTGAACTTGAGTGGATGAATATTTTATTAATGATTGAAAATTTGAACAAGATATATACATATATATATAGGAAGAGTGTGAACTAATAGTAGGAATTGATAAAAAGTAACTAAATCATTGTCTAGCAAAAAGCACTAATAAGTATGCCAAGGGATGAATATTACTATGCATTGTAATTTAATTTATTATAAAAAAAATTATAGAAAATTTTTTAACAATTATCTCCTATTAATACATACAATTATATTTTTTTAAAAAACAACTATAATTAAAACAATTCATTAATAAATTAATTTTAGAATACAAAAAATTTTATTACTTCTTGCGAGCACCATGCACATTCAGGATCAGCAGTTATACAATCCCCACATGTTTCTTTTGAAATGCATGGATTGCCTGTTAATTTTTCAGGAGCTTATAGAAACAATGAAAAGAAATGAAAATATATTAATCCCATACTAAGACATGTTAAAATTAAAATATGTAATTTCAAAAACAAATTGCATTGAAAATCATAATTTTATTTGATAATTTAGTAAGAATAAATATGAAAAATTTTAATGAAAGAAATAAAATTACCTTGGGCTAAGCAAATTTTGATCAACAGCAACCACAGGAAGGGAGACATGGTAATATACATTAAAACTTTATTTCTCCTAAAATTAAACAAAAATTAAATTTATTTTTAATATTATATAAGAAAATCTTTATACATATAATAATAAATATAAATAAGAAACTGTCTTTTTTAACTTGAGGCTTTCATATTCCTTTATATATTTTACATCTTATAATAATGAAAGAGTTTTAATAAATATTTTTGAATAAAAAATATTTGGAATTTTTATATTATACCGAAATTACATTCATAACACAATGTGCAAATTATACAAATGATAAACATTACAATGAAAAAAATATATATATCTGGGATACATAAGTATTCAAGGTCCACTGATGTTAAAATTCAGAATATATGCTAACAAGGGTCTATTGTATTATTATTATTTTTTTTTTTTTAAAGTTGATGTTTCTATTTTCATTCTTATGGTAGACTTATCAAATAAGTCAATAAAACAATTAAAAAATAGTTTAGAAAATTAATAATTCTGTATAGTTTGATAAGCTTAAGAAGAATATAACTAAATATGAAAGTATTAACATGAATTTATATAAAAAATTGGTAATTCATTCTTAAATGATTTTTGTTTTAAAATGATTTAAAAGATTCTTTTAATAATGAATATCACCTTTATACTATATTTTCTAAGCATAAGTAATTTATCTATATTATCTAACAAGTACAATCAAACAATTATGAAAAAGATAAATTATAGAAATTATATTTTGCATATGGCATAAAACAAAAGAAAATTCTTCGTACAATTAAGTGAAATAATATAAATAAGTTAACATCCCTGAATTTCATATAATTACAAAAATAAGTAAGAGAAATACAACATATTTTAAGTTAATAAATAATTGTGTTTGCAAAAATTAGAATGGGTACTGAAACTGGAATAAGAATTAGTTAAATATTTTATAAAAATTCCATGGCTAATGAATCAAAATAAATGAAGAACAGAATTCATTAGTTATCAAGGTTTTTTTAATGAAATTAATTTATAGTTTATATAATCTTATTTGGAAGTGCCATCAACAGTCTTATTTAAACTTTCTGAATTGTATTCCTTTTAATTTATAAAATTATTGGTATAAATTACAGATACCATAAATAACAACAAAATTATAACACTAACAAAAAAATTTCAGCTATCAAAATTTTACAAAAAATGTGTAATTAGCCATAACTATTAAAATTTTAAACTATGATAACATTTAGTTGGCATTTTCTATTGCAAAAGTAATTTGAAATTTAAATCTGCATTATTCTCCAACAATTTGCGAAATATGATATTTAAATGACAGTAGTTAACGTTTTTCATAATTTTAAATTCATTGATGATATATTTTGCTTCATATAATCGTACAATGTAAAAAAAGAAAAAAAATGTTCCAGGTGTTCTAAACAATGTTAAACTTGAAAGTCAGGGCGTTGTCTTATTTAAGACCCCCTGTCACCTCCGATTGGGAGAAGTTCTGTATTAAACGGCGATTTCTATTTAATAACAAATTTATTAAAAAAATTTGAATGTTAAATTTTTAAAAATATATTTACGTACGAAATACTACATAAATATATTCCGAATACAATTTACAATAAAGCCAAAAGGTATTATTTACTATAAACAATTTTTATTACTTATTAAATTTCAATAAAATACCAAATTATTTAAATCAATTAAAACACATTTTTTTCGATAATATTTAAATATTAAAACAAAATAAATGGTAAAATGAGCAATAATAATAAAATTATTCATAAATAAAGAAACATACAGTTTACACACACTTGACTTACCGAAATTGGGAATCTTTAAATAAATACAGATAAAAACGTGTTCGTAAACAAATCGAAATTTAAAAACGAATCCCGAAAGGTAAAATAATTATATAAAATTAAACATTCCTAAAAAGCTAAAATTTCTATATGGGAAGCAAAATGCAGGTTAAGTACACAATATTTACTATCTCAATGCTCGCATTGTCTATTTATGGTTTTAGGTGTCGCGTAAGGGTGTCACTCATTGCCCATGACGTCACCGGAAGTGGGACAGGCAATCGCCCACACATCTGATTCACTTTCCTTCCACTGAAATTGCAATACATTTACTTTCTCTTTCACGATTGGTGTACTTCATAACTCAAAGGAGCGCGAAAATTGAATATACCATATATTATAAAGGAGAAATTTTTCATAATAACTACTACAATTTCTTATCTTTTCTTGAGAAATAACTCAAATATTTAACATAACAACTAAAAATACTAAAGTGAACTATTACAATCTAATCTAATATAGTTTAAACAGTCGATAAAATTGTTATCTATTTTTTCTTATTGCCAATTAAGTCATTACGTTTCTTAAATGCTTTTGATTTACATTTAGGCATCAAACTTTAAAATGAATTTATTACTTTTATTTTAATTTAAGAATTACAGCCTGTTTTCATTTAGGACACGGTGGTAATTTTCTAAATTGTGAACATTGAAAATTAGAATAGCAAATAATAATAATAATAGTAAAACATTTTTTTTTTTCTATTGTATATATAAAAGAGAAATGAAAAATATTTCAGAAAAAAATTATTTTATCTATTATAATGCAGATTTAATCCTTTCATAAATTTCATTACTTTTAGTTTTAATTTATATGTCAAACTGAATTGAAATGCAGTGGATTTATCTTTCATGGTGCATGGTGCCGTTCACGTGGTTTTAACATGGTGCACAAGCATTTTTTTTTTTTTTTTTTTTTTTTTTTTTTACAGTTTTGTGAATACCCTGGTTTATCCCAGAATTGTAAATAAATGCTTCTAAGTTTATCCTACTTCGTTTTATTTTCAAAAAAGGAATGATTCCTTTGGATTTTTAAATTGTCAAAGTGTCACAACTGAGACAGCAATGCTCTAAAACACCTTTTACTGGTGTTCTTATTTGAGTTAAAACGTATTCGTGAAATGAAAAAATTTGTAAAATAAAAAGCTTATCTCCTTCATTGCAGAAAATTTTGTCTGAAAACAGGACAAGAGCAATGTTATAATTACAATTATTTTAGTTAAGCCTATTCGAATTACTTATTGAAATCCACGTGTCTCAAAGGGAGGACTAACAGGAAATTGTAATAATTAAGGAAAACTACATTAATCAACTCACATAATTTGTGGATAGCCAAGTCGATGAGGCATCCTGGAAATGCTGAATCCTGGATGGAACCCTGGAATCTTTTTCTAGACCTCCTCTAAGACTGCTCAGTTCACTGCTGAACATTCTTATATTAAAGCTACAAAAACTCATTCTCCTTCAAAAATTAGAAAACATAACGCTGTAGCTCCTTCTACTAATAAGTTAGAAAAATTACTGTCTTTCACGACTTAAAATTTAATTGCGATATTAAACCTACCAAAAGAATTAAATAAACGGAATCAGAAACCGTTCCAAAGCTCTAATACAATCTATGGTATGCTACATTTGTAATTTAATAATTTTAGCGCCTAATATCAATTCTCTAATTATAGCATTTTGAAAAAATTAGAGGAAATACATACTATCAAAAAACAGTTGATTTTAAAACTTTTTTTATGGTTATTACATTTCTTCAGCTTCAATCTTATAGATATAGTTATTATTTCTGTATAATTGCATTTCTATTGTAACTTTTACACATTTTAATTATTATGTATTCAGCTTTTAAGAAAGCAAGCAACCCGATGACGAATTGGCTAGAGCTCTGGTCGTTGATACCATAGGCTTCAAGTTCAAATCCAGGCGATGGCATAGAGGCTTGTTAATGGTTCTGAATTCACATTAAACTATACGTCCCTGTCTAATTAAAAAAGGGGTTCATATATGATAGAATGAATAAGGTAATGATGAATCAACCCATAAAAAAATTTTAAGATTGAAAACTTTTTTAGTAATAAGGCATCGCAACAAGGGAAAAATAGCAAACATTTTTTTTAATTAATATTTTTTTTATTTAGTTTACTTTTAAGAATAAAAGTAACTGCTGTTAGAAATAATAACTTTAATAGCGCAGGGTCAGTGCTCGAAATCGCAACCTGATGTGTTTAAGTTCGGAGAACCATAAATTTCAAGTTCAAGTTCGGATAATTCATCTAATATTGCCATAGACTATACAAAACTGTCTTGGGAGGTTAGAAGCCCAAGGTTAGTCTTAGCCATGGAAAGGAGAAAAATCACAAAGCGGAAAGTTCTGGATTCCGGAATTTGCAATGTAATTGAGATTATTATAGATATTATCTGCAAGTTTGAGGAAAATTTCTTGAATATTTGGGATACCAAGAGAGAGATGAATGTCACAATTTCTTAACAACCAACTAGAGGTAGTAATTATGCGTAAAAGTTTGTTTTCTAGGCGTTGGATAAAATTAATGTGGCACTTTGCAGCAGAACTCCAAACCGGACTAGCATCAGTCATAATGGGACGCATGTAGTACATATGGAAAATTTATTTTCAAGAAAGAGAAGAGAATGTCTGTTGGTAAAGGAATAAAGCATGCGGAAGCAGATGTTGTATTTATATTTAATGTGGTAAATATGTAAGGAATAGGTTAGTATTTTATCTACTATAACTCATAGATATTTAACTTCAGAAGACCATTGGACAGATTGTTTAAAGATAGAAATAGCAAGAGATTGCACATATTTTTTAGTGAATAGCACAACTTCAGTTTTGTCTACATTAATTTTAATTTTCCATCTTAATAGCTCAGAATTAAGATTTGAAAAGTAATTTTGAAAAATATTTTCAAATTCAGAGTATCGTCAGAGTTGATTGCAACAACACAATCGTCTGTATAAAAGCTGAAATGAATTTATTTAAAATGCAGAATATCGTTGATGTGTATGTTAAAGAGGACACTTGCTTTAATAAGTCATGGAGATGAACAGTTGCTATTTACTTTGACAACCGTAAGTCATATGCGAATTAAGAAAATGAAAAAAGGAGGAAAGTTGTAAGCATATAACTTATGAATAAGTCTTCAATTCAGACCTTATTAAAAGCCTTAGCAATACCTATAAAGACTATATCAGTGATTACTTTTTGGGGAAACACATTAAGAGATCAATTCCAAGATTCTGAGTGATTGAAAAATGGTAGAAAGTGAGAGTTTAAAGATTGTAACAATTAGTCTAGCAAGTATAATGATAATTTGACGGGAAAAGTTCTCGGCATTTTATCAAAACCAGAATTTTTTTTATCTTTTGTTTATAATTCATAAATAATTGAGACTTTAGTATGGGTAAGTTAATTTAGATTAGTTTACGAGTGTAGCTTGTTTGTTACTTTATGTTTTTATTTTTCATTTGAATTATTGCTTTCCAGATAATCTTCTGTAATCTATTATCCCAGGAATTTTGTATAAAAATGTATAATGACTTCTATAAACTAATAGAAAATATTAATGACAAAAAAGTTTTACTTTTAAGAATATTTAAAGATTGTTTTTTCATGTGCGAAAACTTTAAAGTTTTTTAAAATTATCAGAATGACAAGCTCATAAACGTGACTCATTTTGCTCTTTATATTACAACTCATCCTTAATAGAATATTCGGTTACATCTTCGGCTTCGGTTACATATTATCCAAAATATATTTTATAGGAAAATTTCAAACAGATCCATTAGAAGCTATATTTGGATAATATCGACAAATATTTTGGGAGAATTTTCTATGTCAAGTTTTTTAATCTGAAGGTAAAATAAAGATGATTAGTTGAAGACAATTGCATTTTGAAACAAAAATATAATTCAAATTAAAACCTTTGAATTAGAGTCATTAAGATTTAAGTCATAGTCCTTTAGAGTCATTTAAATCGGAGGAATTTTATGAACAATCCATTATTTTGGATATTTTATGAGAAATATTTACCGTATTTCCCTATGTAAAAAAAACCGCTCCCATACATACAATGCATCTTGAATTTGGGATTTGAAATTAGGAAAAAGCGTTAGTCACTCGGTCATCAGGCCCCTAAATACTGATATTAAATGATTGAATTTGGGATGTGAAGAAAAAAGGTAAGATAGCAAGTTTGTTATCTTCTTTACAGAGTCTTCTCTGTGTTTTCTGTTATGTGTATCCCAGTAGCAATAAGGCAGGTTTATTTAAGAGTCAACCCAAATCTGCACTTCCAAACTTTTTCAAAATAGTTTTTTCTTCTCATTGTGATCCCTCTAACCTTTGTCATTAACATGGACAACACTCCTTGAGGGATGCCTTCTTTTGGCAATGGTTTGCGTTTGAAAATTAGCATAGAAGATAGCTTGGTTCCGTCAGCACAACAAGCTAGAATAAGTGTATAATAGCTCTTTTCATGTCCACTTTCTTCACGGTTATAATCTTTATCCTCTTTTATTGAAAGGAGACTACTTTCATATTTGCAATCTGTTTCAAAGTAATGTACCTTCTGACTTGATAAAATTCAAAGACTTTCGGTTGATAGATTTAAGCATCCACTGGGAAAGTCTGGTATGTGCACATATAATTAATCTATTTATTTTCAAGAACTTGCAGCGCTGTGTCCTCCTTTAAAACCAATAATTTCTTTTTAACCAACACTTCTTGAGTCCTTCTGAACCATCTTAGTGGATACAAGTATTCCGACTGCTATTTGCTCTTCAATCAATTTCTTCTCCAATTCAGTAAATTTTGTCTGACTTCCCTAATGGAGTATGATTTCCATGTTGAGAAACACGATTTCCATTCACTTTTGCTAGCAATGTCGTTTTTAACTTGGGTTCTTAATTTGCCACAGCAGTTACGGTACGAAAATCTTTCTTTTATTTAAAATGGCCCACTTAATTTTGTTGGCATTATTCTTAAAACTAATGCAATAGTTTTAAAAAAGGCCTGAAAGTTTGTTGCTAAAGAGTAAAAAACAAAAAAAATTTATCAGAACAATAAACTTTTGAAAAGTTGAATTTCATATCCTTGATTTCAGAAACTCTGTATATCTATATAATCTATCTATATCTATATATAATTCAAAATTTTTACCTAAACGTTACACCTTTATTTAAGCTAATAATTTATTAACAACTATGTTAAGATAAAAAAATTAAAACACCAAAAAATAAAATAAAATTGCTAATTCTAACCTCTTAATACTAATATAAATGAAATATTCTGTTTGATCAGTTTGATAGTCCTCTGAAAATTTAGTTATACAAGTATATTTTTCAGGCATTCGTTTTAGAATTAGAATATTAATCAAAAACTCTTCCTGGATGCTCCAAAGAATTGGCTAATTAAATTGCGCATAGCAATTAATGTCTTTAAATCTCAAGCCATCGTTTTCCGAAAAGGACACGCGACAACCAAATATTAATCTCTCCCTTATTGATCAACAAATTAAATGGACAACTAATATTAAATATCTCAGCTTGATAATAGACAATAAACTTACGTATCGACTTCATATTCAAAAAAATCAAAGAAAAATGTTGGAACAAATTTTATCTTACTCTGCCACTCATCAATAAATATTCTAAATTAACTTCGTCAAACAAATTTCTTTTCTACAAACAAGTTCTAAGGACTATTCTTACTTAAGCTGCTCCAACCTGGGGTCTAGCTGGAAAATCGAACAAAAAACCTGTACAAATTGTTAAAAACAAACTCCTTCGTATCATCACTGGTGCACCCTGGTTTGTCCATGACTCTACAATCCATCAAGATTTAAAAATTGATTCTATTGACAAAACATTACATTACAAAACTTTCTAAAAATTTCTTCAATACTATTGCTACGCATGAAAACTCACTCATCTAGACACAAACTATTTTTGCGCAATTCAATTGAAAATACAAGTATCCTTACTCTACTTCTAAATGGAATCGAAGCCGTAAACGACCATAATTTCTTGTTCACTTATTTATTCTACTTCAGTTCAATAACTTCCAGTCTTTCTTCTAATATTATCGCTCTTTACCGATCTCAAATTTCATGTTACATTTTTATCACCGATGTTTTTCATATTTCTTTCTTTCTTTTTTTTTCCAATTCATACGATTACTATTATCTATTCATCCTGACCTTTCTCTCCTATTTCCACCACATATCATTGAGTAGATGAACGCTTCGTGTTCTGACCCTCGACTTTTTTATTCAATTTAGTAATAGGAATATCAATATTACTTCTTATGATTCGTAATAGCTGACTGTTCACGAAAAAAAAAATCATTTGGGGAAATATCGTTTGTCATTAGTATAATGATCTACAAAAGATTTTAAAATTGATTCATTTACTAGTTCTAAACTTCAACCGTTATGAGTAGACTATCAAGCTTTAAAGGGAGAAAAAAATTATTTTGAATTTTTAAAATTCATCCCATTTATCTAAAGTCTAATGGCTATCTTATCCGTGAATTGTTTTAGTTAGTCTTTATCTAAAATCAAGATTTCACATAATATTGTACTATCAATTTATCTTTAGAATGTTAATCGCATTCGTCAGTGCTACAAACCTAGACTAATTTAATTATAGCTGCTAATTTATTCAAAACGTAGAAATAATGTTTACCTTATTGAAAATTAAATTGAAAGTAATTGTTTCATGCAGAATCTTAGAAAAAAAAATCACTTTAAATTCTTGAAAATATCATTTGGCATCTCAAAGTCGAGTTTTAAGTATGCGGAACATGCAGAATTTTGGGAGTTTAAAAATTAAAAAAATTATAAAATTTTTTTTTTAAATACTTTTTTTTAATTTTAAGTGAGAGAATTCAGCATAAGGAAAAAGCGATATTATTGCCATAAACCTTAAGCAATAGATCTTGAAAATAGGATACTTAATAGATATCGTGTTAAAAGACTGACATAACTCTAGAACTAAATAAATTGGATTAACTGACTAGAACTCTGGATTAAATAAAATTACTAGATAAAAAATATTTTGTTTAATATTGATTGCTATATGAATAGTAAATGAAAAAAAAAAAAAAAAAAAATACTTACCATTTCAATTTTTCCATCAGATATGTCATTAGAATTTCCCAATTACTTATTCACCTGAATTCTACAATAAAAAACGTATAATTCAATTCATTTCAAAATAAAAAAATTCAAAATTTTTTTCAAAATAATCACAGATATGTATTTTAATTTCTTTAACAACGTTGAATTTTATTTATACTTTTCTACACTTTTATCTTTAATGAAAAATAAATATTTTTAGAAAGTCAATTAATTTACTTAAAATAAAATTAAATATTTGCATACATCAAAATGGTGTTTCTTAAGTTTTTATCTTTGCGTGGTCCCTAAGAAAGAAAAACATTTTACCTCCCTTCCCCTTTTTTTAGTGCTGAACTAAATGTTAATATTTATTTTCTTTTATTTTTATTACTATTATATGAATATTTGTTTTTTTAATACAAATATTCCCCTCTAAAAAAAAAGAAACAATTTAATCTCCCCCTTCTCTTATTTAAGTGCTGAACTAAATATTAATATTTATTTTCTTTAATTTTTATTATTATTATATGAATATTTGTTTTTTAATACAAATATTCTCCCTTAAGAAAGGAAAAAATTTTACCCCCCTTCCTTTTTTTAGTGCTGAACTAAATGCTAATATATATTTTATTTTATTTGTTTCATTACAGGAATAATTGTTTATTCATTTATTTATTTGTTTTATTATACAATATAATTATATTTTTTAATGCGAAATCAAATTATTTAATTTAAGAGCTCCGTTTCATTACTTTACATAAAAAGGTTTGCGTTGATCTTAAACTGTGTCTTCCTGGCAACCAAAACTGAAAAAGGGAAAGGCGTTTAAATGATTTGTCATGAAAAAATTTTTATCAATCGGAGAAAAAAAATAATGATTGATAATTTTGGAATTCATGACAATTAAAACATGTACTTCAAGATGTTTTTCATATTTTTGGGTTTATTAATGTTTAGATGATGCAGACAATTCTTTTACTTAAAATTAAATTGGTTTTATCCTTTATTTTGCTGCCTTCCCTTTAAATTCTTAATCTCTATCAGATTAATCTTGTATTTCCGTGGATGTTATCAGTTCAGTCGATGTTATGTGTGTTATCGGAACTGATAGAAATTTTTTCCAATGTGGTAACGGACATTTTAGAGTACACTGAGATAATTTCTTTTTAAGATTTAAAAATTTTCTTTATTGGTGGACACTCCTTTCTTTGAAAACAATTGCGTCCAAAAAGTAAGACCAATTTTCAATCTAAAATTCCCGAGGCTTATGGAATATCAATTTTTTTTCTTTCTTTTTTAGGTTTCCAGCACTGTCCTTGACATCTGTGTGAAATTTGACGTCAAAATATTCATTAGTGTTTGAGGTTACGCTTGGCTTTGTGAGACGATAAAACTGATTCCGGCGATTTTTGAAATATCTGAATTAATTGAGCAAAGAACTTGCATTAAATTCTGTTTGCGGAAACGTATAGAATGTTGCAGAAGGCATTCGGTGAGCATTCCTATATCGGAAAGAAATGTTTAGAAGTGGTATAAACAGTTCAAAGAAGGCAGAGAACGCGTTGCAGACGAAGTGCCCTCTGGTCTACCATCCACCTCAACCGACGAAGTTCATGTCCAAAAAATTAAAGATTTAGTGCTTGTAAACCGCCGATTTACAAGTAGAAACCTTGCTGATGATGTTGGAATATCAAAAGGATCGGTTAGTTGCATTTTGGGCCTCAAACGCATCAAATCTCGATTGACACCGAAAACACTGAATGTGCCAGCTCACACCGCATTGATTCTTCGTGACTCGCCAAAAATGAAACCCATGTCGTTACACAACCACCGTATTCCCACCGTGCGATTTCTGGCTGTTCCGGAGGAAAATATAAATATCCTTTTTCAAATACAAATTGGTTAGCAGATTTACGACCACCATAAAAATATATTTTCTTTCTTAGAACTCCTGGATTTCGTTCGATTTCGTAAACATTTTTTTCTTTTTCAAATTTTTTCTCACACTCATGTTTCAGTTCCTCTTCTCATTACCGATGGTAGTTTTACATTTCAAGTCATTACGGGTCCTAGAACATTCCTTTCTCATTGTATAGTCTCCCCATTTTTCTGGGAATTCTCGTTTTGCTTCTCAATTCTACTCTGCGCTCCCACGTTCCTGCCCCCACCCCCTCCTCTCATACTACCTATTGGATTTTTACTTCGGTTCATTATAATTTTTAAAATTATTATTATTATTATTATTTTATTTCCAATGGTAGATTATGAACAGTTACAGCAAAAAGAGAACGAGGAAAGAAAAAAAAACAAAACATACAACAACAACAAAACATGCTGAAACAGAGTTCATTAATCTAACAATAATGCCAAGTTGCAGATCTTTTAGCCACTGAAAAGTGTTACCAGGTGCACCACGAGGAGGTAGATCTTCTGCGCACCCTTTTTTAAATTATATATTTTTATTATTCCTCCTTTATTTATATAATATTTTTGTTTGCTGTTTCTGACATCCTACTTTTAATTTGATTTTGAGTAGATGAGTAGACTCAACCTTCATTCCCGTACAATAAGAAGAACGAACAAACGTAGGTAATGGAGGAAGGAGAAGAAAATGTTATTTTATTTTATTTTTTAAATGTAAGAAAGAGAAATTCAGGAATTTTATGGAGGTCTGAGGTCAGCCGACCCTTTTGTTGTTGAAAATAGAAATGTATATTTTCTCCGGTTGTGAGCGAAGAATATCTGGGAATTAATCAGGCTATTTTCATGGTTTTGAATATTAATAAAAAATTTACGAGAGAGTTTGGTTATATAGGAATCTATTGTATAACAATTTAGATCATTACGCAAAACACTATTTCTAATGAGCCAAGATACCCCAGTGATGATCCGAAGACTTTTATTTTGTAAAATCTGAATTTTATTTTTTATTGGTTTTGCAAGTTAGACCACAAATAGGGGAAACGTAAGTGAGAACAGGATGAATTGCTTGTAGAGGAGAATTTTATTTTAATAGAAAGAGAAAATTTTCTGGGAGAATAAGTGGGAGACTAAAGTGAATTTTCTTTTAGCATTTAATTTTTAATTTAATTAATGTGACTATTGAAATTTATATTTTTTATCGATAATAAGAACTTAAGTATTTCACCTCAGAAACCCATTCTATTGGTTCGTCAAATAGGTATAATTCATCACTGGGGGTCCAAAAGTTTACAATGTAGACACACCGTCGGCTTCAATACAGAATAAAAACAAAAAACAAATAAAAGAGAGAGAGCATAAATTCTTTTAAAAAAAATATGTATTATTTCATTTAAACAGAAATAAATATACTGTATGATTTCAAAACAAAAATACAATAATCAGCACTTCCCTAAAAGTACTTACTTGCATCAAAATGCTTATTTTTTTTTCTTCGCAATATTAAGCTAAAATTGGGAAGCCACATCCTTACCAAATGAAATCTGAAGTTTTGCAATTGATACCAATTACCAATTGATTTGAATTTAGTAGTTTTAGTAGATTGCAATTTTCGATATAGTATCAGTAACTATAGGATGAATACCCTTCTGAACTAAAAGAACTTGGACACATTGCACAATATAAAATGATGATAAGTAATGTTAACCTGAAAACTTGGTTTTCAATGCCGGAAATAAGCATGAGAAATCCATATGCTGGAAAGTCCTTCCGTTTTGGCTCCAGGAAGCAATACAAAAACAATAAATTAATTTACAATACAATCTACAGTACAAAAACAATCAATGAAATTAGAAAACAATTTACAATAAAATCAATGAATCTTAACCATAATTTTATTTCTTATTACATTTTTATTAAGAAAAAAATTATTTAAACTATAGAAAATTAAAATTACTAGTATCAATAAAATTATATATAAAATATTAAAAAAAAAAAAAAAACATGTAGTTTACACACTTCCGACCAATAGAAATTGGCGATTATTAAATAAATACAGCGAAAAAATTGATCACAAACACATCGAAATAAAATTAAAATTTTAAAAGGATACAGTTACTTTACTAATTTTCGAAGCCAAAGTTTCTCTATTGAAAGTAAAACACCGATTAAGTGCATAATGTCGATTATCTGCATGTCTATCGTTGTCTTTTCCAAGTACCGAGAAAGATAAATCACTCCTAACAAGGACGTCTCCGGAAGAGGAACTGACAATCGTCTACGCGTGTGTTTTGCTTTCTTTCCACTACAATTGCAATACACGTATTTCTCTTCTACGAATTCCTAAACTTTCTAATTTCTAGTAGTAAAATCACAAAAATAACAACAAGAAACCAATATAGACATTTTAATAAGCTTTTAAATTAAACGTGCTGAGTTAAATTGCAATACTACTGTGCCCAAAAAGTAAGACCAATTATATATTTTTTTTTTCCAAGAACTCTTTATTTATTCTTCCAAATTTATTTCATCGCCTTCAAAGTAATCCCCTCCGGTCCCAATGCACTTATGCCAACTTTTTCTCCAATCCTCAATGCATGCTAAAAAGTCATCGGCCGGGATGGCCTTCAAAGCGCGCTGCGATTCACGTTGAATCTCTTCAACTGATTCAAAATGGTGTCCCCGGAGTGGTTGGTCTTTTGAGTTCAGGGAGTAGCCAGATGTCGCACGTTGTGAATACGGTGGTTGTGGAACGATATGGGTTTCATTTTTGGCGAAAAGGTCACGAAGAATCAATGCAGTATGAGCAGGCGCATTCAGTGTTTTCGGTACCAATCGAGATTTGACGCGTTTCAGGCCCAAAATGGAATTGACCGATTCTTTTGAAATTCCAACATCATCAGCAAGGTCTCTAATTGTAAATCGAGTTTTCAAGCACCAAATTTTTAATGTTTTGGACGTGAGCATCATCGGTTGAATTTGGTAGTCGACCAGAGGGCCAATTGGCTATCGCTCTAGCTTTTAGTATCACGGGTTTCAGGTTCGAATAGTGGGATGATATGGATGTTTGTTTGTGGTTCTGAATCCACATTAAACTGTAGGTCCCTGTCTAACTAGCTCAAAATGATCGTAATGCTATAAACCATATCAAACCTCACTTATATCCTTATAACTGAATGTCATATTAGCTTTAACAATCTTTTCGATTTATTTGCTGACAGCAATAATAAATTGCAAATTTGTTTTCCCTCTAACCACAACTACTTTTTTCTAACTATTCACTAAGTTGAATGATCTTGTTTTCAATAATTTTTTTCTCAAAATATGATGCAGTTTCAAAAACTCTTTAGAAATATCTGACAGTGAATTTCATAGAACGTATTAAAAGTATTCTTCTAGGAATATCTCAGTGTTGTAACTTGACGATTTTCTAAATATCATTTTAGTTATTAATTCAAATAAATAAGTAATTTCATTTGATTGTATATGATAGAAAATGCTGCTTCTGAAATACACTTTTTATAACTGGGATGATTGTAACTGTCAATAGTTTTGAAGTTAATAATTATTGATATTTGTATATACATAAGAAGAAATAATTTGACATCTTTACTTTCTTTTTATTGCTCGAATTCATTTGATTGTTTAATTTTCATCTGTAGAAAAATTTTCGATTAATCGAGATATAGAGTTCAAAGATCTATGAACACTACAAGCCAATGTCCATACTAAAAATAATTAAAAAATATATACTTGAAAATTACAATTTTCTTTTTAAAAATCAGTAGTTTTCAACTATTTTGCTAGTGTTGATAATTTTTTTATTACAATAACTCAAAATGTCCAAAATAATTTCAAATGCAATATATCTATCATTTTCATCAACTAGCATTTTATGAAATATTATATCTGCTGCCTAAAAAATATTTATAATTTTAATAACATTACAGATTCAACTTATTATAAATGTTAATTTTGTGATTTTTTTTTATTAAACTTCTATTGATGCAGAGATTGCCATATTTTGGAATATATGTATGAATTGATTCGAAATGAGAATAAAATTGTTTCTCATTATAACAGTCTTGATCATTCTACATTAGCAGGGCACTAGTTCACACTACACCAACATGATATTTAACGCAAATATTTAGCCCCCTAAAAAGATAATTAAAAAATAAAAACTTGCCATTTTTAAAAATAATGTTTCTTATATACAGAAAAAACTCAAATGATGAAGCTCCATTCATTGAAATTTATTTTTATATATTTTAATTTAATTATTTATAATAAATTGATGATTCCTCTCATATTTTTGTACTTGAAAAGATCTTATATTTTGTAATTAACTTCGAAAGGTGTTACTTAACTGACTGCTCTGATTTCAATGCTGTCAATTTTTTGTGAGATTTATCATACTAAATAAAATTTATAACTAAGCTACAAATTTTATTGATTCAAATATTTAATTCTAATGTATTAAATTAATGACAAGAGGGAAAAAAATTTAATAATAATAGTAAAGATAATATATTTTCTTAGTGATTTTTCAAAATAAATATATTTTGAACAGATAGAAAGATTGATATTTGAAAAGTTCTCTAGTACTTGATTGAGATAAAATATTTGCATCATGAAAATTTTTAAACAGTTATTATAGAATAAGATTTAACAAGAATATATAATGCAATTACAATACTCATGAAGTGTGTTATATTCTCTTGAAATATGATATTGCAATGAAAGAAATTTTATATACAAACAATAAAATTTCTTTCATTGCAATATCATAATATATATTACAAATAATGTCATCAATGCATTTTAATATAGTTGGAAACTTTGCTAATCTATAATATTTAATGCTGCTTATGTGGAATATACACTAGCAAAGTTGAAAAATAATTTGAACAAAAGTATTCATATTTTAACTAGGTTCCACATTATTTGAATCTTAAAGAGTACATTAAAATTTATACTAGCTAAAATATTTAAAAATTTGCAAAATTAAAAGTAATGATGAATAACATAACTAAATTTTACACTAAAGAAAATACAACGTAATGTTCAGACCTAACAAGTGTATGTAATTAAACATTTAAAAAAAAAAAACAGAGTATCTTTTAGAATTTTTTGGAAATATATATTTTTATATCTGTAGTCAACAGAGAAAATAAAATCTTTTGTTTAAGTAATTAAGCATGAAAAGTGCACTATGTACGGAGAAAAATAGTATATTACATTTTTTTTGGACAATGAAACATTATTTATAGTTTGCCAATGATAAGGCTAATTGCACATAATTACGTTCAATATTTTATATTGCCCCGAGATCAGAAAGAGAATTATTGCTGCCTATTTGGTCTTAGAAACCAATTAAGATCCAACCTGATTAAAAGAAGAACTAAAATTTTACTGTGCAAAACTCTCATAAGACCAGTATAAACATATGCATCTGAAACACATTCACTAACAGCAAAAGGAGACAAAATGTAGGCAATCTTTGAAAGAAAAGTGCTATGAACTATTTTTGTTTGTACAATGACAATGGAAATTGGCAAAGAAGATACAATTTTGAACTTTACAAACTTTTTAGATTTTGACATTCTAAAATTTGTTAAACTGAACAGAATGAGATGGGCCCGTCATCTCATGAGAATGAAAAATGATAGAGTTGCTTTGAAAATTTTCAATGTAATTCCTTTTGGACAACAACCAAGGGGAAGACCGAAAAAGAGATGGGTCGATTGTCAAGACTCCGATTTTAATGTTAAGATAAAAAACTGGAGGTCCACGGCCAAGAGGAAAACAGCCTGGCTGGATCTTTTAAAGAAGGCCAAGGCCCACAATGGGTTGTCGAGCCAGTTACGATGAATATTTTATATTAAACATAACTTGATAATTAATGCCTTATTGGCCTTATCAAAGGCAGCATAAAGGATCTGAATTTGTTTAAGCAAGTAATTTAAAATCACTAACTCATTCCTTATTTCAGATATTATAGAAGCTTATGACAGCTATTTAAGGTTAACAAACATTGTCTTATTGAGCATTATTGTCTTATTGAATATCGATGGTATAGTACACCTGAAACAAAAAATTAACAAATTTCTGGATCTCAGGAGTTACAGGTGTTTTTAAGTGTTATCTTCTTGAATAAAATGTTTGTTTCAGTAAATATATATTTGAAAAATTTAAAAGAGCTATTTCTTCATACCTTAACAAAATAACTGTTAAATACTAGTAACTTTAAAATACTGTTATTTTAAATAAAGAGTGCTAATTACAATATAAAAAACACAAAAATGCTAAAAATAAAACAATTTATATGCCATAAACATAGTTATTCATCCTTTTCAATCATGTTATTACAGAAAATTTAAATTACTTATTTTTAAAATTTAAATTGAATGAATGTCATTAATAATTTTTAATTTTTTAAAAAAATATGTTACATATTCCAAAGTTATACGTCTTATTTACAAAAGAAAAAAAAGAAATTAAAAAAAAATCATAAATATCAATTCAAATTCATAATATATTTTTATTTAAAAACAAATACAAGAGACTATAATTTAAAACAACTTTATTTTAACATTCTAGAAAATTCTCACATTTATATATAAAAATAAAGAGGAATCAACACATGCCAAAGGTCATTTTATAATGAAGGAGGAAAAAAAGAAAAAATGTAACTAATGAGAGGAATGTACAAGTAAAAGAATATAGCTTTTGCTATTAATTCATCTTGTAAGCATTTTAATTGAAGATTTTATACAAAATCTTATATTATACATAATACAAATTCCACTGTATTTAAATAAATATATTTTTCCCATATAAAAGCCAATATCTATGACTTAAAATATTTTTAAATCTAAAATTTTAACACATAATTTTTAACATAACTAAATTGTTAAAAATATTAAAAAATTGCTTCTCTAATGTTCAAACATTAACAAATGCAATTAACACATTTATTTATATGAATCTACAATTAATTTATTTTTAAATGAAACATGCAAACTACTTGAAACAAATTTTTGCTGAAATAAATAGAAGCTTATGTATTATTTTATAAATAACTCATGATTTTTATATGCAAATTTCCAATTTTATAATGGATATATTTTACAATATGTTTATGA
Source organism: Caerostris darwini (assembly GCA_021605075.1). Classification (NCBI taxonomy): domain Eukaryota; kingdom Metazoa; phylum Arthropoda; class Arachnida; order Araneae; family Araneidae; genus Caerostris; species Caerostris darwini. The sequence continues at coordinate 51,332 of BPLQ01013048.1, read as the reverse complement.
TAATTGCATAACTCTAAAATTAATGGCATGATTAATTTTAAAGTTTACAATTTTATCCACTGTCATTTGATTGATAATTGAAAAATATTAATTTTTCAAGGGGGGAAAAAAAAAAAGAAAAATAGTAAGAATATTTTAATTATATATATAAAAAAAAAAAAACACTGCACACTAAAATTTTAAATAAGTCCTTTTACAAATGAAATTAAAAACTTTTTTTCTTTTCATTAATAAGTTCCTTTAAAGGTAAAAATGCAGCAAACATTCATAATACAAGCCTTTTCTGATATCAAATCTCATTATAAATTTTTTTATTTTATAATTTTTTTTTGTGCCTGGGTTAATTTTAAATACAATTTGTGGTATTATCCATATCTTAAAATCCTGGATTTAATTTGATATTTTTCCTTTCGTTTTTTTTTTTAAACAGATTTATTAAATTATTATTTTAGGTAATAAATATTTCCATGATACATGCCAGTTAAATATAATTTTTGCCATCATGTAGCTTTTATAAATTTTTATTTATATCCCATCTACAGTTAATTTTAAATGTATTTTCTAGTCAATTGTGAACATTATAAATGAATAATATATTCTATAATGAGATTTTAGAAAATAATAAAACAAATCATTTTATTACCACAGATAAAAAAAAATAACAATGATCACACACAAAAGAAGTAACAAATAAAATACTAATAAATAAAAAAAAAAAATAATTAAAATTTTAGGAGTAACTCTGCTTTTAGATTTTGTTAAAAGAAACAAACCATTAAAAAATGAGAAATAGACATTAAATTTCAGCTTGAATTTTTAAAACTAAAAGCAAAATGCATAGAAGTCATTCATTTCACTGAGTTGCAAAACATGTTGATCTTCAAAATGAATACAAAATATAAAATATTTTTAATTTTCAGATAACTTTGACAAAGTGGTAGATTCAACAGTTTTATTATATTCTTTTAAAGTATCCATAAATTCATCATAAAGTTCACGAAAGTTATTATCCTCTTGAAAATCATTGACTGCGTCAATAAGAATATCAATGTATGTATGTGGTAACCACACTGGAGGAGAATTAATATGCAAAGAAAATTTTAAATTAAAGTCTTCCTTTCTTGTACCTAAGACAGCTTTTATGTATTTATGAATAAGAGTTAAAGATTCATTATGCAGTCCATGTGAAATGTATAAACTGGCAAGTTCTGTAAAGTTACGTTTTTGATAAGACAATTTTAACCAAGCAGGTAAAGCAGTTCCATGGGTAAGCAATTTATCAGTGACACATTTATGTAGTTCACTTTTGTTGTCTTCTTCATATTCTCCAAGATATTTTTCTAATATATGCCAGATTTTAAAACGACTCAAGTCTTGATTAGTATAATCTATATTAGATTCATATTTATTAAAATATTTTTCTCCATTAGTTATGGTAGAGAAATGTGTCTCTGATCGTAATGTTGAGCTTATACATTTGTAGGCAAGTGCTTCAAAAACTGGTACTAAAGAAAGAGAATATGCTTTAGACAGTTGAATGGCAGTATCAAAAAGACCTACATTGAGTAACAGTGCAACAGTTTCCTCTGCAGATAGAGGAGTAATGACTAAATTAGAGGAGTTACAATATCTTTCAGCATGAAGAAGACGAGCTTGAACCAAGACATACTCTTTCTCTATATCTTCTAAACCAAGAACTTCCATCTTTACAGGTTGATTTAAAGGTATGACTTTACCATCTGAATTTCGCTTTGTTAATTTTTTGGATTCATTTTCATAAGAATTGGAGGTAGTAAGAGATGGTTTAACAACCCAAGCATATTGAGGATCAGATAAATGTAAACAATTAATAGCTGCCAAATAACAAGATACCTGTTTTTTTAAGCCTTTTAAACTGACAACTTCTCTGCCAAACCTTAGAGCTAATTCATACATAATTGCTGCAGCTTTTCTGAACTTTTTGTGATGCATATGAAGGGCATATAATATACCATAGAAGGATGTATTATGACAAAGATCAGAACATCTCGCCCTTGATTCTAGGATGTTAATAATATCATCTTCAAATGCCAGATAGGAAAGTTCAATGATTTTTTGAAATTGCTTCATTTCACAAAGCTTAACAATTAATTGTCGTAAACAATCTTTTTGCCTGGAAGAATCAGGGTTCTTTATAAGAGTTGCAAATGCTTCTTCACTATGTCCCAAATTCAGATGGTGTTTAAACAATACTGAATAAAATATAGGAACATGAGGATCTTTGCTCTCAATTTCATTAATAGCTGCCGATGCCATTTTAACAATGCAAGAAGACAAAGAAAACTGTTCAAACATTTGAATAACTCGCATACAAAAAGAACTAGTGATCGAAGTACCAGCACTGTATCGTCCTTTTAGAATTTTATGACATAAGAGGGACTCTCCTTCAATTTCCTTAGAAACTTCCAAAAATAATTTTACGGCTTTTTGTGATTGACCTAAAATTAAATAGCCACTAGCTACTAAAAAGTTAATGAAGCGCTTGTTTCCTGTGCACCAACCTTGCAACAGACGATCATATTCTTCAAGCGGAAAATGTTGACATCTGGCATACAAAAATTCTGGAAATATTACGTTTTCTTCAAGAGGCCACAGAAGGGTGGCAGCAGCACCAACTAATGTAGGGAAAAGCGATTCCCAATCATCAAGAGAAGCTTTTAAATTTTTTAATTCTAAAATTTTCCTAGCTTTAATACCTCCTTCTTCTTGAAAGAAAAGATGACTTATTGTTTGTCTATGTTTAATGGCAGTTAAGTCTTTATCTGTGAATTCTGGCAACTCAAGTAAGCAGAATTGTTTAAAAGCTGCATCTTGAATAGCAGGAGAAACCGATGTACATTCACACTGTGTGCACCAAAGAATCATATAATATGATCTGAGTAGTGTTACAGTTTTAGGTATGATTGCTGATTGAGTCAAAAGATGATCAAGTTGTTCACACTCTAAGGCATCAGATTCATAAAGTACCAATTCAAATAGAAGTAAATCTCTACAAAATTCAAATCTCTGTCTAGCAAAATGTGCCAGGCCAGCACATAATGCCCCTATTCCTGATGAACTGCCAGCAACCGATGAATATTTAGAGTTACCTTCTTCCACATATTCTTTAGCTTCTGAACTGAGATCCAATTTAGTCAATAAAAAGTTGAGACAAGCAACAACATCTGAATTTAATGGTATTTTTGATTGTAAGTTCCTGTAAAAATAACCATCAGCTTCTAATTCTAAAGTTTTTCTTAACTCTGAAGCGTACTTGATGGGAGAATATAAATTATGAAGTTTATCTTCAAACCGTATTAAAAGTTTATCATCTATGCTTTCTCGAACTAAATCCATGCTCGCAAGAACAGCTTTGAGACTTTGATACAACTTTTTTTCATCGTCATCTAGCAAGCTGATAAAAAATAGTGATGATCGAAAATTAAGGCTAGTAATAACTTCCAATGGATCACAAGGGCAAAGCAATGAATAAAAATTCTTTTTTATTACAAATACAGAACCTGTATTTGGGTCTTGGGATATTCCAAGTGGTTTCATTCCTACTTCATGATACTGAATACAGTATGAGAAAAATCTATCCCAACTTTCAGCAGAAATTTCTATATAGTTGTTTTCATTATCTTCAGTATTACCAGTTTTCATAAGTATTTCTGTTTCGACTGCTTCTACAACCCAATTTTTAAGATCTTCAGCCTTTAATGGGACATTAGAGGAAAAGCTAGTATTTCTGTTAGTATTATATATACTAATAGCTTTGGCAATAGTAGATGGTAAGAACCTACCCACTTTGAAAATTTCCTTTAGATATGCCTCTTGAGGGCTTGAGGATCCATAATCAACTGTTCGAGACACTTGAGGTTCTAAATTGACTGGCATCCATGAAAGCTGTTGTTCAGTCTTTTTGGTACATTCTAACCATGTGGTCAGAACTACAGGTTGATTATCACATGTTAACCAAAGTGACCATAAACGATTTCTATCAATACAAAAATCAACGAGATCGTATGAATCTTGCCTTAACATACATGAAAACTTCAATTTGCACTGTTCATAGCCAAATATAGGATTAAATATGAAGAAAAGCTTCTGGTGAGGAGTTGGTACATACACACCTAAATAAATATCTCCATTTTCTCCAGAGGATTTTCTAAGGTGACATTGGTGAGCAGTAAAATTTCCATTGGTCAACTTTTTCTCATGATCATAATTCAATACAGAATCTACCAAAATACATTCCAGTCTTTTATGAGACCAAATTCTTATTTGCAAATCACTAAATAAAACAAACACCAGTGTACCATAAGTATCATTAAAATCTTTATGGCATACTATGCTCAGGGCTACTTCTGTTTTTGTACTTCTGATAGAAGATGGCATAAGACCATTAAGACGCCGAAATATAGAAACTTTCATTAATTCTGTGGTAGTAATTTCAACACCATTTCTATCAGACATGACAACCATGAGAACAGATCCAGCACTGTTGGCCAGTATGAAAGTAGCATTACCATCCATATCAAGCCAAGAACAAGAAGTATGAGGTAAAGGGTTTCCAAGTGAGACATGGTTGAGAACAGAATAACAGCTTCGAGTACGTAAGTTGACAAGAGAAGTATCATAAAAAACAGAAGGTAAAATTAAGTCTTTTCTTGAAGCATGAAAAGCATCTTGTTCCAGGATACTCGGATGGGGAAATATAATTTTATGAATAGCAGAAACAGTTGGCACAAGTAGTACAATTTGATCACGATATTCATGAATACTGACTCCACGCAAAATTGGCGTATTTTGGAATCGTAAGCGTAAATGATTATTCTTTAAAGTGATATCCAAAGATATTTCAACCAGTTCAATAACATCGTGATTTGTACGCCAATAAATAAATCTATTACTGCAAGGTGATGATAAATCTCCACTATTTTGATATGTAAAACAACCAGCACATTCAGGTAATTTAATATCTTGAAGAGTACTTTGAGAAGCACCAGCATTGATGGTAACATCGTTCCACCGGTCCACGCTTTCAGAATGAGGTGTAATTTCACTAAACATTATGGAATTCATTTTTAAAATTTATACGATGAACAAAGTTACGTATAAATTATAAGTTTAACAAACAGAAACAGTACTTTAAACAGTTGTTTTCAACATAATTTCAAAATATAGGACAAAAATAAAATTCGCGCTTTTACACTTTATCGCAAAATAACAATACAGTTACAAGCACAGTTTAAACGTTTTTGAAAATAATCACATGGCTGAAATAAACTTTTAAAAATCGAATATAAAAAGTTAATTAATTTAAGTAAGTGTTATTCTGTGGCCAGATAGTCGAGTGACTGTCGCTCGGAATCATAGGTTTCGTGTTCGAGTCCTGGCGATGCCATTGAAATTTGTAATGGTTTGGAATCCATTTTAAACAGTAGGTTCCGATCTAGTTAGCCCTCGTCAATAACATATGACCGTAGAGTGACAACCAGGGAATTGGGCATGGACCCCGTAAAGAGGAAAATTCACAATGTTTAGAATTCTCAGTTTGGAAAAAGTGAATAGCCTTCATCTTAGATACTAGTATGGGCCTGAGTGATGGAAGTTGACTGAGATAGCTTTGGCCGATAACCGGCTGTAGTGAGAAAAAGTGTTATTTCTAAGTGAATAAATAAGCAATTTTTGTACTTTCTAATAGAATTTCTTGAAAACCGCTATCTAGAAAATTCAAAAGCAAGTATTTTCAAATTAATTAGTAAGAGCATTGATATATAATCTACAACTATATCTTAACTTCTTAATTCTAAAGTTTCACTTAATTAAGTCTTACATAAATTTTAAGGCCTTTAGGTTATATATAAAACAAATCTAACATACCATCTATAATAAAGTAATAGTTTACACTATGTCCGAATATTATTTTTTAAAAAAACTACTATTTAAGCACGTGTGTGAATAATAATTATAAAAAAATAATCGCAACTAAGAAAATTGTTTATTTTTGTTTAGATAACAGCTATATAACAGTTAAAATTTTTAATTATAAATTAAATTAATGAATTGTGTTATACAAATCACATTAATTTTTACGATTACTTAAAAATGGCGGATAAAATTTACGAATTAATGAAAGCAAGTTTAGAAAAGATTTCTGATTTATTATCAACTTCTGCTGTTTTTGGTGGTATATTAAATAAAGTCGAAGAAAAGACAGGCATTTCTGGATCATTTATCATAACAGGTAATTAAGATAGTAAATTAAGTATAGTAAATAAGATTTTTTTAAAATTATAATTCATATATATTATTACAATTATTTTTCATCGCATATATTTTTAAATTTAATTTGCTTATAAATAAATTCAAATACTTTCAAAGTGTTAATATCCCTTACGCTCTCAAATGTAAAATTACATATTCCATATATTTATTCTCAAATATAATTTTTTTTTCCCTATGCTTTAATCATTGTCCCAAAAGTGGTGTTTTTTCTCTGTCAAATGGTTTTAATTACCTTCTAGTAGTGATAAGAATTAAAATAATACTATAAGAAACATATTTTTAATATTTGAGAACTAAAACATTTCAAAATTAGCGAAACAATTTTAATTCTTGCTTTTATATAAGCAATTCAGTTGAAAAATATTCTTAAATGTTTGCAGGAGATAACATTTAATATTCATTATTATTGGTTATTTATGTTATATATATTTTTTGAAATTTGAATTTATTATATTATATTTTTTGAAACTTTTTTCTATAATTTGCAAAAAGGGTAAGAAAGTTGGGGAAATGTCCAAATGGAGTGCACAGGTTACAGCTGTCGCTTTCGGCGCCAACTTGCCACTCAGCATGCTACCTGGCGAGGAATTCCATTTTATGAGATGTTTTTCATGGTCGAGTTGGTAAACTTGGCGAGAAACGGTCAAACTGTGTAATACATAAGCAGTAACTGCAGCTGGTGCACTCCATTTGGACATCTCCTCAGAAAGTTTGTAATCTATTAGAAAGAAATGTCAAAACTTTAAACTTTAATTTTTAATGCTTCAACAACAATTATTATAATGTAACCAGCCTATTTCAAGTAAAACAATTGTTCTGTTACTTCAACAACAGATTTTATGTTCGGTTATTTAATATAGGAAATTTAAATTGAAATATCGTGGTTTCAATTTTATTGCCTGTTATCTTTTATTCTAGCATTCTGGAGTACATATTAGAACATAGTAGCTTTATTGTTTTAAAATTTTGATAATCTAAACCTGAGACTTAAGATTAAAATAACATTAAATAAACGTCAAGCTCTCGAAATTTTATAATTTTTTAAAACAGAAGTATTCTTAAGATTGCATAATCTCTATACACAGTGGCTTCCAAAATTAAGTATACATTCCTTTATCCTTTCTTTGAAGTTCTAAAAGAAGTTACATTAAATTATTTTTCATTGTTAATATTTATAGGAACGACAAAATATGCAATAAAAAATTCATTAATATATATAATAATAATTATACATATTAATGCAATAATATTTCACTAGTTTAATTTTTATGTAGAACTTACAAATTTCTAAGTCAAAAAATTGAGTATAAACCCATAAAATTTGCAAACAGAACAAAAGTAAATTAATATATTTGATTCATTTAAAAAGGTGGAGCATTGAAAATGCTACGCTACACTCTTGGTTGACAAGAGTGTGCGTTCTTCCACTGGATATCTTTGATCATTCTTCTTTTAATATCATTTTTGAGTTCTCAGCAATTTTCAGTAGAAATCTAAACCCTTTAGACCAGGGGTCTCCAAACTTTCCAGCATTAGGGCCATACTTTTTACTCCAGTAAGTACTAAGGCCAAAACTCTTTTAATTTTTCTGCCATTATCTATAATTTCTAGACTAATCGCCGAGTACACGCTCTGAGCGAGCATACGCTTGCTAAATTCGCTGATTCAATTGCTACAATTACTATTGTGTGTAATCTCATACATAAAACTCATTAGTATTTTTTTACAAGTGGATACCCCGCGGTTTAGCTTCTCCGTTCCTGAGGGATTTTCAGGATTAAAATCATATGTTTGATTCAGGATATATACATTCCAAACATCAATATACATACATATGCGATCCTCTTTACCCCAACATAACTACCGAGGGTAACCGCGGTATGTTCACTAGATTATAATGTTAGTGGGATTCATTTAAATTATTTGTTAGTTCTTATGCTGAAGTTAAATTTTCTACGTATTATGCTTGTTATTAAGCTTTACTTAGCAAGTAAATAAAACCGAATTATTATCATTCTGTGTTTTTTTTTTTAATCGACTTATTACAGCAACAATAAGCTATCCGCTGTCGCGGGCCGGATTGATGGCACTGGCGGGCCGTAGTTTGGAGACCCCTGCTTTAGACAATCGAATAACAAACTTCCAAATTTCAATATGTGTTTCACATCTGAAGGTAATTTTGTTAGCAACAAACTTTTATTTTTTCTCGTAAATCAAATAGAAGCATATATATATATATATATATATATATGTGAAAACAATCAGAATATTATAATCCATTTAAAAAAATAATAATGGTAGTCAAAAACTCTTCTTTTACAAGACTCAATTTCATGACTTTTTGAAATTTTGACATAAACATTTAATGAAAATAATTTTGATTCCTCTGGGTTTTTTTTTTTTTAAACTAATAATTTCTGAACTCATATTTTACTTTTTCTATTATAATTAATTATAAATTGAAAATTTAATAATATTCTTTTAGATCATCCAAGTGAATGAGTGGTGTAAATTCAGTTTTGAGAGACATTGTATATAAAGAAAGGATTTGTTTGTTGTGTCTGTCTGCATTTCTTACCTTTTATAAACTATATAAGAAAAATAATTTTCTTGACCTTTTTTAATTTTTTTTATTTGATGGTTGGCTAAAAATCATGAAAAAATTCTGAATAGAAATTCTTATAAGTAATTCTTATTTTTTTTATTAAATAAAAATCTTAATTCGCTGTATTGTTAAATTACGATTTCAAACTGTTTAGTTCAAGAATTGTCGTCTTAAGAATGGCATTATAGTTCGCTGTTCGTTCTTATTTAGATTTGCAAGTTCAATTGCATTTAATTCTACTATCGTAAAATACTATAAAATGTGTCATAGAATAAACAGAAGTCAAGATTTTGCAAGTCTACGGAGCTCTCTTATAGAATGGAGAGAATCCTTGTTAAATGAAAGCAAATTCAAGGTTATAAGGATTATGTTAAGCTTTTGTCGTCTTAAATGATGAAATTTTATATTATTTGTGTTTCATCATTCGTATGTAAATAGTATATTTTTCTATTACAAAGTGCCAAAAAAATCTGTACAGTACATTTTTTCTTGACTTCTTTACACTTTTAGCTGATGTTTTCTTAAATGAATTTTTAACAAAGCAAATGTGCGTATATACTTTACTAAATGTGGACTAAATTGGTTTATATCTGTCAGTAGTATACAAACCCCAATACAGGATCAGTCATAAAACTAAAAATTTTTTTCCTGTCTGTAATGAAGTACTTCGTTTGGTATTGAATTTCTTTTCAAAATCACAAAAATATCAAATTCTGTTAAAATTTATTTGGAGAAATTATTTGTGTTTATAATTTCTGCCATGATTGAAAAATTCTACTTTTACTCAAATTATTTCGAAATAAATGTGTTTTTAAAGAATGCCTAATATTTTTAACCTTTCAAACATTCCTTTCTTTGTCAAAGATGCGCGTAGGTTTTCAGCCAAAATAATTTCTATACTTACGACAAATTATCTTCCTTTTTAATAATTATGCACTTATATATGCTTATATATTAAGCTTAATATGCTTATATAGTAAGCTTAATATGCTTATATATTACGTCTCTTATAACTGATATATTTTCAGCACATTTTGAGTTATTAAACGGGAAGTGATATTGATAATTGGCTAAGATATTCATTTTGATGGCTAATTTTTATTTTTTTTTAAACCAGTAATCATTAAGCTTGTTAATTTACAGAATCTTTATCTGTATTTAAAAGAACTCATTATCGAGAAAAAATAAGTGTTCACAATAAACTAGAATATAGATAAAAAAAACTATAAAATTTTATTTCTGAAATGTGATAAAAAATATTGTTACAAAATAACATAAAAGACAATTCGAAAGATTTTTCGAATAACTTAGCGATGTGTTTTCTTTCTTTTAAACTCAGAAAATCTAACTTTTTATTATCAAAACATGATATCCAATAATTTTTTTTAACTATTCTTATACTATATTATTTAAGCCAATTTTCAATTTAAAATTCCTGGGGCTTATGGAATTTCAATTTATTTTCTTTTTTAGCTTGCTGGCACTGTTCTTCACATATGTGTGAAATTTGACATCAAAATATTCATTAGTGTTTGAGTTACGCTTGGCTTTGTGAGACGCTAAAACTGATTCCGGCGATTTTTGAAATGTCTGAATTAATTGAGCAAAGAACTTGCTTTCAATTTTGTTTACAGAAACGTATAGAATGCTGCAGAAGGCATTTGCAGAGCATTCCTATATCGGAAAGAAATGTTTAGAAGTGGTATAAATAGTTCAAAGAAGGCAGAAAACGCGTTGAAGACGAAGAGCCCTCTGGTCGACCCTCAACCTCAACCGACGAAGCTCACGTCCAAAAAATTAAAGATTTGGTACTTGCAAACCGACTATTTACAATTAGAGACCTTGCTGACTATGTTGGAATTTCAAGAAGATCGGTCAATTTCATTTTGGGCCACAAACGCGTCAAATCTCGATTGGTATAGAAAACACTAAATGCGCCTGCTCACACTGCATTGATTCTTCGTGACTTTTTCGCCCAAAATGAAACCCATATCGTTCCACAACCACCATATTCATACCGTACGACTTCCTTAAACTCAAAAGACCACTCCGGAGATACCGTTTTGAGTCGATTGAAGAGATTCAACGTGAATCGACGCGCGCTTTGAAGGCCATCCCTGCCGATGACTTTTCAGCATGCACTGAGGATTGAAAAAAAAGTTGGCATAAGTGCATTCTGTCCAGAGGGGTGTAATTTGAAGGCGATGAAATAAATTTGGGAGAATAAATAAAGAGGTTTTGAAAAAAAAAATTGGTCTTACTTTTTGGGCACAGTAGTATGACTAGGGTGATTGCTTTTAAAATTCATATCATTGCTAAATTTAGCTTATTTTCATAAGAGTTCTTCCGTGACACTTGAAATTGTACTTTTGAGAATTAGATTTCGCGCTTTTTAGTTTTAAGTTTGTGTTTCTAAATTAAAAATTTTTTTCTAACTTAATAATAATAATCTTTTTAGGTTTAACGGTACTTCTTTTATTGTTCTTCTTGTTGGGCAGTGGACCATTTTTTCTGTGTTATTCCGTTGTTGTATTGTTTCCCGCTTACCAATCGTAAGTAAAAATTAAAGGCATCGATAAATATGGCAAATTATCTTCCTTTATAATAATTATGCACTTATATATTAAGTTTAATATGTTTATATATTACGTCTATTATAATTGATATATTTTCCGCACATTTTGTGTTATTAAACTTCCACTGTATTAATTTAAATCGTGTACATCAATATTAATTTATATGAATATCAGCAATAATTTATAAGAGTATCAGTATGCATTGCTCTATATTAATTTTAATAGTCTATTGAATCACATCTATTGAATTTTGTCCCATTCAGATAATTATTTCTTTGCACATTTTCTTTTTTCTTTTTCTTTCTTAAAAAAAGTAAACACTTTTTTTTTAAGAATCATTTATAATTATTTTTATTTTTCATTATGGAAGAAGTATTTAAAAAGTCTTCATTTAGTTCTCTATTTCTACTTTTATATTAACTTACTAGCAGAACTCAGCATACATTGTCCTGCCAAAAAAAGAAAAATGCAATGTAGAAAATTACATATCGTGAATACATTCTCCATGTTCCAATATATGTGCATACTAATTTTCATAGATATCATTTGAACGGCATATAAGATGAAATGCTGCAGCACGATCTAATGGCAAGTAAAAATAAAGTGGATAGCGCGAACCTATTTTCCATACTCGAATAGATATTATTGCCAATTTTCATAGCGATTGGTTGAACGGTATAAAAGTAGATATAATGCAGAACCATGTGGTGGCGACTTACAAAAAATAAATTTTTTGAAAAAAATTAATTTGCTGCAAAATAAACTGTCGCTATTCTTGATATCGCAAACAGCAAATATCTAGGACTCATAGTTTCCGTACAATTAAGATATATATATATACACTATCAGACTCGCCAGACGTTGTCCTGCCCTAAAAATAAAAGAAAATCCTGGAATATGATCGCAGCGCCACCTACTGGGTCCAATTGTAAATCCAAACTATCCAGGGACCCACTCAAACACACACAAAAAAATTTCATCAAAATTTGTCAAGTCGTTTAGGGGGAGTTCAGTGACAAACACGTGTACATAAGACTTACATATATAAAGATGATAGCCACATTGCTATAAAATAATTACTAAGATTACCGCGTGATCAACTGAACTAATTACTGAATTACTGAAAGTGGCCTTCTTCTTGAAGCCGGTATAAGTCTAGTATAGGCCGAGACGATACATTCCCCATTGAATATACTTATTTTTCATACTAAAGTGTCACTTCAAGTTTCAGATTACCTAAAACTCGAAGTGATACTTGTGTAATCATTCATGTTTTCTTGAACCTTCCATATCTCTTGTTCCTTATCACTGAAGACAGCAGTCGGTGAAAAAGTTAAATGTCTTGCTACAATCAGACTAAAAGTATTATATATCATTATCATCACCGGGAATGTTATTCTGTGTGAACAGTTAACCCTTTATCAGCAGAAAGAATTCACGAAGAATAACGAAAGATATTAAGGAAAGTAAACAATAACAAATTCATTGTCTTAGTTTAAGAATATTCAAAGAAATTGTTTCTCGAAAAAAAAACCAACTTTTAATTGTGATCTTTTCGCATGGTGAAACAAGGCCATTACTTCTTACATTATCTAATAAATGCTTTTTCGATACATAAATAACGTAATCCCTGTGTCGATGAATTTAATCATTGGGAGAGCTGAATGATTTCATTTAACAATTGGTAAGAATAATTATCGTATGTAAATTCTGCAGTTGACTGGTGTTAAATGGTAATAAAATATGAGAAATAAATTCAATTCAATTATTAAAATTGTCTGTAAGAAGATTGTCTTTGGTTCAAATAGTATATATAAACATTTGGTATTAAAATTTGGTTCTTCTATATTATTTTACATACAGCAGGATCATGGATAACGTGTTTGTTCTCATCTTTTCAATCCATACAGTGTACCTCGGCCTTAAACAAACTTCAAAGATGGGTTGGGTACATCAAAACGACTCGGAATTGCATCGTAATACAGCTATAAAAAAATTTTCCTGACTTGGTGGAAAACATCAAAAATAAAAAGACATGATGTAAATGAATATGCGGTTTATTAATTCTTCTTCTTCAATGGCGCAATAGCTCCATGGTGGGCAACGCCGACTGTCTGGCAGATTCCGATACAGATACTTTCGATTAACGGGGTAAGGTTGTTCGCCCTACGCCTTACAATCATATTAGACCAGTATCTACGGTTTAAAGTGGATTCCGAACCACTACAAACATCCATGGTACCACCGGGACTCAAACCCGAAACCTAGAGTACTGAGCGCTAGTCACTAAACCATCACACGCGTTTTTTTTTAATTAATGTACATAAAAATTTAACATGGTGCACTGTAACAAAGGTGAAATACTGATGTCGTTTCGATGCAGAATACCTTATGTATTACAGCGGATATCCTGGTATATTGCTGTATATTTCGAGTACTAGGAACTTGGTTTGTCTTGTACTAGACCTAATTTTTCATTTCCAGAGACCGTACCATTCGTTCATGACTCATGGCAGTTTTCTTGAAGGAACTCTCTCAGACAACTGCTGGAGTCCAAAGAGATAATGGTCACTGGTACATAGCATCGAGTATCGATAGTAGCGATTTGCCCTCTGCTATTCGCTCACTCCACCTCACCGCCCCATAAATCAGATACATATTCCTTAGTTCCGCATCCGTATCATCAGCCATCATATTACACCCGTACCAGTGTGTAAAATGAAGAGTGTATGCGGGAAGGCTAGATGTGAAACAAAGCGTCAGTGTGAGAATCTGCGAGAATGCTAGGAATTCTCGTGCACGTGCAGTGCCATCTTCTGTTTCTGGAAGCATTTACAAACCAGCATTGCAATATGATTCCAAGTTGTCTAGATGCTATGTGATTTTGAAGTCGTTTAGGTCTCAAATTTCTCCTATTCCATCTGGAAGTTTCCAATCCTTTTGCTGAGACACTGTATACAGAATTATTTTTACTGTTTTTAAATTGATAGCGATTCAACTAGTATTGAGTATTATGCATTTAGAAAGTAGATCTGCTTTATTATTGTCGTTCTTATACATCTGTTAATGCCGCATATGAAATTAAAATTTTAATGGTCAGTAAGGAAACTAATCAATATAGTCATTCAAAAAAAGTCACTGAATAATTTAAAAACTGCATTAGAGGATGATTAACTCAGTTCGTACCATGTAAACTTCGAATACATTTGTAATAAATACATTTGTAAACATACTTTTGTAATAAATACATTTGTAAACATACTTTTGTAATAAATACATTTATAAACACACGTTTGTATACATTTGTAATTACGCATAATACATAACGTTAGTAAGGTTATTATAATTATTCTCGAAATAAAATTTTTATTTTCACTTTTAGATTTAAAAATGATTAAATCTTTAAGCAAAATCTCAATAAAAATGATTTTCTATCAATTCTTTGGGTTATTTTAATCTTTAAAATACCATCCGTTCTTACAAGTAAATATCAATGGATTTCTTAAATGTAAGGAAAAATGTATTTGTATGCATATGGTAAAAAAAAAAAACTTATTAGCTTCCGTAAATTAAAAATTTACAAATTTGTTTTAGATTTAAGTGTTTAGAAGAAGATAATAAAGACAAAGCTTTTGCCTGGATCAAATATTGGATAGTTTTCTGCACTTTTCATACAGTTGAACATTTGGTAGACAAATTCATATTCTGGGTTCCAGGCTATCAGATTTTTAAGGTAAAAGATTGCATTAATATACTTCATACATTATCAATAGATTATTGAATTGAATTATTTAATTTCATGTTAATGACTACTTTTATAATTTCAAGCTTCATGTAAAACTTTTCGGCAAACTTTGCTTTTGAAATTTCGTTCAAAATATATGATATATTTTCATTTCACTGAAATTTAAGGGAATTATTTATATACACCGTTTCCTGGCTTAGTGTTAATGCATTCTATTAGCGTGCAGGTGAACTCACGCTTAAACTCACTAGCAGCGTGCGTTATAGTCACTGCTATCAGAAAAAAAATGACTCGGTGACAATTAATGTAAAATGAGAGTACGAATCGAATGCGTCAAATCAGATCATCGTCCAAATGAGAGTACGAATCGAGTCGAGTCACCCCGAAGCGATCTCGCTCCGAGGGTCTCCGTCTGATCACGAGAAACAAGTCAAGTTATCTCTGGCTGTGAGTGACAACTGGTAGAGAATGAGGTTTCTTTGATGTGCGAAAAAAAAACAACTGTTGCCGGAGCAAGGTCGAGACACATGATTTTCCGGTAGGGCATCTTTCAAACCGATTATTAAAAAGGTCGTGAATGGGATTCTTTTCGTGTGGACGGGAGTTCAGTGGCATGCATAAATGAACACTATTTATTGTTTCTATTGTTAACATAAATTGGAATAAATATACATCAAATAAGATTAATTCACTATTTTGTAATTTTATTGGTTAATTTAACTGTAAAATGCTTTAAATTCTCATTTTCATTTGCAACTATTTTAATCCCGTAATTGATATGTCCATTGCCATCCTCGTTTTATAAGTCATATTAAACCCATATCACACGGACTTATTTTGTTACTTCCAGCATGAAGTAAATCGAAGAATTCGACGAATTTGTTAGCTTGAAAGAAAAATCATGTAGCATTAAGCCTCATTGTCTTCGTTGGTTCTTGTGAAATAGGTTATTGTCTCATTGTCATCGCTTGTTCTTGTGAAATAGGTAATTGTCTCATTGTCTTCGTTGGTTCTTGTGAAATAGGTTATTGTCTCATTGTCTTCGTTGGTTCTTGTGAAATAGGTTATTGTCTCATTGTCTTCGTTGGTTCTTGTGAAATAGGTAACAGAATGCTTCAAGGAAATGAGCTGAGGAGGATAAAAAACAAATGCGTTCATAGTGAAATGCGTCTTTTTTTTTTTTTTGGGGGCATGCCTCTATATGCGTGAGATAACTAAGGGCTATTGCACTTCTTTACTATTTGAGAGTGTTTTCTTTGCATATTGGACAAAGACCAAAACATGAACTGCCACTCTGTCGTAGATCAGAAGTGTTTATTTCGTTCTTATTAGCATTCATAGAGTAAGTCTTTATTTGTGTATTATTTTTAGTTTGTCTTCCTCCTGTGGTGTTTTGCTCCAGTACCGAACAATGGATCGAACGTACTCTACGACAACTACATCCGAGCTGTATTTCTGCGCAATGCCGATACTGTGGACCGTATGACAGACATGGTAACGAATCTCGTCCAGAAAGTGCTTCCTAGATGAACGAGAGTAAATGATTCAAATATTGGAAATTATATATAAAATATCTACTGTTTAATTAAATTGTGAAACTGAATAGTCGCCAAATGCAAGTACTTTAAAATCGAAGATCCACATTTCTATCTGTCATTTTAATTGTTATTAATCTCTTGATCATGTGAATAGTAAAAGAATATGAAAAAAAGCTGATTTATAACAGAAAAGCCTTCTTCTTCTTCATTGGCGTGTGGCCTGATGGTCAATTGGCTAGCACTTCGAATGTGGCAGGATGGCTTCCTGGCTGTGGCAGGGATACTTGTGAGTGGTTTGGAATCCACTTTAAACTGAAGATCCCGGTCTAATTAGCTAAAGTGCGCAGAAAATGATTGTAGTGTGACAAACTGAAACTAAATCATCATTGGCGCATTAGCCTCGTAGTAGACCATTTCGAGACAAGAGATGCTTTCTTTTTACTTGATAGGACTGTCAGCTCTACAACCAGCTCTCTATCATCATAATAGACCGGGACCTACAATTTTATGTGGTTAGTAGTTGGAACCATTACAAACATCCATGGTACCGAGCGCTAGTCACTAGGCCATCAGGCCCCAAAAAAAAACAGCTTACTCTTTTATATTTCACACCGCCAGGTTTTTTTTACTTCATTGGAACTATTAAATACTAGTATGAAATGTATGTATATTCAATGTATATTCTACACTCAAGAGCCAAAACATTATGACCACCCCTACATTTTGCAATGAACTCGCCTGGATGACGTGGAAGGCACGTGATCAGGTGGAAGTGGTATTTAACTGCTGCTGGAGAGTCTGAAGAATCATTCTTTCACTTGTGTGTGTGATGGGAAGGCTGCGGGCCAACTCGTTATTGACAGGTGGTCATAATGTTTTGGCTCTTGAGTGTAGTTGTATGACAATCCGATGATTTGCAATGTTTTAAAAAAATTAATTTTTAATTATTGCATTTTGCTAAAATCACAAGTTGGGAAAAATGCATTCTGTACGTCGCTAATAATAAGAAAAATAAAATGCTGAAATAATTTGTTGAGGGTTATTATGCTTCGATAAAAGGGCGAATTCAAGAGATATGGAAAAGAAAAAGAAAAAGGAAATTACAAATAATGATATTTATAAAAATTCACCAAACCCTGTGTATGATACGATTTGGTGATGAAAGTATCGATGAACAAAACAATAAGAGAATTTTAGGCGGTTAAAATAATCGTAAAAAATTTTTAATGCTTGTTTCTTTACCCTGAAAAAGGAAATTTGAAAAAAATTTTCCCAATCGAATATTGTTCAAAAAATAATAATTCTGGTAAAACGTTTATAAAATTTTATAATTGAGTCGTAGCTGATACTGCATTTTAAAGACCGAAAACTGTTCGTTATGTTAAAAAAAAAAATCACGTAAAACTGACTCGGTAAAAAAAATATTTTTTTTATGTGTGTAATTTTTTTTTTTTTTTTTTGGGGGGTTTAATTGGCATTGCTAGAAAGCTAAATTGTGTTACTAAAAGATGGTAAAATAAAAGAATCTGTGCCAGATGCTATGTAAAAATTTCTTAAAAGAGATAAAAAATAATATTCTTAATAATAATATTCTTAAAAATAATATTTTTTTGAGAAATTAAAGTAAATATTTTTTTTCCTGCATAAAGTTTTCCCGTTGGGATTTTCCCGGAACTCACGCAAATCTGAAATAATTACCCTTAAAAGTCTTCTCATGAGACAATGTTGTCTTCTCATCGTCCGTTGGTAGGCTGTACATGGAAAATATAAATAGCCCACGACAGTCATCAGCAAAGAAATTATATTTTAAAGTTGGTATTTTGAATGATCGGTGAGTTTACCTTGAAAACTGGTTAATCCTTTACATAAAAATCAATATGAACTTTTAATCATGCTTCGACATCAAAACATGCATGAAAAAAGGTTAATTAATTTGAAAAATCAAACATTTATATAATTCTCATTTATGCTTATCATTTAATATCCTCTCTAATTCTCTCTATATTTTTCCTCATAGACTCCCAAACTGTTTTAAGACTGGAATATCGCACCAGAAATATGCTTCCTTATGATTGTGTTGTGCTTCGTTTTATTTTTTAATAAATAACATAAATGAATTTGTGTATCACTATTGTCCACGCATTTTTCACTTTTAAATGAGGCATAATTAAATTGAAACCTTAAAACTTTTTGCTAGCCCAAATATAGTAACTACATCTTGTATTTCGCGTGTCGGAAGACTACAAAGTAATGCCATATAACAGATAAAGTTCAAATATTAGTTGGATTTTTAAAGTAAATGATTAGTAATTATAAAACTGGTTATTTGAAACTAAAAGATGCTATTTTCATTAAAAAAATTACACACAGAATTATTCTCACGATCTGCATTAACAGTGAAATTAAACTAGGAACTATGGTTTAAAGTGAATTCTGAGCCACTACAAGCACCCATGGCTCCACCAGGGCACGAACTCGAAGCCTGTGACACCGAGAGCCAGAGCACTAGTCAATCGACCATACGTATATCTATTATGCGTATATACGTATCGGTTCATATGTTATATTGATTTAAATAATTATTTTAATGTCTTGCGATGGTAAAATAAAAATAAATAAATAAAACATTTGAATATCAGAAATTTTTTTTCAATATTTCCCAATTTATAGCAAATCAAAAGATAAAAGCTTTTCTCAATAGCTACCACATGCGGCTATCCGCATTCAGATTTTAATGTTCGGCTGAGCATTCGTCTGTTATCGGGCATTACAATTTGAATGTCACGCATATCAACCAATTTGGGTGGAAATCGAAAGTATGCAGATTTGTTTGTCTGTTTTCAGAGGAACAGAATTACTGCTCGACCTGGTGTCGGCTTTTGTTCTCGCATCAAAGGATTTACGAACTTTCGAAAGACGACTGAAACTCGCTCGTATGGTATTTTTGCTTGACCAGAATAGAAATTACCGACATTACGCAAAGCAATAATTCTCTCAGTGATCAACGGAACAGTTCGATTTCCAGGCAAACCACGCAACTGGTTTGGTATTTAAAACTTTCGCGCTAATGTGGACATATCTGACCCATTTACCACTTTTCATTATGGAAGGTCATAAATCCTTTGAAACATGTTAAAAACTGACACTAGGCCGAGCAGTATTCTGCTTCCCTGAATGCTGTCAAAGAAAACCATACGTGTTTTGATTTCCATCAAAACTACAATAAACCAGTTTTACGTGCGGCAATTAGAATTTCAAGCGCTAATATAAAAACGACTAATAACACGTTAGTTTGACTGAAGATCCTTATCTAAGATTTTTTTTCCCGTATGTTTATTACAAGAATTTATTACGTGTGTCATGGAATTGTCGAAAAACAAATTTAATTTTAAAACTGTTCTCATTGTTTTTAGCCATTTCATTAAAATAGGCAAACTTATTTTTATCAATATATAATTAAACAAAAATTTTCATGCGCAAATATTAGAAAGATGAATAAAAATAAAACATTAACTCGACAATTTTGGCCTTGACTACTAAAAAAAAAACAAATTTTATTTTAGTACATTTATTAAATCAATGATATATAACACATCACATTTTTTTTTTTTTTTTTTTTTTTTTTACTATAAATTATATTATTGATTTTTTAAAATGTATAACAATATTTAACTTTATTAAATTACATATTATTTAAACTTTATTTTAATATTTATTTAACTTTTTTGTGCAGACCTTTTTTTGTACGGTCAAGTTGTAGCGACTATAAGCGGCCTATGGCCTTCTGCCTGTGTATTCCTGATTTAGATGATTATTACTGACAAAATAATTCCAGCAAAATAATGGATATCCTATATATAATTATTGTTTATTTATTTGATGATTTCTAGTATGTCTAAGCAAATTAATTATTATAAAAAAAAAAAAAAAATTAAAAAAAAAAGAGAGATAATAGAGATTATTGAAAGATGACCTCAGGTCACTGACCAAAAGAGAATAATTTTTTCCTTTCCGCTGATACTTTTTTATACTATTGTTTCTAAGAAAGTTATTAATATTTTCAGCTATTTTCTCCTTTTTATCAGTTCTTTCACAATATTCTTCTGAAGAAAAAGTGTTCGTTATTCCTTTAAATTATTATCTAATATGCCATTCAAATATTCCTCACTTTCTCTGTTTCTTTTCAAATTATCATTCGATTTTTGAGAAAATAGAAACAGATCATTGAAATTTTAAAATAAATAATCAGTTTAATATAATTATATTTTAAATACATAATAAAATAATACGTTAAGAAAGATATAGTCTTTTAATATGCAATCGATAAATGTGAGGCTGTAACCTCTCTTTAATCCAGCACATTTGGGACCATGGAAGTGGCGATTTATCGAGCATCAATATAATTTTAAGGGAAGTATCAAAGATAAAGTATGCTAAATAAATATTTAAAAGGTTAAAACGTGTATTTATATAATGTGTTTATGCATATTCTGATTTCGTGAAGCTAATATGAATATCTGACGAATGCGAGTAGAATTGTGTCGCCATCTGGTGATCAAGATCAACAAACGCCATAATTCCTGCGAAAAAAATATACGAAAACGAAATCTCGATAGGTGCCGGATTATAGAATGCGCCGAACTAACGAATGTCGGATTAAAAAAGGTTACTGAAGTAAAAATTGATCAAAATAAAATTGCAGTGGAATTTTAATATTAAAACAATAGTATATTATAAAATAATTATTAAAATACATAAAAATTTTTAATCGATGCCTTTAAAAAAAATGGAAATTCTTTAAGAATTCTTAATGATCCAATTTTTTTTATGCACCTATATTTTGCACTCAGAATCGTCAGCATTCACTTGATTGCCACTTACAGTAATGCTTACCTTTCTCTAAAGTAAGGGACGTAAGCATCCGTCTGCCCTTTTACTTTATTGTCCACACAAGAATTTTCTGCTCTAATGTATTTATGATGTTCATTCCCTGCAGGATTTTGAGGTTTGTTTTCACTAGCCAACTCTCGAACTCAGCTTCTTATGCAATCTTGTTTCGAAATTAGCCCATTAAAAATGTGAATAAGTTAATGAAGATATTTCTTACGAAGAATTTTAATTAATTTAGCTAGAATACCGTCACTGCCTAGGAAGTATTGGAAGCACCTAGTATAGCATTTTGTAATACAATGAAAGTAAAAGATTTGTAGCGACACCTATTGATGTAAAATGGAATACAACTTGAATGACACAGATTCATTATAGCTGAGAGAGTAATTATCGGAAAGATCAAGTGGGGTAAACTGCTAGTTGGAGGGTTTATTGAAATTGGATACCTAAAGATTTGCTTATTGAATCGGATCTGGGATGTCCAAATTAGTATTAGTGCGAATGATTTGGCTTGCAAAATGATTATTTTTGTTGGGAATAGTTCTGACAATTTAAAAAATTTTGAGATTATTACCAAGTGAAATACAAATTTAATTTAATTTATATATTTTTTAAAGTTGCGAAATTAAACAGCGAAGCGAATTTTGACAGAAATTTTTTGTATGAGGTTTAAAGATCACGGGAAAGTTGAGTAAGGACTTGATACAAAAGTAGTCTTTGCTGTAATAAAAGTTTAGTGCGATGTATATTTCATTAAGGAAGCGTTAGCTTATAAAAAATACTGTAATTTTTATTAATATTATGCAAAATGGACAAGAAAATCTGCAAATTAGAATATGTTCCCAATGCGTGTATGAAGTTCTGTCACATCTAGGGAAAAAAAAAACTTTAGGCAGCAAAATAGTCTATCTACAAGTTTCTCTGAAATTAGGGGAAATTTTCATTTATATTAACAAAACTTGCGTTATACACGATAAAAAGAATTACGAACAGAATATAGATACAATCAATATACAAAACACACTATAACTTTAAAATTACTCATTGCAGTTTCCGTGACAAAACAAACTGAAGCGAATTACTAAAGTAAATAAATATGTTCGGCACTTGGGTTTCAGTTTCAAATGAAGATTAAAGATACTCGTCTTTATTTATAGCGAATTTATTCATCAGGATGTTAAATTGCTTTATGTTTCTATTTTATGATCATTTATCGATGCTATTAATATATAAGTGTTCAATATTTAAACTTAGTTTCATTACTGTGAAATTCAAATAATAATAAATTTAGTATTTATGATTAATTATTTTACACTTTTGACAACTATGTCTTTTTTTTACATCAGATTTCTTATGGATTGTAAATTATTTCATATTTTTTCTAATCGGTTTCTGCGATAATTTTTTTCCATTTCAATGAACAATGGAGAAAATAGTAACATTATATGATTTGTTTGTAAATAGCACGTCTTCATTCAATGTAGTGTTTTATGATTTGAAAAATAAATATACATTAAATTACAATCAAAATCTTTCTTATATTAAAGAAATTTCTGATTTGTTAAATTCTGTATCTGCTGCTAATTCAGTTGTTGGATGTGTTATTAGACCAGGACTTCAGCTACCAGCAATTGTGCTTGGGTATATATTGATTGTTACATTTTATTTTAATTACTTAATTTTTTTTATTTTGAATTTTTTTAAATATGTTTGATTCAAATATTAGTTTTGTGTTATAAAAGTTCATAAGAATATTTTTTATTTTGGTTATACTGTAGAATTTTATTATGAAATATCATTGCTAATGTTGGTTTTTGATCCATAGGATATATGATAATTGGAATACAATTTAACTGACATATATGTAACATAATCAAAAAATCAGCAAAAGCTGTAATAATTGATAATATCATAATTAATATTCAATTATAGTATTTGACATATTTTCAGGTGTGATCCCAAAAATGAATGATGAATAAATAGAGGGTAGCAACACATTTCCTATAGATAATAGTTATATAGATTTAAGTAAATTAGAAAAGCAGTCAGTAATGTGGATTTTTTAATGAACATTAATTGTAATTACAAAAATGTTCTAAAATGGTGATAATTAATTTGGTTAGTTAGGAATTTTATATCTAATAAAAATTAAAAATCCTAATTACTTTTCAAACATTATATTAATGCAGGATTATTATTATATTTTAATACACATTGATTACCTACTATTATTTATATTTTTTACAGGAAAAAAATCTTTAATGCTCTATAATTTAAAAAATACTATATACATGCTATTTATATCTTGCTAATATAAACTAAATTAATTAAAACATGGAAATATCTATGATATTTAATTTTTTTAAAAAGGTAAAGTGTGTGTGAACAACAATAGTTTTTCTATATAGGAAAAATCATTTAACTATGGCAACAATATTAATCTCATTGCAGTCAATTATTAAATTAACAATATTAATCTCATTGCTAATCATATTAATCTCATATATATCATCTCATGAAATTTTTATTAACTTTGTATCAACAGTTTTCTTTGACTTAGTTATTTTAATTTTCAGAAAAACATATTTTATAGTTATAAATTTCTTTAAAGTGACAAAAAAAAAAAAAAAAAGTTTTTGAAAATTTATGTGCATTTATAATGAATATATTTTAGTAAGGCACTGGAGTTCAATAAAATAATTAATATTTTTATTTAGGATTATTTTGAAGGTTTTTAATAATAAAAATGTATATGTAAAATTACAAAAATGCAATTTCTTATATATATTAGGTATAAAGATAAATCTTATGAATTAAATTATTAAAAAAATAATAGATTTAATTTAAAATGCAGCTTGTTTTGTTGACTATTAAGCACTATTGAATAGATGCATTAAATTAAAACTTTTTCTTTTTTTTACATTAGTTGAATTTAAAATTTCTTTTATTTTTAAATATAATATTGCATTAAAAAAACATTATAATGAAAACTTATGGGTTTAAAATAATATGTTAAATAATTATTCAGTTACTATTTTTATTCTGTTATTATGGTAATCATTTCTAAATTATACATTATATAAACAATTGTTTCAAATTGAAATACAAATAATTCACCTGAATTGTTCTGTTTTCCTTATGAAATTTAAATTTCTTTTTTCAAAATCCATCATGTGTTATTTTCTTTGTTTTAGAATTTTAAAGATTTCTTCTGCTTTTATTTTTCTGGATGTAAAGACACCTTGTCTGTCTTTGAAAAATCTCCAAAATTATGTTTCTGTTTTTACTATATTAGTTGAAGAATCTTTTCTTAAGGTGATATATATTTTTGACTAACTAGGTACTATAAATTTTTAAAAGCTATTTTTAATCTTCAAATCTTGTCAATTTAAAAATTATATTTGAAAAAAATATTTTTTTAATTTAATTTTAAATAAAGTTACTTTTACTTAATAATCAAAAGATTTTAATTTTAATAATTACAAATTCATTTATTTAATTAGTTAAAATAAATGAATTCTAAATATTTTGAGACATTAATATTTATTTCTTAAATATATTTAGATTAAAAAAAAATTTTTAATTGTAACATATATTTATGGAAATTTTTTATCATTTTATTTTACTTTAGGTTCTATGTGAAGAATTATGTATATGTTGGCAGGAAAAAAACAGAATTACTTTAGATAGCTTTTCAACATTGGTTCTTCTGCAATCATCTGAATGTCATAATAGTTACTGTTTTAATTCAAAAAAATCATATAAAAAATCTTTTAAAAATATTTCAAAATTAGCTTATATTATTCAAACATCAGGTACCACAGGCAAACCAAAAATTGTTCAAGTTCCACATCAATGTATTATACCAAATATCTTAGATTTAAAGTGAGTGTACCTTTTTAAAGCAATCTTTTTTTAAACAAAAAACTTGTTAATTATTTTATCATATTTTATAAATACATAAAAGTAGTTAAAAGTTAATCATTTATTACTTTGTTTGCATCATAATATTATATAAATCCTGGCATTTTAGTAATAGTAGAATCGCAAATATTAAATTAACAAATATCTACTATTAATATTAACTCAAAGTAATAGTATAAAACTACTGGGAAAAAATAAATAAATTTTTAATTACAAAATTATTTGTTTCTTGTTTGACATAATGAGCATAACCACGATAAGAGGTTGGTAGGAACTGTATCATAATTAAATAAATTCTAGGTGGCATTCCCATTCAAAATTATAAACTTGTATATATTTAAATAACATATTGTAAAATTGCCAAGCTGTTATAATTATATAACCTTAATAAAAGACAGTTAGTATTAAGAAGGGTAGTGGCAATTAAAATATTTTTATGGGTTACTGAGTATCAAATATAAGTGCCCTTTATATTAAAAAAATTAAAATTGTTTTCTTTTTATAAGCATTGATTCTTTAAAAATTTTAATTTAACCTATTAGTATTGTTATTGTTGTTAATTATTTATAATTCATGTTAATTACCTATTATAATTTATATGAGTTATCTAATGAAATGTTTATTATTATCTATATATTAATTTTTTTTAATTAATATTGTAAATGTTCATTAAAATAAATAATTTTCTTTAAATGTTAGTAAAACTTCAAAATTAATCATTAACTTCAAATTTTAAATGTATAGAAATTTAAAAAATCTATTGATTTTTAATTTTATTCTTTATTGCAAAAATGTTCAGAAGAATTTTTTTAATGAAACATTTTTTTTTTCTTTTGTATACAAAAAATATAAATGTACAAAAATATCTATTTAAAAAAATTAATTCAAGTTTAAAAAAAATTCATTTATGTTTTATAAAGTATTTCTTATAACTTGTACTGTTCCATTTTAGACAAATATTCAATGTAACTTCACAAGATGTATTAGTATTATGCTCACCATTAACCTTTGACCCAAGTATAATCGAACTATTTCTTGCCATATCTTCAGGTTGTACTTTGATTATTTTATCTGATCAAATGAAAAGACTTCCTAAAAAATTTATTGATGTTATTATTGATGGCAAAGTAACTGTACTTCAAGTAAGTAATAGTATATATTTTTAAAAGTCAGCAATAAATAATTATTTTTAAAAGGTTTCATAAAATAGGAGTTTTTTTTATCATGAATATTGATAAATATTCAATATAAAGTGTCATGAAGAAATTAAATATCTTAAAGAAATAAAATTCTGAATTTTCAGATGCATATTTTTCTATTAAATACCAGCTTTTTGAATAATATTAAATAGCATAAATAATTTCAAAATCTAAATATTAAAAAAAAAATCTGTGTTTTGTGATAAATGTATCTTTACCAACACAGTTGCTATTGAAAGTTCTTTAGGCTTAAAGGAAAATCATTTTTAATTTTAAAATTATATGAAAACTGTCTTGGGCTCCATTACGTGGAGCTCTGTTGTGATGTGTGTGAGTCTAGTTTTAATTTTCCAATTAAGGAATAAAAATTTGACTGAAAGAAGAAAAAAAAGTAAAAATTATATTTGAAAAAAGTTAATGGGGTTTATTAAATCAATAAATAAAAGATTGCACTGAATTAAAATAATTTTTATTTTGAATTTTCTTTCCACTTTTAGTCTACTCCATCACTTATTCAATCCTTAGGAGATGATTTTATAAGAAATGTTTTGCTATTTGAAGAATCGAATCTACGAATATTAGCATTTGGTGGAGAACCTTGTCCATCAATTGAGAAGTTGAAAAGATGGAAATCTCCAGAAAATAAAACTAAAATTTTCAATCTTTATGGATTGACAGAAGTTTCATGTTGGGCATCATGTTTTGAAATTGACTTTGAAGATCAGTAAGTTATGTTTCTTTTTATTACGTATGATGAATGAACAACTAAATGAAGGATTGCTTGATACTTTTGTTAAATAAATAATGCAATTATTTTATTATTAAAAGAGGATATATGCATGATATTACATAGAAAGCATACTCGCAAGTGGATTTTATTTTAAATTATAGTTCATTATTTATTCCTTAAGCTTTGATAAATCCTGCTATAATATATATCTACTAAACGTTGCTATTAAAAAATTTTGCATTATAAAATTTAACAAATATGCTAATCAGTAATTGTTTATGTCTTACAGATTTAATTGAATATGTATGATGTATTTCATTTTACTTGAAAAAATGCTGCAATTGGTAATTATGACTAGATTTGAGCAGCATTCAGCTGTTCATAAAAGTTTTCTTTATTTGAAAATCAAATATTAAGGTCAAATTTTATTGCCCCTGTCATATTATTTCTTAAAGAACATATCTTAAACATGGGATCACAAAACACAATAATTGGCAAAGAACTTTAGAAAAAAAAAGTTATGTTATAAAATTATTATAAATTAATATTCTTTATTTATTTAAATGTAATATGCATAATTCTACCTTAAGCAACTACATGATACAAATAACTCATTTTATATTATAGATATATGTCAAATTCTATTCCTTTGGGAAAACCTATTTTGGATACAAGTTTTGAATTAACTGATGAAAATGAACTTAGTATAGGTAGTATCATCATTTCTTTTATTCACTTAAACAAAGATATGACTTGCCAATTTTATGTTGTTGTTGTTGCTTATCCCCTTGATTTAGAATCCTAAACCAAGTCCAGTAGATCATGCTGCATCAATAGATCGTAAACTGTCCTCCCCTCATTCAACAGTTGCCTCACAGAGGCACCAATACAATCTATGAGATGAGAGGGAGATGCGATGGTCGAACAATGACAAAGGGCATATGTCTTCTCATCTCCATTGAAGGTCAAACTCTTAATGTGGCCAGTCCTTAGTCTAGCTAAAACCGTCTGAGCAGGTCTAGGACAGGAGCACTGTATGGACAGCCAATTTTATTCATCATTATAGTAAATAATGATCCAGAAATATGCTAATCAATTTTTAACTAAAATATATATTACATAATAATATAGGAAAATCATAAAGAAAATGTATGTATGTATGATAGCACCATGAGAAAAACAAAAAAGAAATATTTACTGGACATATTTTATAGATGGGCAAGTAATTATAGGTAAAATAAACAAAAGGTTCCATTTAAGAATACAAGAATCGATATAAAAAAAAAATACTGTCTGAAAACTTTGAATTATCAGATATTTAAAAATGTAATTTATTTTTATCTGAATGGAATATAATCTGTTTCTGTCATTCTTTACATTTGTTAGATAAATAAAAATCATAATTAATATTATTATCAATCATCAGTGCACAAATTTCATCTTCAAAAAAATGTATAAACCTAAAAAAAAATAATAATCAACAATTAAATTAATGATAAACTCATTTCTTGGAGAACACTTTCTTTCTTCTTCACTTGGATTTCTTTCTTCACAAACAAATCATCTTGTCATTCTTTGACCAGCACATAACTTGGAAACAACATATTCTGTATGTCAAACTGAAATTTGTAATTATACCAGAGCTCTATGTGAATTAATTACTAAACACTCTGTAATGAGCAGGGAAAACAAAATTCTCATGTACACAGTAATTTTTAGACCAATTCTCATTTATGCATGCTTCGTTCGAGCTTACACTACAAAGTCAAACTTCAGCAATTATCCAGAATTTTAAAAGAAAAATGATACATCTGCTATAAGAAATTACATTATGACATTATTCTTCCCACTCTTAAAAACATTTCAGTTAAATTTGCTTATCTTGAAAATCACTATAACACTGCAAACCCAAAAATTCTACGTCCCCAAATAGACATTACATGACTACATAGAATTCTATTGTAATTCTAATTTTTTTATTGATAAAATCTTTGTTTTTTTAGTATTTAAAAGTTAATTCTTGTGCCCCTATTCTTGTAATTTAATTAAATTATTTATTCACTTCTGGACATAAATTAAATTTTATTAACTTTAAGCTTGCTTATGTAGAAAGAACACCTGCCTGGGCTAGTAGAATTAGTTTTTACCAAAATTTCATTTAAAAAAAATTCTATGCAGTTTCGTATATTCTGCACTGTTAAATTCTAAAGATTTTTAACTTAAAATTGTACAGAAAATTATAATATATTACTTTTTCATTTATTATTCAATTTATTGAATTTTCTATGATTTCTCTATGAACTATACATTTGTTTATGAAAGCTTAGTTATTTAAAATTTTAAATTATAAGACTAATAGAAAAGAATTACAGTTTTCAATTTTTGATGTATATTTGGACCTATTTTAACACTTATTTTGATTGATTTTTTAAAAAATTTATTGTTTAGGTGGAAAGAAAAGATGGTGCATCATTAATAATGAAGAGTGGCCAAATTGCAATCATAAAATAATGCGTTCAACTGGAGATATTGTTCAGATTTATAAAGGTTCATTCTATTTTGAAGGCCGAAGAGATGACATTGTCAAGTTCAAAGGACAAAAACTATCAATATTTAAAATAAACAATATTCTTGAAGGGATTTCTGGAATCTCAAATCATTTCACAAATTTTGATTTTGAATCTTCAAAACTGTTTCTGTTCATTGTTTTAGATGAAAAAAATGGCAATAAAGAATCCATTAGGTGTAACCTGATGAAAGAGCTTCGGAGGTCTGTCTCTAATCTTCCTATGACTGAAGTGATAGATGTTCCTTATATTCCTTTGACAAACCATGGTATATTTTATTATTAATTAAAATAAACCTTCATAATTTGAAATATAAAAATTTTTAGAAATTTTATTTTATTATTATTTATTTTTAAAAGTTTAGAATTTTTTTAATTGATGTGAAATATATATTTTAATTAACATTAAAAAAGACAAAAATATGGTTTATTTAAAGGTATGTCTCATTTATTAGAAGTATATTTAAATAATTTTGATATCTGTTTATTTAATTAGCACTTGATAGCAAAATTCTTTTCATTCAAGATATTTAAAAACCGATATATTTATTTCATCAATTTTTAATATGCAAAATATTGTGTTTTTTGTTTCACTCTAATTTTTTTCTACATTCTATGTAATACTTCAATATTTTGAAAAACAAATATCCCAATAATTTTGCATTATTATAAAGCATTTTATATTAATAATTCTTTGACTTATTTTTACGTCATTGCTTTAACTCAATTTATCCAATTACAGCTTGAAAAGTATGAAGGAAAAAAAAGAACAAGAAGTTGCAAAGTAAAGGAAAAATTTATTAAAAGAATGGGGCAAAAGTACACTTTTGATCTACTAACTTATAAAATCTATTAAGAAACTTTTTTTGATGAGCATCATCAATTGGATCAAAAAATATAGGTGAAAGGAAAAACATAGCATTCAAAACTGCTTGGGATTTTTTTCTGTGCTTCATATATCTCTTGCATATGAATAGAATATTCTGCAGCTGATTGCATTTGAAATATATTGGAGAGAAAGTAAAGCAAAATTTATTGAGTTTAATTTGAGATAGACAGGATTTTTATATAAAAATTTGTTTGCTTTCCTATTTAGAATGTGTGATGTTTAAGTTTAATGATGATTAAAAGGTAAAATTCTTTAGTGTATTTATTGTTTAATCATGTTAATTTTACCCTTTTTTTTATGAGTAATAATTCTTTTGGTGATATCCAGTGTAAGACTAGTCTAACTGCTTTGGCTATGGAATTCACTAACTCTTTTTCTGGAAGACCAGCATGCTTTGGAACTCATATAAATTTGATAGATACGTTTAAAATTTGGAAAAGTTAGTGACCAAGTAATTTTTTGAAAAATATGGCATGAAAGCTGCTATTTTTTGATTATTTGAAAAGATATCTATGAAGATTATAAGCTGATTGAACTATTATTTGTTAAAATTATAAAATCATGAGCTGAATTGATGTTAAGAAGAGATAAATAGTATGGGAGTTAGAGCTTCTTTAATAAAGACAATGTTGTGGGAAATACTACCTGTAAAAAAATGGGAAATTATTTATATCTGAAAATTGAAGGTTTTTTTTAGATCTTTTGAAGTGTTGCATGTCAGAATGATTTTTCGTTGTTTCTTTATGTTGCTCAAATAGGTTTTTAATTAAAGGGATCAATTATGTATTTTGGAAGTTAAGATCATCTAAGTGAAAAGTGATTTTAGCATGTTGTTCCATTAGAAGGGAATTTAAGAAGTAATTTGAATTTGCAGTTCATCCAGGAAGTTTGCATACTTGTCTGTAAGGAAATTGAAAGCTTGAATCATGTAGCTGTTGGACTTTGTCTAAAATCTGAAAAGAGGTATCATAAGAAATATATTTCAGATAGAAACAGTCTGCAAGCATTAATTACCTGTGATAAAAAGAGCTTATCATTATTTTTTTAGTTGCATTTGTATAAATATTTTATTTTATAATTCTTGTTTATTTAATATATATTTTATTTACCTTCCAGGCAAAGCAGATTATAAAAAATTACTTTTGTTAAAAAACAACAGAAAACAATTGAAAAAGCAATTCCCTCCAGATTCTGATTTTGTAAAAAATATTTCTAAATTGTGGAAGGTTAGATATTTGTATGTATTTCTACTTTAAAAAATTTATGTGGCAATTTATTTTTATTGTAATAAATTGCATTTTTATTTTGGCAGGACTACACAAACCAAGAGCCAGAGTCTGAAAGTGATAATTTCATTTTAAAAGGTGGTGATTCCATTAAAGCTTTACAGTTTGTTTCAGATATTGAATGGGATTTACAAGTACAAATTCCTGAATTAGTAGACACAGTTTTAAATTATTCTTTTAAACATATTTGTGAACTTTTAAGGACCCATTTGCAAGGATTGCAGACTACTAATATTAAACAAGATATTGTTTTTCATGACATTGAAGAACCATCAACACAACCTTCATTAAAGAAAATTTGCATCTCTCATTTAAAATGTTTTGAAATTGTATCCAGAAGAGGTTATTCTTTGATATGTAATCATTCAAAAGAACTGGCTTGTAATAAAAAACAATGCAGTAGTGAATTACTGAATAATAATAATGAGTTATCTTTGACATTGTATTGTAAATTTGACTTAAAGAAATGCATAGATGCATCTCCTTGTTGTGGTTATTATTTTGAGTAAGTATTTTTGTATTTCATTTACAATAAAAAGTTTTATTTGCATTTTTTGTTTTAGTATTTAATAAATGCTCTTTTCTTTTCCTTGCAAGATTTTTAAATTTCATAATTGACTTAAATGAGTGAGAAATTGGCTATCATTAATATGAAATTATAAATAATTTTTTGAGGATAAACTATTCAATTTTTATTTGATCAAACTAGCCTTTAAACGTGTAAAATGAATATATACTTTATCTTAGAAATATATTAAAATCTGTATTTTACTGATAAATTTAAGATGGCTTTTATAAAAGAAAAAAAGATTAGAAAAACAAAAAATTTTATAAATTTTGATTATTTTTTATTTATATTATTCAAATAATCGAATGTATTAGAGGGCGATCAAAACGTTTTAATTCAAAGGTTGGTATGCCAGTCATGCAAAAAGCATTTCAGCATTTGGGCAATCATCCCACTGCTTCACCAGGTTGAATATACTCTTGTGGTAAAACTCTTCTTTCTGCTGCTTGAAGAAGTTCAAAACTGCCTGCTGCACTTCTACATTCAACAGGGACCATCAGCCTTTCAAGAACTTTTTTAAGAGACCAAAGTTGTGAAAATCGAATGGGGAGAGATCAGGATTGTAAGGCAGTTGCTCCAGTGTGTCCCATTTCAGTGAGTGCAACTTCTGCATTACGACATTTGTAATAGAGCTATGCACATTATCATAAAGCAGAATCGTCCCATTTCTTCCCATTTTATTTTTATTTATCGTTTTCAAAAAAATTATTTGTATATACTAAAAACTATTAAAACTAAAACTAATATTTTACATAAAAAAAATTAGGATTTATTCGAAAAGTGTAGCATTGGTATTCGAAACTACAGAAAATTATCTGAGATATTATTAAAAAGTGTCATTTGGCATTAGTATCTCTATAATTTGTACTTAATATTTTAGGTCTAATGACTTTGTAGCTTTTATTGGATCACATTCTGGGCTATTTTGTTGCTTCAATGTTTTGGAGAGATCTCTTAAGTGGACTACTAGCCTTCCTAATAGGATTGAATCATCTTCATATTTATCAAGTTGTGGAAATTATGTATATGTTGGTAAGTGTGTTTATATATATTAACTTTACTTAATTTTATGTTTTTGTCTATATAAGTGTTATATTTCTCTTTTGAATAATTAAAATGGTTATAAAATCATTCTTTGTGTTTTACTTTAAGTTACTAAAAATATTTATTTTTCAAATATTAATATGAAAGTAGCTTAATAAGTGAAATTATGTTTTCAAGTTTGTAATTAAGTACCTTTTAAATATTTCTCTATACCAAGTTATATTAGATTTATAAGGAAAAAAAGTTCATACTAATTGTTGTGCATCAAAATTGTTAAAAGATTAAGTTCTATAAAAGATGTTATTAGAGATAAAAATATTCTTTGATTAAAATTGTTTATGGTGTGTTTTAATGTTTCTGATTTAGAGTAAATTCTTTTTTGATGAAAAATTTTAGTTGTCAAATGATAAACACCAAAGAACGCCATTCTAATTATTTTCATATTTTAAATTATATAATCTTGGCAATTAGGAACTGAAGAATTCTGATTTGCTGTTAGATAGAGACACATTATAATTATTTATGTAGTTTAAATATCAATTTGTCAGCAATACTTAAGGGGGAAAAGATTGAAAACAGAAACTTGATACTAAAACCAATACATGATATTTCTTCCTTAATTCAGCATTTATGGATGTCTAGCTAATTAAATTTTTTTATTTCATGAAATTTTGTAGTACAAATTTGCCTTTTTGCTTTTCTTTTTATCAATTGCTATTTATTGTTGACATAGACTGTTCTTTCAACTGCAGATTAAAGAAATCTTATGTATAAGAGTCCGATTTGAATACTAAATTTCATTTTTACTTGAAAAACAGGTCTTTGCATCTAAATGTATGAAACATTTTCAGCTGTTCTGCATAATTTTTTTTAAATTCCAAGAGTAATAGAATTTTATTGTAATATTTGTGCTAATTTCTTTTTCAGATTACTTTTTAATTTGCAAAATCAATTTAATTTTTTTTTCCCATTATATAGTAAATCTTTGTACTGTTTAATTAATTTTATTAAAATTTTAAGCATATTAATTCAATAAATAGAAATATTTACTTAATTCAGGAATATTTTTAGGGTGTTATGATCATAATCTATATTGTTTGAATATCAAAGATGGAAGTATTTGGTGGAAGTTTAATACAAATGCAGAAGTTAAAAGTTCCCCTGTTGTGTCTTCTCAAAATGTAGTATTTGTGGGTTCCCATGATAAACACTTATATGCTATAAATGGCAATGTAAATATATTTCTTTTATTTAATTTAATTTATTAATTTTAGGTATTTTGTGTGTATTTGTTCTTTAAAAGATTTAAATAAAAAGATTGTACTATACAAAATTAAAGAAATTATAATTAAGAGAGGCTCTGCCATGTTATACTTTCATGCAATCATCATACTAATAGATTATGTAATGAAAAAAAAAATTTCTATTAATGGTAGTAATAATTTATTAAAATTTGTATATTATTAATTTTAATGAATATCTCTCATTCACCAGAAGCTTTAAATTCTGCCTTTTTTAAAAAATATTAATTTGTTTTCATTAATTAATGAAAGTCTTAGGAAAAATTCATAAGTTGAATTACTTGATTTCATATTTGTGTATGGAGTATATTTTTTATCAGATTCATTATTATTTTTGCAGAATGGAGAGCTTTTATGGAAAAAGATTATTGGTAAAGGAAGTATTTATTCTTCCCCAGCATTACTTGAAGAACATAAAATTGTTTCAGTTGCAACTTTAGATGGTATTATTGCTTCTTTGGAAATGGTCAGTACATCTTATTTTAAAATGCTTGCCTTTTTCATTCATTTTAGTATATTAAACTATCAAGAATAATGCAGACTATCTAAACCAAACCAAACCAAACCAAACCAGGTATATGCAACCTTCTTCTGTTTAGGGACCAAATTATCATTTTGTCTCTGAGTTAAGGACTGGACCAAATTATTAAATTAACATTAAATAAATTAAGGCAAGTTATGGTTTCATATATTTATAATATAGTGAACAACATATTTAGTGTGAAAATTGGCCTTCAACTATATTAATCAATGTGAACATTTGTGTTATTTGAGATTGATTTTGAGATTTTCATCCATTATTTATTGCATTTCATCTTTATCCTGGATAGATAAAATTTTTCATACACGTTACATGCTGCTGAAAAGCCAAATGATTTTTCTTAGTGAAAATTAGTAGAACATACCAAGTTTTCTCCCAACATGCATGCTATTGACTTTGCTGTAATAAACACATCAGGATTGGATCAAAAGAAGCAGAGAACCAAAGGCTATCCAAATATGATCTAAATTAAACAGTTTAATATTTTTTTGTTATAAAATATTGAGTAGAAATAAGTTGCTCTACAGTGATGGAGGATAATAAATATACGTAACTTGTGATGACTAAAAATCTTTATATGTTTATCTTTTTCAAATTTTTTGAATGAATGTTAAGCAAAATAGCTCCTGCAAAAAAAATTATTTTTTAATAATAAGAGAATGTTTCAAGCATATTGTTTATTATTTAAAATTCTGTTTAAGTGTCTTTTCTTTCTTTTTTCTAAATGTGTACATTTTTAAAATTTCTTTTTCCTCTTAAAAATGGAGTATATTGTTTTGTAACTCAAATATATAAAGAATTTTTTTCAAATTAATCTGCCATTATATGAAGCAAAAAATTAATTAAAAACCAGGTTTGAAATTTAGAAATGAAAATTCTTCTCAAGATAAAGGAATTTAAAAAAATTTTAACTAGTTTTACTAGGCCATATATTTTTATATTGATTATTATTTATTTTTGTTTTAATGTTCCTTTATTCTGTGTCTTTAGGATACTGGTGTTTCAGTCTGGACTTATAATTATGGAAAACCAATTTTTTCTTCACCTTTGTTTATTTCTACAGATCTTTTTATTGGTGCTACAAATAATTGCTTTCTACATTTTAATTTGTCAGGCACATTGGTAAGTATGTCAGATATTATTATAAATACATCAATTCAATATGTTCATTCAACATCATGACATATATTTCAAAATTAATTTTACAGCTATCAGCTTTTAATTATTTCTTTAAATTTCATTATTCCGAAACCCAACAGTTTTGTAAATTTAGAATCATTGTTTTAGTTCCTTCTTTATGCTACATAACATAATTCTAGCTAAGACCTAACCTAGATCAGGTTTCAACAAATATTACACTGAGAAAGTTTCAATATGAAAAGTGTGATTGACGAATATAAAATAGAATTTGCATAGTAATTTGAAAGAAAGATTTTATAAAATGAATAATCTTATTTTTAAAATATTATTTCTATTTGTAATATCTCTATTATTAAAAGTTATAAAATGCCCAAATGAATAAAGAAAAAAAAAATTTTTTTTTAGTCTTTTCTCACTTATATTAGACCATTAATATATATATATTAAATTGTTGTTTGCTTTGTTGGTTTTAATAAGCTGAAGTATTTTATTAATTGCAATATTTTTCAATAGATAGCAGAATATAATACTAATGGACCTGTATTTTCATCTGCAACATGCATTACAACAGCACAATATAATCATCAATTGATATTTGGTTGTCATGATTCTATTATATACTGTGTAACAACCAGTGGAAAAAATATTTGGAAATTTAATGGTGATTCTCCAATCTATGCAACACCATTTGCATTTCAATGGAAGGAAAATAAATATGTAGCAGTAGCATCTACTGTTGGTGTAATATATATTCTAAGTCAAAATACAGGAGAAGTTATACAGTTTTGGAGGTGTCCAGGAGAAATATTTTCGTCACCAATAGTTTCAAATGGTTTTTTAATTATAGGTTGTCGTGATAATTATGTATATTGTTTTAATTTATCTTCTGTTAATTAATTTTTTAAAAATATATATATTTCGTTTAGAATCATTGGTCAGTCATTTTTTCACTTAACCAAATATATATTTCAAACATTAAAATGCTATCAATGCAATATTTACAGTTTTTTCTTGAACACGAAATTATCAATTTATCTGCAGTTTTTTAATGAATTATTACAAAACCATTCTTTTTAAAAACCTATGATAAACACATTGATTTGAAAGCAAAATTTAGAGATTCCTTCTAAAATAATACTTATAATTCTTCTGTAAAGGGGGAAAAAAATTGCATGCACTTATTGTAAATAAAATACTACAAAATCGACCTCAAATAAAGAATATTGTGTATATCTAGTAACAAATAATTTTAAGTACTTAATTTTGAAATAAAGTAAAATATTTATCTTGTGAAACTATATTCTTCAATAAAATGTGATTACCAGACATTAAAATAACACAAAAAGTGAAAATTTAATGATTCATAATTATGTTATTGCATCGAAGAAGCACTTTCTTTACTTCTTAGAGTATTGTATATAAATATTAATTTTTCAATTTCAAAATAAAAAATTATTATAAAATAAAGTTAATAATAAAATTTTTAATATTGTGAAGATTAGTTGAGTTGAGTGCACATTTATTATGAAAGATAATACAATTTATTTAAAGCATTGAGATTCTAATCAATTAACTACTTATTACAAATTTTGCTAAACAAGATAAATGTTCATAATAAAAATGTAACAATATATGCAATACTTCTATTTATTAATTTAGCACATTATGAGCTATAAGGCAGTAGTGGCTAAATGAATTTAAATTTAAATACATTATAGTTTTTCATCTTTCAAAAAACTAAAAAAAACATTTGTCATGTACAAGGGGAATGTTTGCAATCAACCTTTCCAATGTTGTAGAATTGACAGTAATAAAAATTATTAAACAGGAGATAATTGTTTGGTGCTTAAATATAATTTTTCATTTGCAGTAAAAATAATTACTAATTTACTTATTTTTTAATGCAACAACAAACCAATTTATATGAAGTACTTACTATGAGAAGAAATGTAAGTCTGCTATTGTATTGAAAAATAAGTACAATAGTATATAGATTTATAAATATAAAAAAAAATTCCAACAAT
Source organism: Caerostris darwini (assembly GCA_021605075.1). Lineage (NCBI taxonomy): Eukaryota > Metazoa > Arthropoda > Arachnida > Araneae > Araneidae > Caerostris > Caerostris darwini. The sequence goes on along the minus strand of BPLQ01013048.1, from coordinate 12,457 downwards.
TTTGTTGTAAATGGCTCAACATTTAAAATAATTTTACAGTAAATTCACTTTTTAATTTTTCCAGGAGTAATAATAAAGATACATGCCATTAAAACTTACTGAACTATATATGAAATTAAGGCCCCCTTTTTACAAGCAAAACTGCAATATAAGATTTGTCAGAGTTTCAAGTTGAAGACTATATCACATTCTCATTGATGTTTAACATAAAAACATTTACTATTATAAATTAAAAAATGCAGAAAAATATACATATCTTGTTAAATCATACTGATAATTTAGACACCTTAAAAATATTAATAATGTGAAAATGTAATCGTATTTGTTTCAAAGATGGAAAAACAAATATTTTAGAGAAAAGATTAGTCAACAAGAAATTTTAAAAAAATTCAGAGCATTATTACCCCTGGAATTTTCATCGTATAGTATATATAATGAATTTCTTAGGTTTAAATTATTTTTTATCTTAAATTTTAACATTATCACATATGAAAAATTTTAAAAATAAAAACAAGAGAAAATTTTGTAAATAAAACAACCAACAAACCACAGTAATTATGTTTGCTTTTTGTCACTTTCCCTTTTTGTAGTTATGCAATCAATAAACAGTACAACATTGATGCATATAACTGCACAATTATTTTACAATTGTCATGATAACTAGACTATAAATTGCAAGATTATTGACAATTGTATGTTTAGCATTAATTATTCTAGGTATGCAAAGATATCATTTTTAAAATTCTTGCATCGTAATGCTATTTTATTTTAACTGTCTTCCCATGTTACATTAATTCTTAACTCAACTATTTTCCACACTGAAATGCATGTATAGTATAAAATATTTTGTGTATACACATTTTATCATTATAAAAAAGTATTGCAAAATGATCTGCATCCTATAAAATCTACTGACAAAATTTTACAAATTCAAAGTTCTAGGTAAGTTTTCATAGAACATACAATCAGCAATAGTTCCTAAGAACATAGAAAGGCAAGTTTTATATTAACTGTTAAGATTAAGCCATTTATTATTTATAGGCAAGACCAACAAACATATTGACATTGATATTCAGTAAATAATTCTAACAATTTTTAAATTCTTAGTAAAAGTGAATATAAAGCCGTCTTATTTATGAATATTTAGATTCTGTAGCAATGTATAGATTCTATAAAAGCAAAATTTAATGCTTGACAATTATTGCTGATTTCTAATCACAGAATAGTCTATCAAACATATATAAAAACTAAATTACACATTTTAATTAAAATGTAATGTTAACTTATAAACTATGACACACTTATATTTATTAGAAGAAACAAGTATAAAAATTATAGAATACATAAAATACGGAATCTCTCCTGAGCAAATAACAGTTATTTATGAGTAAAATCAGAATTTCATAAATCAATACAAATCTGTGATTATTTATTTCAGCTTTTACAGTAATATGAAATCCAATATTTTCATTTGTTTCAGAAACTGCTATGATGCATTCCAGTTAATATGAAAAAAATAAAATATTTTTTGCAGTTTTTTTTGTTTTTTTTTCATTTTATCTTTTAATGACAATATATGTAGGATGCTTTTTATATTTAAATACATACACACACACAAAAACAACCTTTCACCATTTGATCAACTTGTTTTTCAAGTAAGAATTTTTCTTAACAATCCAAAATAAAAGTTCATTAGTTAAATAAATATAATTGTTATTTTTAAGAAGTTGAAAGGGTTAAATTACATTGAATTAACTATAATGTCTAATAAATGACCAAAATATATTCTAAAAAAATATTTTGCTACCGCAGCCTTCGAGAAATCTTTTAAAAAACATTTAATGATAGTGACTTTGACAATATTAAATGCTATATTATTCATTTGCTTACAAGAAATTGCAGAAATAAATGAAACAATAAAAAAGTTTATTATAGCAATGAAGAGTTGCCTTGATGCATATATTGTCAAAACATAAATTCATCAATTTGACCAATATTATGCAAGACAGCTATTCAATATATTTTCAATCATGAAAATAAGTCCTTTTCTTCTGAAAAATACAACTGTTTCTTTTATCATAATGACATTTTTTATTGCTTGACATGAAGATCTAATAAATCTGAATTTCTAGTTCCAACAGAAGATACATTATATTTTCATTCAAAGTAAAAAAAAACGAAGAAATTATTAAAAAAATTTGAGTATTCATGCATCACTAAGAATTAAGTTGGTTGAAAAATAAAACAAATTATCTTGTACATTTTTTATATGCTTAATTTGCCAAAATTACTATACAGGAAAGTATCTAAAAAAAATTTCATGGTATTTTAATGACAGTTGAATGAATACTAGATAATTTCAGAAAAAAAATGATAGGTTAAATAAGGAATATTAATTATGGTTCAAAATTTATACTATTGTCTTATTCAATTTAATTGTATTTCAAAATGTTCTTTTGAAATGAGATTTATCGCGAACAGTAAAAAAATTTTTATAAAAACTTTATTGCTTGATTATAAAAAGACAAATATAATAATTGCTTTAAAATAATATGAACAGAAATTAATGCATTTATATGAAATACATCTGAAAAAATTTCTATAAACTAAAAAACATGAATTGAATATCAAATAAAGTAAATAATTCTTTTAAATATGTGAAAAAGATATATGTTATATTGTTTGATTAACTCTTTAGAAATATTAAAAATAAAGAATAATATGCTAATCATAATTTTAATAATTATTTTTTGATTTCAATGCTTATACATTTTATAATTTACAATCAACTGATTTAATATAAACATACTTGTGATTAAAATAAATATTATACTGCCTTCTGTGATAAACAATTTAAAATAAAGTATATTTAATTTGTTTTTTTAAATACATGTGATTTCTTTTTTTGCATATATTTTTAAAATTAAAAAAAAATTATACTAAATAGATTTAGACAATATGAGTATTATCACAGTTTAATGAAATTTCTCATCATTACTTTAAAATAATTTTTTACATTGATTTTCATACCTTTTTAAGGAAAAAAAAAGTACAAGATGAAATAATTCAATAGATTCAAAATAAGTAATTCAATAATTACTTAAACAATAATCTGAAAGACAAATTCATCTAATTACCAATACTGTATTTATTTTCCTGCTAACAAATATAACATGCAGGAAAAGACAATGCAAAAAAAAAAGGGCATCAAAATATAAATGTGAAGTTCAAAAAATCTTATCTATAAATTTATACGATGTAATTCCAAAATAAATAATGTAAAAATGAATCTTATAAACATACTATAGAAATAAATAATTTTCAACAATAATTTATACAGTTTTTTAATACAGTTTTGTTTTTATAGTAATTATAATAAACCTATTTTCATCATTTCCAAGCAGCCCTTAGTGTTTTACGGGCAGCTAACCTTTTCGTGGTATAAGACAAAACCACCAGTCCTAAAAGTACCACACTAATTAAATAATGATCAAAATCATCTTTTAATATATCAAATGTTTTTGATGGAGTGACCCTAGTATAAAACAAATCAAGTCCATGAACAAATACTAAACAGGTTGATTCTAGTCCTGATGGGGCTGTTACTATACCTTGAACTCGTAAAACACTTTGGTTATAATTTATAATACCTTCAGACATAACAGGTAATTCTGGAAGGTAGGGAATGAGACCTTCTTCACGGTGTTCAGGTAGAGGTGTAATAGGGCGTCTAGGATCCAAAAATGTCTTGGGCAATTCTAAAATTCCACCAGAAGGCAACGCAATTAGAAGGTGCTTATTAGTCATCCCTCTTTCAGTAATTGTGTCAGCCATTGTTATAATTGTAGAAGGAAATATAAATGTCTGATGTTCAACAAGAGGTAAAGGAGGAGGTGCAAATGAAGAGAATGCTGTTGTATTACTCTGAGATTTTCCTTCAAATAATTCTATAGACGAGACTTCAATTCTTCTGGATTTTTCATTGTAGTAACTATAAATAACCCAGTTTTCAGAATGAACTACATGTATTGGGCTTTTGCTTCTTTTATGTGACGCTGAGTAGACTACCAAACCAGAAACCACATCAATAAGATAAATGTTACAGAATGGTTTTTGAATAGAGTCCATTCCCTCAGTAAACACTGCTGCCAAATTAGGATTCAAGTATTTATATAAAACACTTCTATCTCCCATGACTCTACCTTGAGAATGGACATGCTCTGATGGTCGTTTTGTAGCTACATGAATGATTGGTTGAGGTAATTTGATCTTCCAAACTTCTACAGCTTTTAAACTATTTCCTTCTCCTTCAGCAAGAGAATAACCTATCAGATTACCAGAGTCAGATTCTGCAGTAAACATGAAGTGTGAATTTTTATGTTTTGCTATATCATGAGTTTCTGGATATATATGAACATTTAAATTTGAATCTAACAAAAGAATTCCTCTCAGATAATGAGTAAGAGTTCCAATTGGCATAATCTGTACTACATTATAAGATAATGTTTTTGATTCTATAGTAACACCAGTAATTGGATCAAAAGAGTAAATATGACTTTGTTGAGTATTTCTGTGTTTTCCTAGAGCAGTACAAACAGGAGGATAAGGAAAATGAGCTGTTGTTCTTTGGACAAATAATGGAAAGTGTGATTTTTCTTTTAAAACAAAAGGAGAAAATTTTTTCTCAAAATGACTCCAGATAATTAAACCAGAAAGATTATCAATTCCAAATGCTTTACCAGGTTTTGTGATAACAACAATTATTTTATGCAATCCAAATGTATCTCGTGTCAGGGTCTTTTTGTCAATGCCAATATTATTACTATCCCCTTTGAAACCAACAAGGACATGCAAAAGGTATGATTGTAATAAAAACACTTGAGATTTTAATCTAGTTAAAAACATTGTGAGAGGATTTGCATCTGGTTGTCCAAATTCTTGTTCAATATTTGCATCTGTATCGGAGAGTGGCAAATCTATGATTTCAGAAGCTACAATATTAGATAAGGCTTCTTCTCGGGTCCATACTAATCTTCCTTGTTGATGAATCACAAGAATGGAATGATCTTCAAATAACAAAAACATTTTATAACTAACACCATGATCTTTCTTGATGTAAGGAAGGATGAAGAATAACTCTAGCTCCCCATGATCTTCTGACAAAGAAAATGTACCATCTAAATATTCCACCTCAGTTTTAGATTCAACATCAAGAGTTTTTATTTTATAAGTATTGCTGGATTGTATCAAAGTAAATATTACTAATTTATCATCAATGAGAGTTGATGTAATTTTATTCATCTTCGATAGAAGTTTGATAAGTTTAATTCCTGGGGGATGAATTTGCAAGAGCATCCCACTATCTTCAAGTTGAAGAGCTAGCATTGGCTTGTCTGATGATCCTTGATAAGGTAAAGAAATGGCTTTAACTTCTTTAATACTTTCTTCAATTTCAATGCCAAGACTTTGTAATGTAACAGGTATAAATGCTCCACTATCTTTAACAGACAAAAGTTGCAAAACTTTTTTACTACTTTCAATGCAAATAAAGTATGTACTAGAAATAAAAGAACAATCTGATGCTTTATCATACCAGGGTATGGGAATTATATTTGATGTTTTTAATGATCCTCGTGTATAACTATATAATGATATTTTTGCGTGTTGTTTAGGTAATGCTTCTATTTTGATAATTTCCTTCGTTGATGAGCTAATCTGAAAGTAATTTAGGGCATCCTCAATAGGTGCATTAGGAAATGAAGTTTCCCACAACAAAACGCCTGTGTTAGGATCCCAACTACGCAAGAAACGTCCTCCGCCACTTATTGTTATTAAATCCCCATCTTCAGACATGGCATCAATTGTACCTGTATCTCCACTTTCTAGAATTTGTCTCCATATAATACTACCAGTACGTGTACTTAAACATGCTATAACATTTTCTTCTGTTGCGACTACAAATTTTTGAGAACCTCCGATCGTAGGATCTATATATGTAAACTTTACCTTTCCAATGTACTGCTGTCTCCAATCAAATTTCCCAACTTGATCCTCGTACAAACAGTGAGCGATAGCAATTAAAATTAAAACAATTATTAAGTTAACCAGGAAAGTAAAATAACGAGATTGTGTCATATTTGAGATTTTAGTTTAGCTTCAAAAATTCTATAGCTAACATTCACAAAATTGTATTCTTACTTGATTGCAGATCAAATTATAATCGTATATTTGTATGAAAATTTTTATGCAGATACAATTAAAAATTACAAATATTCGTGCCGATTTCGATTACTTCATGCACATTAGTCTGCAGTCACAGTTAAATATATCTCAATAAATTGCAGAAATTTTAAAAACGTAATTAGCAAAATATGATTTTTTTTATTATAATTAGAATTTTGAAGTCATTGCAAGATATTTTGTTACTTTTTGAAGAAAGATTAAATTTTTTTGGTTAAAAAGATTAAATTTGCATAGCATAGAAACAAATTATTTTTGTTGTTAAAGGAATACTAATGTTATCAAATATGCTAATTCTATGATTTTCAATATAATTTAGACAATAGCCATTCATTAATATTTTTTATTTAATTTAAAATCTAAAATGCTTGTCGTAGACGTTGCTTTATGGATTGAAATTATTTTATTATTTTTTGCTTCTAGTTACCTGCATGGCAACATTGAATATTTCCTGTTTTTCTCCATTTCGATAAGAGCACGTTTTTATTTAGCTCTCTAGCCAACCAAATTTCTTATTAATTAGCAGTTTAACAAACATGCCACAAATGAGTGTGTCTGAAGTATTATCCATCGACGAAGTCGAAAAAACCGAAGTAGATCGCAAAACTTCGGATACAGATTCCGACAGCGAAGATTCTTCTCCCGAAGCTGATGAAGGCGATGCTGCCCAAAGTGCCGCCACTAGCCAAATGGCTCAGATGGCTGGTATTAATGAAGAATTGGTTAGCAAAGCCAAACAAAGTCGGGGAGAGAAAAAAGCCAGGAAACAGATGTCCAAGCTTGGCTTGAAACAAGTCCAAGGAGTCACCAGAGTTACAATTCGTAAGTCCAAAAATATTCTGTTCGTTATCACCAAGCCTGATGTGTACAAAAGCCCGGCCGGAGATACTTACATCGTTTTCGGAGAAGCCAAGATTGAAGATTTAAGTCAACAAGCTCAGATGGCTGCTGCTGAAAAATTCAAGGCTCCCGAATCTACTGGTCTTGGTGGAGATGGTCCATCGCAGACTATCGCATCTCAGCCCATTGAAGAAGAATCCGAAGAGGAAGGCGAGATCGACGATTCTGGTGTGGAAGGCAAAGATATTGAGTTGGTAATGTCTCAAGCCAACGTTTCACGTGGTAAAGCCATTAAGGCTCTTCGAAATAACAATAATGATATTGTAAATGCCATTATGGAATTGACTATGTAATGACGGGCGGGGAGTTTTCAGTGTAAAAGCGAAGCATGCATACAAAGTGGTTTCTCTTTTAAATTTTGAACACTAATATTTAACATCTCTGAAATCCTATGTTATAATCAGAACTTATTAGTTACACTGTTTTTGTCATTTCAGTTCAATAAAAATGTTAAAGACAATTTTTGTGGTTATTTCTGTTTCCCTTGCTGGTAAGTAAATGAAGAAGTGAAGATCTGCTTAGTTACATAGTAAAGTTAGAGTAATTGTAATTCTGAACAATGATTGTATATTCTTAAATGAATTTATGCTTATTAACTTACATAGCTTATTAAATTAAATAGGCTTTTGAAGGTTGTAGTGTTGAATATATCGTGAACTATTAGGGTTAATTATAAAATTGATAAAGCAAAGACCAAATTTAATTATTACTAAGTTCTGGAAATATAATATTTTATTCAGATATTAAATTAATATTTTTTAATAAAAACATTGCCCTGCTCTACTTTCTTAAAAAAGAAAGTGGGTTATTTAAGTATGATTAATAACAAATAACCCTTTCAGCTTGAACTTCAGTTGAAATTTTCATTTCATAAAAAAAAAAAAAAAAAAAAAACTTCAAAAGATTTATCAAGATTTTTATGTCTATAATTTTTAAAATTGGTGTTTTTAATAGAGGTGATTTTGTTCATAAAATTCGAACCTATCAATTTTGAAAATGGCTATTTTTTTTTATATCCCTGAAATATTTTATTTTAAAAAGATTATTATTTTTGTAAGCAGATATTAAAAGTAATGCATTATACTTTATTTCAAAATTTATGTTGTAGTTTGTGAAAACAAGGGTAATTTTTTTTTTTTCCACATCTAAAGAAAATGTAATGATTTAATATTATCTCCCAAAACATTTGAAGCAAAGATACGTAAAAGATGACTGGCATCATCTGTTGGTGTAACCTAACTAAATAAATACAGATTTTGTAACTAAAAATACAGTAGTAAATGATGGAGGAATTTTATCGAAATGGAAGACAGAAAATTCTCTAGCTACAGGTAAAATACAATATGGTGTTTCAATTTCTGCCAATTTTATTTAAGTTCTATTTTAATATCAAAATAGATTTTCTAGTAAAAGCAAATTTTTAAGTATATTATTAATGGAAGTATTTATAGGTTAGGAACATAATGATATGTCCAATATCATTAACTTAAGACTGGAGCTTCTATTTCGATCTTCTGATTTATGGGATATACCCGAGAGGAGTCCAATTCAGGAGGTGGGGACATTTTAGGATTATTTAGTCTTGATTCATTACATTTTAAGAACAGTGAATATATATTTTTCATATATTACATCCTTCAGTTGAGAAAAAAACCATTGGTTTAATGTGGTTAACAACAGTTTAATGGTATCTTTCATGTATGCATTATAGAAAGGAAATAATGATCAAGGGGCATTGTATTCCAAAAATCATATTTTACACTTATCAAAAATATATCTGCTGACTTCTCCAAAATAAATATGTTTACAGAATACCTGTAGGGATCATAAAATAATATGAACGGATATATGATTTTTTTAAAAATTTAATCTTGCAAATTTGTTTCATACACAATATTTGAAAATTTGACAGTTAAAAAAATTTATTTGTACTATTAGATATTGCTACTTTTAACTTATTCTAGTAATCAGGAAAGTATTCCATAAGTGTTTAAAATGTTTTTTTCCGTTCCTTCATCCTTAATAAACCTTATAATGAACACATTTTTGCAATACTTGTTCGCTGAAAAAAAATCTTTTTTAAATTTTGTATTTAGTTATGCTTAATTGAAATTTTTTTATTATTAAATCAAAAATATAATTATTTTTCTCAATAAAATAAAAGTATTTTTTAAAAAATGATTTTAAGATGTAAAAAAAAAAATGTTTTCACATTATCTTTAAAAGTTTTTAATTGGTTGTAATTCTTAAAAATACATGTGTTATCAAAAATCTATAGTTTAGAAAGTATTGTTTCATATATTTCTTGTCTTGATTTATTACTATTATTTATTTGCATATCAAAAATAAGGTCATTTTCATTGATTTTGTTTTTCACCGTTTAGCTGAAAATGAAAAAAAACAACTGAACTTAATAAACCACAAAAAAAGTGAGATATTAAAATATTTGCTTTAAAAATTAATTATAATATATTAGGTTTCCATGACACTTAAATGTTTTTTGTCTTTCTATTTTATAAAGATAAAAATGGATATTAAATTAAATCTACAATGTAAAACTAAACTTGCTAAGAAAAAAATTCCCTCTGTTTGCCAAAATTTGTAGAATCAACTAACAGTAATTCAAAAAAATTACAGGGTAGTATTTTTTTATATCACTAAAAAGTTTTACATTAGTTGCTATGTGCTGCATAACCAAAAATATAAACTCCTTTGTATTTTAAACTGTAACAGATTATTTAACCAAACTGTCAACAATGTCTTCTTTTTGGTTTGGGTACATGCTTAGACTTTTCCTGTGTATCCAGCCACATTGCTGAGTGTTTACGAATATCGCACATTATCCATTTTTCATCCCAAGTATTGATACAGTACAATAGGGAACAATTTCTTTGCTGAATGCTCAATAATATGCAATTTTTGCCTATCTGTCAACTAGTGTGAAATCCATATGTCAAATGTTGTAGCCTTTCCAAATACTGCAAAATGTCTCAAAACTTACTATTCTCCCTACAATATCAACAGCTATTGTAGGGTTAGCTTTCATTTTTAACTTAATCACATTATAAAGGGCATTTTCAAGTCTTCCACAGATTAAATATATCCTTATTTAAACTTATCAAACCATCATCTCACTGTGTAAACTAGCTGTATGATTTCCAAGTGAAGCATTATTGTTTTGGGTAACAGAATGTTCAAGTTTATATTCATACAGAAAAATGATCCATGCTTCTTTTTGTCTAAGATTTCTTAAATATTTTGACTATATGCAGACAAAATATACTATTAAAAAGAACATAGAATGAGCAACAAAATGTATTTGCCTAACTTAATACTGTTAGATATATATTTTACAGAATGTTAGCTAATATTACAAAGCTCATGTGTAGAACTCCTATTATATATATATATATATATATATATATATACATATGTTTATGTATGTGTGTTTTAAAATAAACCAATATTAAATTTATAGCCGTCCTCAAAAGTATTATGTATATATATATGCTTTTGTTTATGATTATGAAAAAGTAAGTGAATGTAACGAAAAACTTATCATAATGATGAATTCTGAAAAATGTATAGACATACAGTTGGTGAAAAAAGTATTGGCAATTGCCTTAATTTATTCATATTGACAAATAAATAAAATGTTATGCAATTTTAGCTGTCGTAATTAAATGCAAGACATCTTAGATACATAAAAATAGTAAACATTTTATTTTAATTTGAATTTTTTTCGATTTTTTCTTTCAAAAACGAAAATTTGCATGTCAAAAAAGTATGGGCAAAGTTTTAACTGCTATGCAAATTTTGTTACATTGAAGTCACGTGTTTCGACTGGTAAGAAACTCTATCGGTATAAAGTCTGCAAAACTACTCCCAAAGTGTCTATGCATTATTTTGCGATTATTGCAGTAAAATGACTTCAAAATCGAAGGAGTTGGACGTTAGTGTTAAAAACACGATTATTAGGCTCAGAAATGAAGGTTTAACTTATAGTGCTATAGGAGTGCTGTTCAATATAAGTTTATTTACTGTCAGAAGTGTTGTAAAAAAGTTCAAGGAAACAGGATCAACGGAAAATAAGACTAGAAGTGGACGACCTCGAATATTTTCTACAAGAGAAGAACGTGTCATTATTAACAAGGTTAAGAAAAACCCTAAAATAAGAGCACCCCAGATAGCTAGAGATGTTGCTTTCACTTCGCAAAAGATTTTCAGCGTACAGACTGCTCGGAATGTTTTACACGAGAGAAGTTATTATGGAAGGGCAGCTAGAAAGAAACCATTCATCTCGGAAATAAATAGGAGAAAGAGGTTAGATTTCGCAAAATCCAACGTTGATTTATCTGAAGAGTTTTGGAACACAGTTATTTTTTCCGACGAATCAAAGTTTAACATTTTCGGCAGTGATGGACGACGATATGTATGGAGGAGGCCAAATACTGAATTGGAAAAGCAACATTTAACTGCTACTGTAAAACATGGTGGATGCAGCGTCTTAGTTTGGGGCTGTATGGCAGCTAATGGAATTGGCAACCTGCATTTTATTGATGGTATTATGACACCACGTACATACATTGATATTTTGCGCCATAACTTAAAAATCAGTGCCCAAAATCTTGGCTTGGGAACATCATTCGTTTTTCAACAAGACAATGACCCCAAGCATACAGCGAATCTCACCAGTGGATGGCTACTGTACAATGCTCCTCGCCAATTAAAAACCCCACCTCAATCGCCTGACATCAATCCAATTGAAAATTTATGGCACCTGCTGGATCTAGAAATCAAGAAACATAAAATTTCAAGTAAAGACGACCTCAAACGTTTACTCTTGCAAGAGTGGCACAAAATTCCCAACAGTACAACAAAGACCTTAGTTTCCTCTATGAGAAATAGATTACAAGATGTTATAGATGCAGAAGGTATGCATACAAAGTACTAAACATATACTGATTTTGTTTTCGCTCATAATTTTGTCAATTTCATAATTTTGCCAATACTTTTTTTATCCATGTAAATTTTGGATTTTCTCGTAGATTTTTACTAAAAAATATTTAAATGAAAATTTCGTTATATTTGTTTGTCTTTTCTCCTTCTGTAATCGCTATGTTAAAATAAAATTTGTAAACATACTTTGTTAGCGAATATGATCATTTATAGGCAATTGCCAATACTTTTTTTACCCACTGTAAAAAAAAGTTTTGAAAGGATTCTATTAAAAATAAAGTTTTCTTGATGATAGTTAAAAGAAGTGGTCATTTAAGGAAGAGATGTAAAATTGAAGTTTATTAATTGTCAGGGTTTT